>JAQFVV010006201.1:1649012-2249012 GCA_028023455.1 Epiperipatus broadwayi | reverse complement strand
GGGTATGATTTGTCAATTATTAGAATAAGCATCAAATAAGAATTTATCATTTATTTTATATATTGTTATGTTTGGATATTGAAGATCTTATGGTTATTTAATAGGAGAATTTTATTTTATAATATATTAAATCCCCATAAAAATAGAAAGATATGTTAGGTTAATGGATTTTATATTATTACTAAGTATTCAATCTTATTAAAATTGACTTAGTTAATAAGAGTATATTGATATTAATGGAATAGTAAAGTTGAGTTAGCAGTACTTTTATTTTATTTAGTTATAATTAGAAATCAATTATTGAGTTGTATATTTGATTAAATAACATTGATATTGTAAACTTGTAAGGCATATTAAGATTACTGTATCATCATCTGTGAATCATTTCATTTAAATAAAAATAATGTTTGACTTTTGGTACAAGTTTGTAATATTATAAAGAACGTTTTGGTTCATAAGGAATATTAAAGTTTACCTGTGTAATTCTTTGTAATTATTTTCATTCTATTATAGGCATATATGTTAATTATAAGACAGTGTTATTTAGTGTTTTATTGCTTAATCTTCGATCTATTGTAAATAATGATTATATTTTAGATATTTTGAAGTAATGTTTTATTTGTTTTCTATCCGTTCTAAACGCTATTGGAATTACTGAGATTATAACAAAGATTATAATCATAGTTTTTATTGACTTGTGTTAGATTGTTATTAATTGATTGATATTCATTTTAATTTAGTTTATTATTTTTATTCTGTTACAAGTGACATAACAATTCACAGGCATTTTTAAATTAGAATTGTTCTTCCTAGTTTATTATTTTCTGTTACAAATAGTGATCGATAATTAGGCTATGACTCATGATACAACATGGTCTACATATTTATTCTGTTACAATATATATGACTATAAATAAACATGTGCATGGTTATGCATGGGTATATATATAAATTATGCTGTACACATTAAAATTTGAATAAAATTTAAATGAAATACTTATGCATATTAATTAAATATTAAAGATAGTACAAACTAAAATAAATGTATAATAATAATCATTAAGTGTTAATATTAAAGTGACATGTGTTTATCCATAGTCACTTACAAATATATAAATAAAATATACAAAGATAATAAAAGAATGCATTAGTAAACTAGCTAATTCAAAGATGTGATAGTGTCTATGTTCAAGTGCATTCCATGTGGATATAAGGTCTTGAATTTAAAAATAAAAAAATATTTCCTTTTGTTTTTTTCTTTCTTGTGGATGAAAAATCATTCTGTCATATCACTAATCTCACATCATCAATTGAATGATCTACTAAATTAAAATGTTTTGATACTGGTCTATCTTATCAAACTATGGTCAGTTATTTGAATATGTAGACTGTTTGTTGATTCACCTACATAATGTTCAAACATCTATTACTTTCTATTAGATATATTAAATGTACACTTTTACAATTGACATATTTTAGAGATATAACATTTAGAATTATTACTAGTGCTTTGAACCATTTTTGCCACAATAATATGTTTGCATGTACGACATCTTTTATCACCAAATGGAAAACAATCTTTTTTTGATACAGAATTGCTAATCAGATTTGTTTTTAACAAGTATATTTTTTGAGTGATCTGGGTCTCTGATAAACTTGTAATCTTAGGGGGATTAAAAAAGATAGATTCTAAATAATCTGTACAACTTAATATATTGAAATGTTTTACCATAACATAGTTAATATTAGGGAAGTTGCTATTAAAAGTAAAAACCAATGGTGGAACATCTAATTCTATTTTGCCTTTCTTAAGTAAAAGAAATTCCTTTTTTTCCATTACTAAAGACCTTATTATTGCATTATTCAACAATATTTTAGGTTATCTCATAATCATCAAACTATCATATAGAACCTTATTATTTTGTTGAAGATATATATATATAAAATTATATAACTGAATATTTGTAAATACAGTAACTAAATAATTAAAAATTTTATCCACTTAGGAGTGCTTTCGATTATCTCAGTAATCTGTGTCAACTATAGCTTTAGTTGACACAGATTACTGGGATAATCGAAAGCACTCCTAAGTGGATAAAATTTTTAATTATTTAGTTACTGTATTCACAAATATTCAGTTATATAAATATGTATATTGCTTTAAAAATACAGACATTGAATCATAATATTATATATATATTAAAAACTATTGCAATAACTATAAAAATAATAAATATAACAGTAATTAACTATTATATATAGTCTTTCAATCCATAGAAGTACTTTCAGTTAAGGAATTAACCAAAAATACTTCTGCTAATTGAAAGACTGTATATAATAGTTAATTAACATTATAATAATTATTTTTATTGTTTTATATATATATTAGGTAGTGAATTGTGGGCAGAGCATGAAGCTATTCAAAGGAAAATAAGATAAACTTCGTTTTTAATATATATATAAAAAACAAATTTTAAATTTTTGAAAGGCTGCAGTACATGTATAAAAATAGAATCATAAAATAATAATTAGATTAGGTGGAAAATCTATATGATTTATTTTTTAAAACATTCTAATTTCGTTTTTTTTTTTTTTTTGCATTGTTTTATTCTTACTTAAAACCTTCAAAAATTCAACTCTACATAATTGAATAGAGTGTTTAAATAATCTTTTATCTCATTTCATTAATAATTTGATTGATCCACATTCTCTTTATCAGAGTTTTTTTCTAAACTTGTTTAAACAAAAATGTCAATTAATTGACATATTGTTCAAATAAGTTTTTAAAAAAGTTTTAGGAAAATACAAGATTATACAGAGTATTGCATTCAAATGTATACTAGAAGTGAAGTTGAGAAATTTTTAAGTATATATGGAGGGATTAAGTTTTACAATATGTAAAATTGTCAAAACATTGTGTCATCACCATTTCATATGCTATCAGTAGCAAACTCTCAATACAGGTAGTGCCACCAAGTGCAAGACTTCATAATCAATGGATGTAAGAAAGTTTGTGAATAAAATCCCATCCAGAATCACTAGACTAGTTTCTAACTTGTGGCTTTCATCAGTGAAAAGCCTTGGATTTGAGGCACTGATGAAAGCCTCAAGCTAGAAACTAGTCTGGGAATATTGGATAAGTAAGCACTAGATAGAGATTTTATGCACAAACCTTCTTGCATCCATTGATTATAAAGGCTTGTACTTGGTGGCGCTAGTGTATGGAGAGTTTGCTACTGTTAATATGCAAAATTGATTTTAAAAAATGGATAAAAGTGTAAAGAATATATAACAGACATGTAAATATTAAAGGATAATTTTAAAAAAGTAAAGTTGAGGAAAATTGCTTTGAATAATAATAATAATAATTTATTTTGAAGTTACATAAGAGTAATATATTTATAACCTATAACAGGAACTATTGATGATACTAGAAGGATCTTATTGTTATCAATAAGAATTAGGTGTCATTTATGTGCAAATGGAAGAAGTATTCAACTTTTATTTATGAAATATAGGATGTTTAAAAAAGGTGAGGATAAAGTATATGGAAAGTGAGAACCCCCATTATGATAAAGAAAATAGATGGCATAAAGATTTTTTGTTTTATTGTTTATCTCTTTATGATAAGAATAGAAATTATGATGTCAGGATATTGGGACTAATAAATCAGTTTTTATTAAAATGGGGATAGGAAATGAAAAAGAAATGAGACAGTGCTGGGAAAATGATTTGATAACAGGGAATAGGAAGTATAATATTTTCAAAAAAAAAGTTTTTAAGTGTGCTCACATAATAACGGATAATAATTTATAATTCAATCTAATGTGATAATCCATAAATTTAAACCATTCATAAATCTTGCCCTTAAAGAAAAGAATGAAAAAATAGGAAGGATGTTTATAGATAAAAATTATGCAAAATTTCTACTGATTGTTGCCTTCAGCAGAACAGTGTAGTTAGTTAGAGTATCACCTTGAATTCAGTATTCATAAATCTGAAGGTCACTGGTTCAAATCCCATGCTAGATATCACTAGTCAGCATCTAAGAGAGAGATGATTAATACCATAGGAAACATTATAGTCAATATTATCTAGGTATCATTATTAACAGTTGAATGTTTTTGAAAAAGTATAAATAAATTGTGAATTTTTTTAAAATCATTTAACAATTATTCAACTAAATATTGGAAATAACCCAATACTATCATCGCAGACTTCAGGTAAATATTTAGCCATATAATCTTTTGTTGCTTTTTTTTTTTAAAAAAATTATGCTTAAATTTACATTAAAATCTATAATTTGACTGCTTTTCTTAATTTTCTTTAAATTTCATGAAAGAACTATAAAAATAATGTAATTATAAGGGACATGAACTCAATCTTTCAAATTTCCCACAACTATCCAATCCATCTTATACAACTGACACACATGATCACATACATGTGAAAAACTTAATGATCTCCAATATCTGTATTTTGTGCTGAACCAGCACTCATCATTTGGTCTAGATCACCATCTCCCACATATATACACAATCAGTGCTCAGTTTATATTAAGAAAACAAATTTTCAAACTTTAATGGAAAAGCTTCAATCCTTTCCATTCTCCAACTCTTCATTAAAATTTGAGGATTTGCTATCTTAATATAAACTGAGCAGTGATTGCATATGTATGGGAGATGGTGATCTGGACCAAATGATAAATGCTGGTTTAGCATAAAATACTTATATTGGAAAACATTGATCTTTTGTCATGTATATCAGTTGTATAAGATGGATTGGATAGTCATGGGAGATTTGAAAGTTTGAGTTTGGTATAAACAATATACATGTATTTAAATATTAAAAAAAGTAATTGACTAACTAATTATGCCAAAATAAGTTAATGAATATTTATGTATAAAATCTCACTTGTTTGCTTGGAATGTTTTCATTTATTTTAAAACTGTTTAATAATATAATTTACACTTATTTTATTACTTTAAAGTAGGAGTAGGCAAATAATGGCCTGTGGACCACATGTGGTCCAATAAGAGTTTTTTGTGGCCCATCAAGACAGTCAGAAAAATCTGCCTTGAACTGAGATTTCCTTCTCATGTGTGATTGAAGATTCATCTCATATTTTCCACTAGGGTGGCCAAATCAATTTGCATGCACAGTGTAGATACAATGCACAGTGCTTTTCCAGTTGATCTGGTTAATTTCAATTTTGTCTTTGCAACAGTAAATATATAAATTTTCAACTTTAGTGAAACCATGAACCCTCTGAAAAAATCTAAAATCAGTGATGAAGGTTGTGTGTTTAATGAAGAGTGGACGAACAGATATTCTTTGGTAATACAGGGAATAAAGCAGTGTCATGAAACAATAAATGTATTTAAGGAGTACAATCTGAAATGACTCCATGAAACAAAACAGTGAATTTGGCTGCAAACTTTTCAAGGAATAATGCAATATAAAAGCTGTAGAGTGTGTGAAAAGGCTGAAGAAGCAACAAACATTATTTACAAAGCAATCAGTACTTCAAAATAGCACTACAGAAGCAAGTTTAATGGTATCCTACAATCTTTCTAAATGTAACAATCCTTTTCAGATGACAAGTTTATTAAGCAATGTATGGTAGAGAATGCAAGCGTATTGTGTCCTGATGTGAGAAGCAAATTTGAAAGCATGTCATTGTCAAGGACTATAGTGCAATGCTTTGACTCAATTAGTGACAAACTCATAGAACAGCTGAAGACTGCAAGCAAAGATTTTATTTGGTTTTTTTGGCACTAGAATGAGAGTACAGATAATGAAGACACTCCACAATTACTCATCTTCATCTGTGGAATTAATAAAAATTTCATCATCACATAGGAATTATTTGGCCTATAATCAATAAAAGATAGAACCAGTGGTCATGAATTGCTTGAGTGTGCTGTGAATTGTGTGGAGAAAAGTGGCTTGTTCTGGAACAAAATGGCAAGCATTACAACAGATGGGGCCAGAGTTTTCGGTGAAAAAAAATGTAGGTATGGTACTTTTAAAAAACAAGTTATGAAGTAAAAAATACAGACAGTGATGTCTTTTCATTGCATTTTGCATCAGGAGAGCCTTTGTAAAGTTGCACTAGAGTTAAAGCATATGTTATATCTTATTGTTAGTGTTGTGAACACAATCAGAGCAAGGTCATTCCACCGTCAACAGTTCAAATATTTTTTGAGGATGTGGATGCAGAATACGAAGATGTAATTTAGCACAACAGTATGAGGTGGTTGACCCTGGGCAAAGTGATAAAAAGAGTCTGGGCATTGCAGAATTAAATTATCTTATTTCTGGACACAAAAGCAATATCTCATGATTTCAATACAAAAATAGGATGTGAGGAGTGGAGATGTTTGCATCTGATGTATTTAAGTAATTGAATGAACTGAATGTGGCATTGCAGGAAAAGAGGTTGTTTACACTTGGAATGTGGAAGCATATAAAATCATTTAAAGTAAGCAGGTGAAGGCAATTTTTGGCATTTTCCTTTATTATGAAAACAGAAAGTGCCTGTAAGTGTTTCTGCTAAGATTAGGGATCTTCTGCAAAGTTTGGAGGATGAGATCACAAGAAGATTTCAGGACTTTACGAAAATTGAGCCTAAATTCAATTTGCTCTCTTATCCCATCACTGCTGATATTGACTCAGCACCTGAGGAGTTGCAGCTTGAACTTATTGACACACCTTCAGATTACACTGTGAAAAAAATGTTTAATGCTGTGACATTAGTTGACTTTTACAAATCTTTGTCTGCTGAAAAATTTCCATGTATGAAGAAATTGCTGGGAAAATGTTCTCTATATTTGGGTCTACATGTATTTGTGATTAAAGTTTTTCTTGTTTGAAGATCAATAAAAGTAAATATAGATGCTCTTCGATAGATATTAACTTGCAGGCTGTGATGAGAATCCCAACAAGCAATCTCACTGCTGATTTAAAAAAAATTGTAGAAAAGTGTGATAGGATACATTTTCTCATTAAACTGATTCTAAAATTAAATGCGCTTGCAGCTAGCTATAGATGATATGAAATTAGTATAATAAACAAATTGAATAAAACTGCCAATATTTTATTTAATTTATATTTACTGATTTTTATGGTACAATTTATATCTTTTTTGAAATGCAAAATTAACTTATGAATGCAATCATTTTAAAAGGTGCGTTTCTCCGCTTCCACAAAAGGGCCCTCGAGCCAAAATATTTGCCCATCCCTGCTTTAAAGTAATATTTAAATACAAGCATATTGTCTATACTAAACTTAATATAATTAGAAGAGATTTGAACTCAGACTTTCAAGCTCACTACAACTATCCACTACATCTTATACAACCGATACACATGATCACGCCCATGTGAAAAAGATAAATGATCTCCAATATACATATTTCGTGCTTGAAAGTTTAAGTTCAAATCCTTTCTAATTTCTTTAAAGTAAGTAGAAACCAAATGCATGAATATTTTGCATTAATTTGTATAATAATATACGCATGTGATTAAGGCTACAGCCTTAATGAATATTATTTACGTAATGAATGTGTGTTTAAATAAATTTATTATAATTTGTATAATGAAAGTTATATAGTTTTATTTTCAATACAGTTATTTAAAAAAAATTTTTTTTATTTTGCAAATTTTTTACTCGCCACTAAATTCAAGAAAGTATGATGGCCTTCGAATGTAAGATGAAAGTGACTTCTCCTTCTTCCGGAGTCATTTCCTCTTCAACAAATTCAATCAGGAATGTTAATCAGGAATGTTTTGTTATTTCATAAGGTATTCAACTTCTTTTTAATTTAGAATTACTTTTCTTTAACCAAGCGAGTCATTAATGTTATTGCCACTTTCCCAAAATAATTTTGTGATTTGTGTTACTTTTATCTCTTTGTGCTTTTCTATGTCAAAGCATAATGCATATGTCAGGAAATTTTCTTTTTCTATATCTGACTTATTTATACGGTGTTCAATCTTTTATTTCTATTAATCAAACATTATCGATCTATAAATAGTCAAAATAAGAGTCGTAGATCACATGACCCTATCTCTTAAGCTTGTAAGTTATAAACAGTGAGGATTGCCAATTCATCTACAAGCTTTATGATAAATGCTTAGCCAGAGCCAGCACTTAAAATATCTTTGTCAGGAACCTCTCCCCAAACCCCTGACCATGGTGTCATGCTTTGGCACTCCTCAGAGAGGTGTCAGAGTAGGTTCAGATACTAGATCTAAAAATACCAACCCAAAGCCAAGCACTTATCTAAAAGTTATCTATTGAGTGGAAAATCTGAAATTTTCAGACATCTACATGTCTTCAAACCGAGCTATCCAACTCAAATAGCTATATATTGCTATGACTACTAATATATGGTATGGTTGAAGATCTATCAGCCCCATATAGCTATTTGAGTTGGATAGCTGGGTTTGAAGACATGTAGATGTCTGAAAATTTCAGATTTTCCACTCAATAGATAACTTTTAGATAAGTGCTTGGCTTTGGGTTGGTAGTTTTAGATCTAGTATCTGAACCTACTCTGACACCTCTCTGATGGGTGCCAAAGCACGAAACCATGGTCAGGGGTTTGGGGAGGGGTTCCTGACAGAGATATGTTAAGTGCTGGCTCTGGCTAAGCATTTATCATAAAGCTTGTAGAGGAATTGGCAATCCTCACAGTTTATTATCGATCTAGCTTTCTCTATGTACATTACATTCTATAATTCTGTTTCATATTTCCATTTTATCCTTATATCAACTACATTTTTCACCATACCACTATAGTTACTCGTCTTATCCGTGCTTTAAACAAAGTAATTTCCCTGGGGCAGATAATAAATTTTACTGGATTGGCGTCCTATTTTATTAGTAAGTGTTTAAAATTTTAATTATGTGGCATATTATTAGCGATATCACATAAAGAAGCACTTAAACCCCCCCCCTTTATTTTATAAACAGAAATTTGAATTAATTTCCTTTTTAAAAATGATAAAAACTGTTTATATAATGCTCTTTAACATATAAACACGAACGCAATAAAAATTTCGCTTCAAGTTGTGCATTAGTCAATATTTTGTAAAGTATTCATTCAAGCAAGTGCACACGTGTGTGGGTATGTGTAGGTAAAAAGAACTTTTTCTTAAAACAATTATTTTGAATATAAACAGTATTCAGGTTAATGAAAAGCAAATAACGAATTGACAGTTAATTTATGATTTATTATCAGGAAATGAAAAAGTTTATTTTTAAATAAAAATTTAAATTTTACAACTATAAAATTATTCATATATAAATTTATAAAATGTTTTCATTTCTTAACAGTAAATATACATTTCATGTTAAATATTTTAAATGTAAATTCTAATTAAAGTTTATAATGATATAATTGCACGAAGAAGAAAAAAGTTTTACAAATAATAAATTATATTAATTATAAATATATTGATTTTTTTTTTAAAAAAAAATCTATCCTTCTGAAATAATAAAATGTTTATTTCAAGAAAGTATAATTTAATAGCTCAGTAGTTTTGCTTACCATTTATAACTCCCCATTCCACGCCTCTAACTTCATAAAGGAATTAAAATATTTTAAACGCCATATAACTCAGTACTTCTCAAACTTTCTTATATAAGGGCCCTCTGAAAACAATAATATATTTCCCGACACCATCGCCTAACAATGTATCTACAAAGTAATATTAATAATTTTTATTAGTCATTCGTTAGACTAAAGATTATCCAATAATTATCCCTATCTTGTGTGAGATTTGGTGTAATGAAAATTACACTACAGTAATATTATTTAATATATATAGGGTGTTATGAAAATGGAATAATAAATTTGTTTACATTTGAGCAAAATCATAGCATATGTTTATTAAATTTGTAACAAAGTAGCTGCATTTTATTATTATTAGGCATACATATATTAATAGTTTTATTTGTAATACCTATATAGGGAATTTGAACACAGACTTTCAAGCACCCTTCATCTATCCACACTATCTCATATCACTGATATACATGACCACATACATGTAGAAAAGATAAATAATCACCAAGCTCCATTTCGTGCTGAACCAGCACTCATCAGTTGGTCCAAATTTTTTCTACATGTGTGTGACCATGTGTATAAATGGTATGAGATAGTGTGGATAGATGAAAGGTGCTTAAAAGTCTGTGTTCAAATCCCCTATATTATGAGAATAAGTAGTCTCTTGAAAGCGCTAAGCTCTTTAATTTGATAGTTTTATATTCTAGTAAATTTAAAATTTCGCTTTTAAATATATACGTTTTTCTAGCTTCACTATCTGTGCATATAGCGCATATATATATATATATATTAGTATATATAAATATGGAGGGGGGTGAAACAAAACTTACTAACAACATTCAACAATAATTTATATTCATTTTTAATAACAATAATGTTTAATGAAATGGATGTGACTGGATATTATTACAGAGACTGTCAATATCAGTCAAAATGTTTGAAATTGTTAATTTTTTTCCTAATTTTTCTTCTGGTGCAGACGATCTATATGTATCCTTAATTAGCAGAAGTGATGGAAAAGCAATTTCACTTAAATAAGATGAAGCAAAAGAAATCAAAATATTTATTGCTATCTGAGAAATGGAAAGATACTCTTCTTATCTACAATCCAAAATTCTGATATAACAGAATTACGAAATTCTGTTTCAAGTGTCATTTCTGTTCTTATTTCTATTAATTGTTCCTAAGATGACCACAGTAGATGTTGAAGTTTTAGTAAAGGAGCAAATGGAAATCTTATCCAGTCATGTTCTTTATTTCATCTAAATTGAGAAAATAATTTGAAAAAATCATTCTATTTTCAAGATGAATAATTATGCTATTTCTATTATCTTCAGATATCAAAATATCTTCTTCAATAAATTCATGAAGAGATTGAAACATTTCTGTATTACAATTTTTAAAACTATCTGAGAATGCAGTTAATTTACTTTGGAAAACTTGTAAATGTATATTTAGGTATAATATCCTTGCAGAGAGAGATTTAATTCATTCATTTTTTCAAAAAACATCCATCAAATAAGAAATTAACAACAACCACTTTTGTTCACAAAACTGAGTTGCTAATTTATGGTTTTTATCAATTAGAAAAAATTCTCAAATGATAAAATCTTTCTGAGAACCTTTCCACAAGATACCCATCTCACTTTTGTATGATAAAAAAGTGTTTCATAATTAGAATCCATCTCTTGGCATAAAATCTGAAGCAGTCTTATGTCATTAGCATTGTTTTTTATGTAGTTTACTACATTCAAAACTTCTTATAGTACTTTACTAAGAGATCCTTCCACTTATTGAAAAATTAATTTTTTCCTGTAAATAATATAATGAATGTGTCTTATATTCTGGCAAATATTTTTAGCCTCTGCTACAAATAATGATATTCTCTAGTCATGTTGCAGCACTGCCAGTGCAAATTCAAACATACTTTTTCCAATCAAGTGCATTTTCTATATATAAAAAAAAATTGTTTACTTTTTCACATATATCTTTTTTCTTGGCATACCAAAATGATTTTTGCAAAAGAGAAGATCTTCATGAATTTAAAAATTATGCAGATATCTTACAAAAATCATTAAATTAGCATTGTCTGTATTGTCAGTTGATTGATCAAGCTGAATAACACAAGAACTGATTTGGATTATCCATGATCTTAATAAAGATATATTATTGCCAATAGAATATATCCTTCTTTTAATAGTATCATTGGAGGGAATTTTCTTTAATTGTTCTGAAACTTAGGAATCATGAATAGTTTCACAAATTTTTATCACTCCTGCTAACATGAGGTCATTGCCAACTATCAATAATTTGTCATTTAATTTACTTTGTTTTGAAAGGAATGCTGATTGTCATTTAAATTCTTCAGCATTTTTTTGAAAAACTCAACTTTTTTATTTTTATACATAGCATAAACAATTTCCAAGTGGCGAATAAATTTGCCTGGCCACATACAATTCTTTGATAACTGTTTTTGGCAAATTGTGCACAATGATTTGTTAGGATCATGATTCAGTTAAATAAATTTGTACTGTATTTGCAGCATCATTTTTTCATTTGATAATTTTTTGTTATTTATTTTCAGCTTCAGAAATCAATGTGGATTGTGCTTGTTCCAAAGTTTTGACTGGCCAACATTATTATTATTTAAAACAAGCAAAACTCTCCACACTCAGTGCAAGCCAGAGTAATCAATGGATGCCAGAAGGCTTTGCATAAAATCCCTATCTAGTGCCTACTCATCCAATATCCCCAGACTAGTTTCTAGCTTGTGGCTTTTATCAGTGAGGAGCTTTTTGTCAGTGAGGATTTTATGCACAAGCCTTCTGACATGCATTGATTACTCTGGCTTGCACTGAGTGGCACTACTGTATGGAGAGTTTTGCCTGTTTTAATAACAGTTATGAGCAAGCATAAGAAATGGTGATCATTTAATGTTTAGTGGTTTAATTACTATTCTGTGGAATATTTTTTGGACTTTTTCTAAATACCCACATTTATTTTAACAGTTAATACATTAAACCCCAAATAGTTTAAATCTCTTACTGGCTGAATTGCTGAATTTCATTACAATTTCCTTGGTATGTACCTATACCTCCCACTGACATGCAAGAAGCATACAGTAGGCACACAATAGATGGTATACATATTGTATGTTTCAACACTAGTAATTAGTCATTAGTCATTAGTGAGGAAAATATTCACACATATTTTGACACAAAAATCACAGGTACTTACATATTAGTCTAGTGATGACTTTCTAATCATGCGATTTTGTAAAATAACATCTGCACAGGATCTTCTGACAAACTTAATCCATCAATTTTGATAAATAATGACATTTTGGCAAAGAAATTTCTCCTGATCAGAATATTATCTAACATTCACTTAAAAAATGAATTCATTTCCTTTTTAAAAGATTGTAAATGTGTTTGTTTTAGTCTTCATATACAACTTTGTTTTGGCCAGTGACTTTGATTCCTATCAAACTTTTTTGCGGCCCCTCATAAAAAGTTCTGGAGCCCCCTGGAAAGCTGCAACTCACACTTTGAAAAGCATATGCATAGCTCTATTCTTTCAGCCACACTCCTTTTAAGCAAAGAAAAGCTTGAATTTTACAAAAGGAGAGTGTGGTTGGAGAAATAATGTTATGGAAATTCAAGCATTTCTTTATTTAAAGAAGAAATGTGGTTGAAAGAATATAACTATGGTATGTTTAAAATATTTTATATGGATTTCAGCTAGTATTATATATTGTTTCCAGGAATTAACAAATTTTAACTGAAACTAAGATCATTTTTTAATAACTGCTAATTTATTTTGATAGGCTGCCTTGTTACCATGTTACTTTAGAATAAGCGGTAAGGCATTAGATTCAAGAGCTAAAAATTCCTGGATCAAAACACAACCTGTAATTTTAATGTTTGAACTTCATATGACCATATGAGTCATTAATTAGTTTTTTATTTTTTAGTTACTGTATCCAAGACAATATAAAATTTACCCTCTAGTTAATTTATCAATTTTCTAGTGCTAGTTGCATGCTTGTTTTACACCTTTTTGAGTAACCTTCACATACCAATCAATAAAAGTATGAATTTTATTCCCTCTAAATCAAGTATACTCTTGAAGCAGTAACCTTTAAAGATAAGACTGATCTGTTTTAACCATCTTTGGTTTTTCATTATCTTATGATAATTAATCACATAATATTTTACAATTTATAAAAATTATTTTAAAACATGATTATTAATAATTATCTAATAATTAATGTTTGTATGTGTCTAATTTATCCACAATATTCTAAGAGAATGATATCTTACCCCTCTCATTGCAAAAGTTTTTCAAACATGATAATTGAATTTATATATATGATTTCATATTATTATTATTTTCAGGATATTCCGTGTGGTAAAATAGCTAAATAGCTGGCGTTTCGTTACAATAACAAGTACCTTTTTCAAAGCATTTTCTTTCTCAAATCATATGAATGTATGTGAGATTTAAAATCATTTTTATCTTTTTGTTTTTCCTCATACTTAAATTCTATTGGTTGAGAAGTTTTAGATTTTATTTTGTCCTCTAATAGCTTCTTCCAAATGTTGTTAATCTTCTTTAATTCACACCTTTCATTTATGCTCTTTTAAAAATCTCTATAGCTTCTCTTATCAATCTCTGGTCATATTGTTCAATTTTTGCTAGAATATTTGTTTTATCAAAATCGATATCATGATTAGTTAATTTTATGTGAGAATAGCTGATGAACTGGATTTTTCTCTGACTGCCAAAATGTGTTCTTCCTTTCTAATATTTATTTTACGATTAGTCTGTCCAATATATGTATGTGAACAGACCCTACATGGAATTTCATATACACCATGACACTCCAAAGCAATTTTATCTTTAGGAAGTGGAAATATTTAATTAATTTTTTTAAAAGTGTAAATTGTGTGAATATTATTATTCTTTAAAATGTTACCAATTTTATCAGTTACTCCTTTTATATATGGCAAAATTTCCTTAATTTCTGATGTATCAAAATCTTTTTTCTTTTTATATGTATAAGCCCTATTAATAATGCTGTAATTAAAACCATTATCAAGAAGCAAAAATTGAACAATATGACCAGAAATTGCTAAGAGAAGCTATAGAGATTTTTAAAAGGCCCAAGAGCATAAACGAAAGGTGTGAATTAAAGAAGATTAACAACGTTGAATTAAAGAAGATTAACAACATTTGGAAGAAACTATTGGAGGACAAAATAAAATTTAAAACTTCTCAACCAATAGAATTTAAGTATGAGGAGAAACAAAGAGATAAAAATGATTTTAAATCTCACACACATTCATATGATTTGAGAAAGAGAATGCTTTGAAAAGGTACTTGCTATTGTACCAAAACGTCAGCTATTTAGCTATTTTACCACATGGAATATTCCAAAAATAATAATAATATGAACTCATTATTTATCCGTGAAAATATTAGAATTAATATATATATATTATTTTCAGAAATATAATATAGATCAGTTGTTCTTAGTCATTCACCTGTGAATAGTTAGGCTCCATTTCAAAATGGATGACTGTTTAACAAAAGCTACTTATCTAATGCATTAGACTGAACTCTTGTGTTGCTTATCATAGTGGCATTTGATTTGCTATGTACATGATCATACAATAAAATTCCTGATTCATAAACCAACCAAAGCATTTAATTTTAAGTTAATTATGAATTTAAATAGTAAATAATAGTAATAATAATCAAATGGTTTATTGCTCAAGAATTCATATGCTCAGGAAGTGACAATTAGAACAGGAATTCATTAACCTTGATCTCTAATATCTACAACTCTACTTACTATATTATTTAATGTTAATTTATTAAAATAAATTATTAAAAAATCTACATTCATACAGAGTTTTATGATAAGCTGATAAAAAAATTAAATGATTTAGTTGTTTAGTCATGTGATATTTAAGTACCTGAAATAATGGATTGAGTTTAGAATCAGAAATCTTTAGCACTAGAGTCAATTACTCCACCATTATGCTAAACTGTACTCAATAAAAAAATTGACAAAATATTTTATTGGAAAAAAACTAATATAAAAATCAATATATATATATAATATTCAAATATATATATATATATATATATGTTATCTATACTAAACTTAATGTAATTATATGAAACTCGAACTCAAGCTTTCAAGCTCCCTATTTTTGTCCAATATATCTTATACAACTGATACACATGACCACACACATGTGAAAAAGATACATGATCTCCAATATACACATTTCATGCTAAACCAGCACTCATCGGTTGTTCCAGATCACCACCGTCCCCCCATATATATAATCAGTGCTCAGTTTATATTAAGATAAATTAATATAAACTGAGCACTGATTTATATATGGGTATTCAAGATCATTTATCTTTTTCACATATATGTGATCATATGTTTCAGTTGTGTAAGATACATTGGATAGATGTAGGGAGCTTGAAAGTTCGAGTTTCTTGCAATTACATTATTCAACCTGTATTCTGCCCATTCCTTTAAGGTCAACATGGACATGGCAATAATATTGTTATCAACGAAGACTTTGAGCATTCCATCCTCAGATTTTCAATGAAACAGATGGCTGAAAGTTGGGGAGTGGAGAAGATTGAAGCTTGACCATTGAAGTTTAAAGATTTGCTGTCTTAATGTAAACTGAGCACTGATTGTGTATATGTGTGGAAGATGGTGATCTGGACTAACTAATGAGTGCTGGTTCAGCACAAAATATGTATATTGGAAATCATTTGTCATTTTCACATGTATGTGGTCATGTGTCTCAGTTGTATAAGATACATTGGATAGATGTAGGATGCATGAAAATTTGAGTTCAAGTTTCTTCTATATATATATGTAATCTTATAATTAAATATTAGTAAATACAATAATCAAAAATTTTTGAACAGTACAAAAAATATAATCGGCACTTAGGAGTGCTTTCGACTATCCTTGTAGTCTTTGTCAACTAATACTTTGAAAGGTTAATCTTCCCATAATTCCATGATCTTGGGTTTGCTGCCTGCTTATTGATTAAGTCTTGCTTCTATTTATATATTAGCATACCTTCCTTTATTTTCCGTTTAGTGTTATTTCTTTCAGTTTGTAATATTTTTACATTATTATAATTGAAATTAAAACCATATATACATGATTTATTATGGTCGTAAAAAATAGAAGCTGATATGTTATTATTACCTTTGCAATTTTGTTTCATATTTTGAACCTTCTTTAATAATAGCAACACTCTTTAGCTCTTTTCCAACATACATCTTCATTTCCCTATATATCCATTACCACACTTCATATCCATTTATAAATAATGCAATTTTTATTTATAAATGAGGTTTTATCTTTAGAATTATTTATTAATTTATTTAATGTAGGTGGTGCATAAAATGCAATGTTACATATACCTTTATAAATTTTCCTTATGAAATTTGTTTGTTGATTCGAAATATATAGTGCTGATATCCAATTTTTTTTATTAGTAGAAGAATCAACCTTATTATTAATATTTTTATATTTATATTTCGTATTAAAATTTTTAATAATATAATAAATATAATTGTAATTATAACCAACATTTAACAGTTTGTTAAAATAAATTTCAATATTTTTGCCTTTATCCAATGAATATTTACAAAGATTATCATTTCTGAATAAGGACTTCAAACCTGCCATTTTATGTGACATTGATACTCTTGATTTATATATATATATATACATACAGATACACAGTTTATTTTATCTTTTTTAAAGCAGCAACATAAACAAAAATGCATAAAAAACTTTATGAAATAACAATAATAATCAGGTGAATTTGATATGGTTTAAACTCTTCAGTAACATAAAATGGTAACCAGATTATCAACATGAAAAGCTTTAAAAGTCACAACATTGCATCTAAAATTCTAGAAACTGAAAAGAAATGTCAGAACGTTTAAATAAATATGTCATAGGGCTTAAAATGCTGACAAACAATGTCAGACATACAAGATAGACTCAGAGAATACTAAAAACCAACAGTCATTATTGTTAATGCACACAGGATAATCAAAATTGAAACATTATAACACCATGTTGCCACAATTTTTTATGCTTATCCAATATGTTAACAGAATAGCAACTTGCTCCGTTCAACATTTTTGCGTAATACAAACCATAATAATAAATGGATGTTTTCAGGTTAGTATATTAAAACCTCTATCTACTATCTACTCATACAATAACCCAAACTACTGTCTAGCTTATGGCTTTCATCAGTGAAAAGCTTTGGATCTGGGAACACTTTCCTTGATCTTTGGACTTAATGCATTTCTCCAGAAGCTATCTATAAAGTTATGAGATCAAAACTAAAAACTCACTAATGTCGTCAATACAAGCTAATTTGTTTATATAGTTACACAGATCTGAACCCAATTCAGTATCTATATATTTTGGTGTCTTTTGTTTTTGATAACTATAATCATCAACATCCTTTGTTCATAACTATACAAGTAAATTAATTTGGATTGCAAACATTATTGTTTTCAGTTTTGGGTTCATAGTTCTATATTTAACACAAAAGGGTAAAAGGTGGCTTCCGGAGGGGTGCATAAAATCCAAAGACTTAGGGGCAGTACTCTCAGATCCAAGGTTCCTCACTGATGAAGGCTGTAAGCTAGAAACTAGTCTGGGAATATTGGATGAGTAGACAATAGATTAATATTTTATGCACAAACCTAATATCCAATAATTATTATGACTTGCACTAAGTGGCAATATTGTATGGAGATAATTGCTACTGTGTGTAATCAAAAGTGCTATGGAATACTGGATGAAACTCTACATTTTATGTGTTACAGGAAAGTTTTCGATTGACTTGATAACACTAAATTATAATAATGTCATTAGTTAAATGGTAGTAATAGATAACATTGTTAACACCACCAACAATATCACATGACTTAGTCATATGCTTCTATTTATGCACTATATCAACTGGTATTCATTGAAAACTTAAATAAATAATTCTAAAATAGAATGAAAATAACTGCTGCATTTCATTATACTTATAGATGAATATTTAAATAAAACTAAAAGTCAATACAATTAAAGAAGAAATATAAAATGCTTTCACATTGACAAAAGAATGAGGAAGACTTTAGTATCTTATACTAAACAAAGAACCATTTGATTTTTCATGCTTACTTTCAGTATCAGCATTTAGAAATAGTAATTCACACTATTTGCTGTATTCCAAGACTACTTATTGTAATCCTAAATAACTAAGAACACTAAGTGGTAGGTCTACTATATAGAATTACTAGTAACCCAAATTTACAATAGATGACTCTGGAGTAGAATACAGAGTAATTTACATCTTTTCATGTGAAAATGCCTTCTGAATTTGGTTTATATATATAATATAATTTTTTAAGATTATTTGATGGGAAACTACTATATGGCTTAAAATTATCTTGATTAGATTTATCAAATGTCTAAAAACTTTAAATCTTTTGCTGTTGTATCTTATAAACTTAACTGAAAACTTTCCCGTCAAAGTATATGATGGCAATCTATAGAAAAAATTAAATTGAAATGTAATTATCCGTGAAATCACATCACACTATCTTCAGACCTTTCTTTTTTTATAGGAAAAAAAAAACAGAACAAAATAAATTAAAATGTCGTTAATGTTTCCAGGCGATCACAATGCACCTTAATTCAGAGCTTTTTCTTTATATAATGTTAATAAATACAGCATTTTCAAATTATATGAAAGATAATGGAAATGATTTCTTTTTCTAGGTGTTTTCGATGCCATATATATTAATAAGAAGATTTTCATGGATTATAAATATAATTATTAAAATTATTAATAATATTTTCCATGTATTTTCACTTGGCTACATCATAATTGAACTCTAATATATATATAATAAAACAAAATAAATGTCCGCTAATATCAATAATACAATAACGAAACTTAAATATATTCCAAACAACGGTAAACAATTTATAATACAGTATAAATAAAAACTCAATAAAAACTTATAGTTGAAAATGATTATGAATATAATCGAAAATATTTCTTTATGAGTTTTTATTTATATTGTATTATAAATTGTTTACCGTTGTTTGGAATATATTTAAGTTTCGTTATATATATATTGTAAAAGACCCACAAAGAGACCACATGCGAGATAGATGGATGAAATAAGAAATTGTGCAGGGGTGGTGTGGAGAAGAGAGGCTAGAGATCGAAGAAGATGGATTGAACTTGGAGAGAACTTCAACCTGCAGTAAATTGATAATGGCGACAATGCTGAATGATATATATGGTAGTATAAATTGAATATATGCATTATAAATTAACAAATGCTCCTGAGTAATATTTACGACCAATTAAATCTTTCAGATTTATAATACATTCTTATTATTTAAGATAGCACGTCTTTGTGACCAAGTCTTAATTCAATTTTTCAGAAATTGATTTAATAATTTTAAACTATTAATTCATATTTTTCTCCATATAAAATATTTGGTGCAATTTTAGAAGCTTGTTAAATATTGTTATACATAAATATATGAATGTTTAAATGCTAATAGATTTTTTTTAAAATTATAATCATCAGTTGTAATAAATAGTAAGACAAAAAAGAAATGTAGTTCAAAAAGCAGTTCCCTCCATCTGAAATATCTCTCAATATATTATTGAAAAATAACCAAGGATTTTTTCCAGTATTTAGCTTGTATGATGTAGATAGATTAAACCATTTTATTTCTCCTTATTGATATCATCAGAGAAAAAAATTGATACAGATTATACATTGTAACCTCGAATGTGGAGACTATGAACGAAGCAAACCTTGATGTGATCAGGATGAAAATGGATTGCTTATGCCTCTCAGCATTGTTACTTATACAAAAGAGCTCTTAATAAACCTGATACAATTTCCATTCTTTTAGAATATGAAAACTCCACTGGCCATATGCTTGAACCATCTTTTGCTTTCATTATATGCATAGAGTGTCATACCTTTAAATGTAAAATCAAAGAATCATGGTTTATAACTAACAACACCTACATTATAAACTGAAAGGAAGCATGCTTTTTCCTTTCCAAAAAATGGACTTTCTAATCCACTTTGCATATATTTAAATATTTTCCACATACATATTCCATCATACTCACACAACGCATTTGCTACAATTATGAGAAAATAAACCTTCTCAAAAGGCTCAGCCACTTAATACTACAATTTGTACTTAGCTTCACTATTGCCTGCATTTTAGCACATTAGACATAATTCATTAAGGAAATAAAAAAACACTAGACTGTGAGATCTTAAAGAAGAACCTGTTATTATTTATCCATAAATAATAATAAAAAAAATAGTGTGGCTTTAATTGTCAGGAAGGATATTGCAAAAAATGGCATTAGATATAATCCAACAAATGATTGATTGATATCAATTCAAATTTGTGAATAAACATCCAACCCTACAAATGTACTAATCTATGCCCAACAACTCAAGCAAGTAAAGAAAAAATTGACATACTTTTGGTAAGATGCAAATACACTTTTAATGATCAATAATTGGACTGATCTATCTATGTATAATATTCTATTTTTTAATTATTTGTTTGAATATACAATTTTTTAAATTTAAAGAATATTATGGCTGTATGAGGGGGTACCAAAAATAACAGGAATTTCGTAATAAAAAATTGTATATTTACTTTTAGGTGCTACAAATTGAATCTCCTGCAAAGTATACCATTTAATGCAATTCACGGGCATAAATATGTTTTTCAGTTTTCAAAGTAATCAAGAAACTCTTGCAAAATTATGTTTTTTAATGCCTATAGCATTTTTTTTCACCACTTCTAGACCCACAAAATTTTTTTTGAAGGAATGTTGTTATTCAGATGAATAAAAAGAAATCAGGCAAAGTGAATTTGGATGAATATAGCTGATGAATAATCTAAGTCATACTGTACTTAATTAAAAATTGTACCACACTCAACGCTTTGTGCTCTGGTGTGTTGTCATCATAAAGCTTGCATTCCCCATTATCTCAAAAATTGGGACATTTTCATTTTATGACATCATGCAAACTTTTCAGAATGTCTGATCATTACAAATGAATTCTGAATAAATAATGCTATTTGCCTCCAAAAAACAAAAAAAAATCACCAGTCTTGACTTTGAACTTCAATTGCTACACTTTATTGGGATGTGATAAATTTGACACTTCTATTAGACCACTTGTAAACTTGTGCTTTCCAAGAACAACTTGCTTGTAAGCTGTTTCATGCATTATAACTGTTTCTCCTGACATTTTCTCTAATAGAAAACAGAATTCCAATTGCTCCAACTTTTAAGACATTACAAAAATCAACAAACAAGTACAACACACTTAACCAAAACATTCTCTCCCAATGTCAATTGGAAGACTGGTGCAAAGAAGTCCCTGCAAGAGGCATCTAGCAATAGAAGCATATAGTATAATCCACTCAACCTCCAAAGAATGTTTATGGTTATTTTTGGTTAGTCCCTCATATATATATATGTTAAAACATCTTTAATTGATATATATATATATATATATATCAAAGCTATAAATGTAAGGAACAAAAATAAATTACTTTTATTACTTTTTCAAGCTCTTATATGGACAGTTAAACCAAACAATAACTGCAATGCGCATGACATTAAAATCAGCAAAAGAGATTGGAAAATGAATAACAGGAATTCATTTTCATTACATTTATTGTTCTGAAAGAGCATTTCATTGCATTTGACCAATACTTAGAAATTCCTCTTTGATGATGTTAACATTAAATGCTGTTTAAAGACTCTACCCATTATATATTTCTCCAAAACTAAAGTCCTATTCAAATGCAACCGTCATCAATAAGAAATATTTAGAGAAACCATACAAATTTTTGAAGAAACCGATTGTAGCAATAATCATAATGAAACAGTCAAACTATCTATATAGAAGTTACTCTACACAAATGAATAAAACCATCAACTAAATCAATCTGTCTTAACCATCTCAAGTTTGATACTTATTCTTTATTTTTATTTTGATTGAAAGGCAAGTGCAGTTTATAATTTGTCCTATTTTATTCTGTGATTTTATGTTTTACTTCTTTCTACAATTCTTAATCAATCATATGAAACAACTTTTTATATTTTTGCAAGAATCACATAACATCTTGGCTCAGTTGAAAGCATATGTTATTTTGCAATAGGTCATTAATTATATATTTTACTATTTTATGTAATTGGATCTTGAAAGCCTAATCCATGGATACAGCAGTTTCACTTAACATACAGAGCAAACTTACTGCTATTAGTAATAACATCAGAAAGTGATTTGTTTATAATCGACTGTAAACTGGTGAAGTATGAATAATAATGAGCAAAATAATTATATAAGATTCTGAGAAAAATGTAAGATATGAAAAATTAAAGTGGATGTCAAACAACATGATGATAATTCAAAAATAAATAAATAAATTAATTAAAAAATATAAAGTCTCTTAAAGAAAGTGAAAACATCAAAAACCTTGCAGGGAAAAAGTAGCAATATTATAACATGTTTGCAAAGACAAGAGTTATCCATAAGAACACTTATGAGTTTTGATCCAAATGAAACAGATTATATCTAAAGTAAGAAATGAATATATATATATCATAAAGCATAGACGTCTCTTGCATAGAAAAATTTTCAATAATAGATATTAGATTAACATTGAAATCATTTTCAAAGATAAGGTCATTGAAACTATTGACACTACATCACCAAAAAGGTTTTCAAGAAATCGAAAAAGGATCAGTGCAAACATTGAACAAATTATGCCAATTGTTCCATAAAACTTCTCTAAGTCATATAGATTAGATGAAATTTATGTATATTTCACACACAAAAAAAAACATCACAAGTGAAATTACTTTGAGAATTAAAACAGATTAAAACAGAACTTGCAAATACATAAACTGATTTCAATAAAAGTCAATGAATAAAAAAACATTATTGATGATGCACATTGAATGGGTGAAGAAATATATACGAGTTTGATTGATTGCAACAAGGAATATTATTCAATTAATGCTAAATTATGAAACATTATAAAGAAATGGCTATACTTTGACAATTTCGTTACTAATAAAAGAAACCTCTACATGGAAAGTTACAATTAGTGCAGGATATGATAAAACAGATTAGTTTTACATTGGCAAAAGAATTATACAGAATGTCATATTATCATCTTAAACATTCAAATTGAAACCTAAGCAGGTAATGAAAAACCCAGCTGAGATAAAGACACGTGCATTCAAAATTTGATAGAAAAACATCAGTAATCTAAGATATGTTATTATTTCACTTATAGCTGAAAAGAAAAACTTCAAAACCTTTACTAGAAAAGTTGAAGAATAGAATGAAAAAATAGAACAAAAGCTAAACATAAAGAAAAACGAAAATTATAATGACAGAGTCACAACTAAAAAATGAAGGCATAGATTAATTATTAACAACAAAGGGCCTAGAAGTCAAAAGATTCATCACAGGCATACATTAGAGATATAATGGATAACCTGTAAAAATTTTGAGATTAGGATTAGGCAAACTATGGTATTTTTTCCACTCTCTATAAATATGAAAGATTAACATTGAAAATGAATTGCAATATTGGTAGAGATTTGACAATAATGTGGACAGCAACTTACTCAGATTAAGGCTGAATTTTCATTACGAGCGCAAATATCCAGGTTGGAATTATAAATACATTACTACATACTTTCATATTAGTAATTTCAACATTTTGCAAAAAGTTTAAGAAAATAGATTGTTTAATGGGGATACTTAGATTAACATTGGCAACTATATTCCATAGAAAATAATACAAAAACAGCAAATGAATAACGAAACATATGACTTGAATATACGACTATCATAACTATAAAAAAAAAAAACGAAGTTAATTTTATCAGTTAAATAATAAAGAAACTTATTCTCATAAAATCAACATACTGTGCATTTATATTTAATAAAATATTTAATTTTCACACCAGTTTTTATTTTTAAAAATCCCTTTACATTAACGTTTATCTATTTTTTCTCAACTAAAAACTTCTTAATTAAATCAAATATTGAAAATTTAAATTTCTCGTGTATTGTTTTAAATATATATAAATATAGCATTGTTTTTGCTAAAAATAAAAATCAATTTTAATTGGAAAAGCGTGTTTTTTAATTAAAAATCTATATAAACTTTAAGTGCATAAACAATTATATATATATTAAAACTTTTCACAAATAAAAGATTTTCAAATATCTCCGGTATGGGGTTGAAATTATATATGTGGGAAAAAACAAAAATTACATTCATATATAAAAATAAAACAGCCTTTAAACAGCTTCTATTCATTCAAAAAGTACTTCTGCATCAGGGCCTCATAGAGGAACTGTGAAAGAGAAGGTTATACCAGATTAGAAAATTTTTGGGTGGTAAGAATTTGAATGATTTTCCATTTTTGTTTCACTTTTTTAGCTAAAATAACTAGATAGCCATTTACCAACCAATATGGAATGAATAGCTTTGGTCAACTATATAATGTAATCCCAAATCCTGTTTCAAAAATTTTCAAAGTTACACGTGAGCCATTATCAACTTGTGGGTCAGATATTTCAGGCAAAAATGCTATCAATGAATCCTAAAATCTTTTTTATAGCTATATATATATATATTCCTGGCAATCATATGTAACGAAACTTCCAACAATTCACTAAATTTTTAATAGTACACAAGTTTATTGTTGCCTTCTCCTATACAATTAACAATTGCCACTAAAATCATTACATATTATTGCTTCTCATTATTACATAATAATAAAAAGCAAGTTATAATAGAAGTCAGTAAAGATAAGATATAAAAACTTTTTATACAGGTTTGTTAGCACCAACAACTTTAAATATTAGCTATCTAAATAGCATTTTAAAATGTTTCATGATGAGAATAACTTGACATCTTATAATATTAGCTAGCATGTTCTTTACTGACTTCATTAAAAAAATTTTTTTTGATAAGATAAATATTATTTAGCTAAAAAAATATTCATCTAAATTAATACAATTATTAGTTAAAAAAAAACAAAACATAAATACAAGCTGGTTTTAAAAATTAAATAAATGAAGATACATGTAATAAAATCAGCAGAAAGCAAGTTATTGTGAATAATTTAATTAAAAACTCTTTCTATTGTGGTTGCACAATGTCCAAAACATGTTTAGGATTAATAGCATACTTTCCCACCTTCTTTTTGTCATTTAATGTAAACTTTAACAAGCAATAATAGCTGTCACATGACAGTACTCAAATTTCTATTTATTGCTTTCCTATCCAAAATTGCCTGACTAGTTTCAAGGTTATGGCTTTCATCAGCTAGAAGCTTTGGATCTTAGAACAATGTATCTAGATCTTAGGATCTAGTACACCTTACTTTCAGCTCCTATCATTTACTTCTACATTATATTATCAACTCAAACTAAAAAAACGTTTTCAATCTAAGCCAACTTGCTTGTAGTTATATAAATCTAAAATCAATTTAATTTCTATATATTGTGGTGTATTTTTTTAATAAACAAAGTCACCTCCATTCTATATCAGAATTTGATCTAAATCAATAAAACATCACATGACCTATCACATCTTCAGCTTATATATTGCTATTTTAATAACATACTTTTTGCTACTTAATGTAAGTTCTAGAGAGCAGTAATAGTTGCCAGATGGAAACCATGATAGGTATTTATTTAGCATTGTCATCTGGCAACTATTAGTTTTCTAAAGTGCTATAATTAAATCTGCTATAAGACTGGTTATAATTTCTATTTTAAACATTCATTTAAGTATACTGCTCTTTTCTAGTCGAGTGCAACAACAAAATGGCAGCTTCCCTCTCAAAGTTCATGAATTATGGCTTTAACTATGTCACTTCCTGTGCTCAAGCTTTTCATGAATCCCCAAGCAATAAACTATTTGATTTTTTTTATTATATTGCTTTATAGTAAATGTTATAGTTTCTTCTCTCCTTCCCTATCTTTAGTCATTTGTTGTGAGATATGGCTATAAGCCTTTCATATCATCAGTCATCTTCTGTTAACTAACAATCTTCTTGTTACCAACACAATGATTCTTCTTTCTTAATTCTGTATATTTTGTAACTGTTTAAGAGTGGCTGCTAATACTAATTTTGGTTTGCATATGCACATACACAATTAAAGGTCCATTTGCAAACTTCTATCAGATTGTTAATTTAGAAAATTTCCAGATAATCAAAAAAATTTGAGTTTTATTTCATATTTGAATCCTAGATCATAAGCATAATAGGAAATGCAGTCATGTATTGCGAGACCTGTATATAAAGACTAAATGAATCTTGTGACATAAGATGAATGCATCCATCTACCTTATTTTGTCAGAGATTCAAATTCATGTAAAACTTGAAAAATTCTCTATGTAATAGAATATTTCAAAGCAAACTAAATATTTTTCTTTTATGCTGTCCATCTCCTCTATATATACCATCTTTCTAAATACTTTTGTATATGTATGTTTGAAGTGAAATTTTTCTTTACTGCTTTATTATCTGGCTGAGTGTACTTTTGGTGCCAAGTACCACAATCATAGCATTCTAATCATCTTTTGGTATTATAATTATGCAAATGACCTTAGTTATACATTCCACCTGTGAGATGAATGAACTGTTCTCTCTCCTGTTTATAAGGTGTGGTTAGCTCACCTTCTAACATTTGTCATCGCATTCTAGGCATTCAGCCAGATAATAAAGCAGTTAAGAAAAATTATCTCACATCACCAGCATAGGCACATGCATACACAAAAGTATTACATATATAAGGAAGTGTAAATTAAATTACATTTTAGATATTATAATTAACAGTTACATTTCAAACATACAACAGTTATTCTTAGAGATACTGATGACAAGGAAATTGACTATAAATACCTTTACATACTACTCAGATGATTTGTGAGATCCAGTGAAAAAAGTCAATGCTGCAATAATAATGTGACTACTATATGAAAATATTCTGAAATTGTATCAATATATATAGTAATACAATATTTATAATTCTAAAGGAAAAAAATGTGATTCAAAAGGTGGTAAATAAAATGGTATTGATATATTCAGCTACCTGCAATTGTCTGGGGTTTTTTTTTTATAAAAAAACAACACTAAATATTACAAAATAATTCTGTAATTATTAAAGAGGAAGTCAACTTCCAATAATGCGCTATTTCTTGAATATTATAAATCTCTGCACACTCATCCACCAGTAAGTTTTAAAAATTTAAATGAATCACTTAAGTTTAGAGCATATTTGTATATACACCAACTCTTATTGACCATGCTTATATCAAGGCTTCAGTCTATTATGTGCTGATGTTATAATCAAATATTGAATTATACAAATTTAATTAACCTATTGCAGGAGACATTCTCATTTTTAACAACCTATGATAAAACTTATATGATTTATAAATATAAATCTATTATTATAAAGTGCTGAAAAAATTTGTAATTATTAAAGATGAAGTCAACTTCCAATAATGTGCCATTTCTTGAATATTATAAATCTCTGCGCACTCGCCCACCAATAAGAGTTTTAAAAACTTAAGTGAATCACTTAAATTTAGAGAATATTTACTGACAATGCTTAAATCAGGGCTTGATTCTATTGTGTGCCTGTTATAATCAAATATTGAATTGTATAAATTTAGTTAACCTATCCCAGGAGAAAGACAGAGTCTTATTTTTAACCACTTACGATAAGACTTATAAATGTAAATCTATTATTATAAAGCGCTGAAAATTTTGTAATTAAGGAAGTAAAAATGTAAATCTATTATTATAAAGCACTGAAAATTTTGTAATTATTAAAGAGGTAAACCTCTTTAATAATAACAAAATTTTCAGCTCTTTATAATAAGATTTACATTTATAAGTCTTATCGTATGGTTAAAAATGAGACTTTCTCCTGCAATAGGTTAACTAAATTTGTACAATTCAATATTTGATTATAACATCATGCACACAATAGACTCAAGCCCTGATATAAGCAAGTTCAGTAAGAGTTTGCTCTAAACTTAAGTGATTCACTTAAGTTTTTAAAACTCTAACTGGCGGGTGAGTGTGCAGATTTATAATTTTAAAGAAATAGCACATTATCGGAGGTTGACTTCCTCTTTAATATTTACAAAATTTTCAGCATTTTATAATGAATAGATTTAAAATAATTCTGGGATAATTAATTGATAAATTGAAGATTCAAAGTACTTTATTTAAAATTCTAGATTCGAAAATAGTTAAATAATATAAAATTAAAAGATAAAAAAGGACCCTTTCTCCCACAACATTTACAGGAAAGTTTTTTTTCTTTTTAAAAATTAATTTCAAAATAAACTTTGTTCTTCATTGATGTTGTTAAAAATGTTTTCATTTGAAAAAATCAACATTTCTACAATTGAATGAATACCCATACCCTCATTTTTTAAAAATCAATAATGAAAGAAATTGTATTTTAACCATTTTTTTTTGTATTAGTTTGTTGTGACTGTTTCAAAGCTATCCAGTTCATTTTTATTTGGATTGTTTTATTTAACATTTGTATTGAATATAGGTGACAAACTCCTAGAAAAGTTGACAACCCTTCTACAATTGACCATATTTCTCAATTCCCCTCCCTTTCCTCAATTTTTAAAAAGAAAATAAAGAAATTTAAAAATTTTTAAGGCAAAATTCCAAATCAATTTGTCAATTACAAACAAGAGGTTGTTTGAAATTATCTACATCAATTAATTTTCTAAGCCAATATTAGGTAAATAGTATTACAAAAAATCAACCTTGAAAAATTTACAATTGACTCTATTTTTCTCTCTTCTCCTCACCCTTCTTCTCAAAACCAAATAGAAAAGACATATAATACTAAAAAAAAAAAGAAGACTTGTCAATGAACAATAAGGAGAGGTTTTAGGTTACACATTGAATGTATACATTATATCATTGTAGTATTATTATAGCTGACAATTATTGTTTTCCTAGAAAACTCAACAACACTTCAACAATTGATTATATTTCTCTACCTCCATCAATTTTTAAAAAGCAAATAAGAATATTTAAAAATTTTCAGAGTTATCTTCATCAATTAATTCTGTAATTCAATATTAGATATGTAGTTTTATGAGAAATCAAAATCAACCTTGAAAACTTACACTTGATGTACCCCTCCCCCACCCTCTTTTTCTCAAAACCTAATAAGAAATTGAAAGTATAAAAAATATTTTTAAAAAACCCCACATCACTGAAGAGTAAGAAGAGGTTTTAGATTACACATTGATTTATAAATTACATCATTGTAGTATAACTATTCTAAATCACCTTTTTCCAAATCCAAAAAATCTTCAATTAATTGATTAGTCATCCTAATATTCTTTCATGATGTCCATATTTAAAAATTCAACTAAAAAGAAAAACAAATGGAGGTATCCAAATACATCAGTACCAATAAAACTTAGATTGCTAATACTAGTTTTGTATAAACTATTTAAACTTTGATTGATTCACAAGAAATTTTCTTTATCGTTAAAATTCAATGTTTATCACTACTAATGGTCTCTTTATTTAGAATAATAGAAGCATTTGCCACAACACATTCTTTGAAAAAAAAAAGGCTTTATTGCTTGGGAGTTCATAGGAAGTTAGAGCACCAGAATTCATCCTGGAACCTTCCCTATCCCAAATCAGAAACTTTATCTACTACACCAAACCAGCTTAGTATATCGGTAACAACATTGTAAATAGTAGAGAGAAGAAAAGAATAATATGCATACAATTATTACACAAAAAGAACATTGGAATAAAGTACCATCTGATTCATTGTGATGGATTGATTGACTATGATAATCTTTATTCATCTATTGCCAAAATATGTGTAATCCAAAAGATAATTTTTTGTTGATATCATAACAGGACATGACCAATAGAAATAATTTTAAAATTATAAAAGATCTTGATAAATGCAAGATGTTAACTAGTTATGGTTTATAATCAAGCATAATTAAGTGGATTTGAGGGTGCATTAATTTTTTAGTGAATAATAAAATAGAAAGCGATTTAAAAGCTGAGAATTTGAAATTATTACAGATTCTACATATAAAAATGTTAATGTTGTCAAGCATTATTAGCCAAGAGGTCATCGTAGCAGCCTGGGAAGCAAGTAGTTGGTTGCAGACGGTTGTGGGTTCGCATCCCGGCAGATGCTATGATATATGAGAAAAAAAAATTTTAATGTTTTCAGATTAATCATACATCAAGAGTCATACATCATATAGCTGATGCAAATTTAATTTCTTTGGCCAATTATAAAAATATGAAACAAGGAAAAAATTTCTTTTCTGTGAATATAAAAATTATCTAAAGAAAAAGACAATAAGGCATGATGATATAATTGGACTATTGTCTTAAATCTAGTGTTGCTTATCCAATTTATACTATTTGTACTGTGTAGTTATATATTAGCATCATGTTAAAAATAGTTAAAAGATATATTAAATCAAAATATTGCTCAATTAGTTTTTTTTTAAAAAAAAATTTGAATTAGTCTAAGGTATAGATAGATTTTTTTTTTATTGATTAATATTATAATTTTTTAAATAAGTATCTGTGATACAATTTTTTTTTTTTTAAATCTCTAATTAATACTAGTATTAGACTGATTTTGTTTAATTTGGCCAGCTAGAAAAACATTTTTCTTTTATTATTAAAAAAAAATTTTTTTTGACTAAACACAATATTAATTAGAGATAAATACACCTGGGTCTCGTTTTACGCGATAGATAGGTTCCTCAGAAAACATGTGCAAACGAAATCGCGCAAAAATGGACGTAACTTACATTGAAAAAGGGGGGATGCGGTCTGTGATTTTTCAAAATTCGCGTAAAAGCAAAGCACCAACGTAAAATTACTTTAAAATTCGCGCAAAAAAAAAAAAAACAAGGAAATAAAATATGACTAATAAAAAATTTCAAATTTGAAAAAAATTGATACAAGACAAACTTTTTTTAACTATAATATTTAATGTTATTCAAAATATTATATTTTTATGCATAATTTACATTTTTTATACACGTTTTAATTATTATGATTTTCTGGTGACAACGTAATTAGTAATTAATATTTGAGATGATGATTTTATTAATTGTTTACGAAGCTCGCGATATCCAGACATACAACCATTTAGTTCTTGTTGGAATTTAAGAGCACATTAATGATTAGTGTCATTAATAAGAAAATAATAATTGATTACGTTCTTTTTTAAAAAGCAAAAACAGAATGTGATTTAAAATGCAAAATTAGCACACACAATGTTTGAATAAATTTACATTATAATCTTGTAAAATTTAATATGTGTATACATAAAATGTGGAAATCATGATTTTAATTTCATTATTGAATAAAATCTTACTATTATAAAGCACTGAAAATATTAAAATTACTAAGATGAAAGTTGAATTCCAATAATGTGCTATTACTTTCAATATAACGTAAGTGCGCGAAATTTATTATTTAAAGTAATAGCGCATTATCGGAAATCGACTTCCGGTGAAACACGAATCACGTAACTTCAAAATCGTGTTAAATAAGTCCCCATAAAAAGAGACCCAGGTGTATACTGAAATAATTAATAATAAAAAATTAAAATAAATTTACATCTAATCAGTGATCTTGTAATATTAAATCTACTATAGTTAAAATATTTGTACGTAAATTTGAAGTTTGAAAAATTGAACCAAGTTTTGAGTTGTGAATAATATCATTATTTTTACATATAACAAAATTACGCAAGTTAAAAATGTTATATACACATGAACAAATATATGGTGCATGTTTCAAATTTAAAAAATATAACATCAAATTAAAAAAAGAAATAAATGCAAAGATATATCTGTTATAGTTTTATTACAACCTATAAAAAGACAATCATCTGAAAATATTCAATATAACAATTTTATGACATCAGAAATGTAAATTAACATAAAAATGTCAAAACAAATTTACATAACCAACATTTCAATAAAAACAATTTTGTAAATTTTTAAAAAATATATACATACATAACGTTTAATATAGCTGCACTATAAAAAAAAAAAAAAAAAGACTTGAAATAGATAACAATAAATCAATTTAAAGTGGCCCGTATGTATATATAAGAAAAATATTATACTCGAAGACATATATATATGCATGCATACATAAAAACTGTTATAAATTCATAAACATCAAAAAATTTGTTCAAATTTTTATAATGTGGCTGCCTTATGAAATAGCTACTTTACAATCTTTAAAGTCTTATTTTTAAAAAAAAAAAATAATAATAATAAGACTTAAACATATTATATTTACTTAATTCTATCAACTCCTACAAAAAAAAATCCATTACATAATATTAAACAATAATATATTGTAATAGATGAAATACACAGGCTTATATATACCTGTGTCTATATATGTAATAGACAGGGTCTGTGCTCATACCCTGTCTAATAATATATTGATAAAAACAATTTAAAAAAAAACCCATATACAATTAACATTTTCATTTTGGTTCCTTACAACAAAAGTCCACTGAAATCAATTAGGATTAATGCTCTTGATTAAAAAAAAAAAACAAACGTACACATAATTTACTTTATACATTCATACGCATGCGCACATATGAACTGATATGCGAAAAATACCCAACGGAATTGAATCTCAAATACAGACAGTACTTATATTTACATACACACGTGCAAACATACACAATGATTATACACACATATAACTCCAAAATATATAAATATTAACAAAAATTTAAACTTTGATAACATTTAATCATGATTTTAAAATGTACTAAAAAATGGAAATTTGTATTAATTGTACTATTTTAGAATCAATGTTTTTTTTTTTATGCATTGTTATCTTAATTATTTTCTTAAATCTTTCCATTAATAAATTTTTTTTTTATTAATTAAAGAATACGTTTCATTCATATTCTTCGCAAAATTTTAAACATCTCGGATACAAATAAATATATAACAGTAAAAATGTTTGAGATTTTAATAGCATTAACAAACAAAAAAAATCAATAAAATTTGTACTATAAGTACATGTATAAAAATGAATAGTTGATCAGATCAATAATGATGATGACGACCGATTGATTATTAACACAAGCACTGCTGAGAACAATTATTTACTACTGTGAAGTACTACAAGACATGAGAAAATAATTTCACTATATAAAACGATTATCTCAAGGTTATCGCAGAACACGTCTATGCATAAACCGTTTATATGATTTTGATAATGGTAAACATATAACTATTTGCTAAATTTAATTTCCCAACTTTCTCATATACATAGTAGCTACTAAAGTAGATAATAAAATAGCAACTTAAAAAAAGTAATAATAACTTGACACCCGTTATATTTCTTCTACAAACTATCTATAGATAAATTATACAGTATATACAATAATATAATTAATTTTAAAAGGGGATATATTCACTTACACGTTTCTTTTTAAAATGCTAGAACACATACATAAAAAAAGTTAGCACACATATATTCTTACACACAGTAAAAAGTGCAAAGTTCCTTTCACAAAAATGTCTTAATTTAGGTAATATCTCACCCTCTCTTTCTATATATACGTGTGTGTACAGTGGCTTTCAAGTTATTTATCCTGAAGGTATAAATGGAATAACTAGGCAGAAGTATTTAGCTTTTTATGAAGAGAAAGGTATAATGAACAGAAATAAACAAATGGGTTTAAGGTAGTACAAAATGGTTGGTGCTGATATAGTACACGCTCGGCAGCCATTTTGAATTTTAAAACACCCAAAGAAACTACAGACATTATCTTTTTAAAAAAGGCAAATAATAACATTTTAACATTCCCTATAATACTTCTATAATATTTTTTTTAATAAAAAAAACTGGGATACAAACAGAATAAATTTTTCATACACAGAGATACTTAAAAGAAAAATTACAGATATTTTAGTCTTGAAAGAAAACTATCTAACAGTGAACAATCTGAACAATCATTTTTGGTAGAGACTGCTCTGGTTAAGCAATTTTCAGTTCATATAAACTGTTATAAATTCATAACATGTTTTTTTTTTGTTTTTTACTGAAAACAATTAGCAAAAAATGCAACCTATTAAATATTCAAAAAACAAATGTTAAAAAGAAAAAAAAATGTAGTTTTCTTTGTTTATAGTTTCAACTAATGAAAACTGTAAATCAGTTGAAACTATAAACAAAGAAAATTATAATAAAAAGCATTGAATTCACTACATAAAGGTGTATAGCAGTCTTGCATTGGTGGTCGAGAGGTCAGCGCGACTGCCTTACAAGCAGTTGCCCGGGTTGCGGGTTCGCGTCCCGGCCGATGCTATGACACTTGAAAAAAAAAAGGTGTATAGCATATAGTCACGTTAAGCTTATCTTGCTTTCATACACAGCAATTAACATAAATATTATAATAGAACTCCCACCTACATTTTTGTCTATCAAAATAATAATCTTTTTAAAAATAAAATATAATATTACTATTCATTTAAAAACTTGTTTAATTTTAAAATGTTTCTTGCTTATCTACCCTTTTCTAGTAAAAGTATGGCATTTTATCATAATACTCTTCCTTTCTCTCTACATTATTGAAGGAAGAAAACCCCCAGCAATTTATGCTAATTCAAATTGCCAGTAATTTTATAAGTGGTAGAAAAACCCACTGTATTTTTTTAACACCAATTGACATTTATACCGTTACACTTAGCATTGTTTGTTTAAATTGGGCGATCTCACCATCTTTCCAATGACAGTTTACAACCAAAAATAAACATATTAATAATTTTTATTATTCACTCATTAGACTAGAGATCATAGTTCTTGTTCACATGTCTTTAATCATGTTTACGATTACATCCCTCTACAAGGGGTTAAAAGTGGTGGTGTAATGAAAATTATACTACAGAAAAATAAACGTTTCTTTCACCTTTTTGTCTGATATTTATCAGTCTCAAAAGAAAACTTTTTTGTTTGTTTAAAAAAAAAGAAGCTTGAAATAAAAAATAAAACGTTTATCCCTTAGGGTGAATTTATTCACGAGTTTTTTCATGAGTGATATGCCACTTAATGGAATAATAGCATTAAACCCTGAGATTTGTATAGCTCAGCATATCTACTTTGTTTGGACATATGTACATTGTTTTTAAGGGATCTATTTTAATAATAATATTCTTGATAATTATTTGTTTGGAAAATGTTTAAATATATATATATATTTTAGACAAAAAAAAAATGCATTTACTTCGGAGACAATTACCATCTTTAAAATAAGTAAAATAACTGAAAGTTAAGAAAAGATGTGGACCTTGTTCTTTATTATAATTCATGGGAAAAGTTTAAGAGGGGGGGGGGTATCTTTCTCCGCCAATCCAATCATTACTCCCTCGTTCATTAATTGCATCGAAGTGAAGACTGTTCTCCCTAAATTCTAAAAACTGTTATTGTATTATTCTCGCAAGTATATATATATTTATTTCTCTATTATAAGCTGTTTTACCGAGACTATTATTGTTGGTTTTTTTTTTTTTTAGTATATACTATTACTTATTAGACTGTTTCTGACCCCATAAACTCTGTTATTTTTTATAACATAATATCACTTAAACAATATATTATACTGATGTAGAATCTACATATATATATATTATCATTTAATATCAATGGTTTTATTTTAATTTCTAATGGTTATTGATTTGTACAGTGTAGAACAGGATAAAGTAAATTCATTATATTACAACAACAACAAAAAAGCTTAAAATAAATTAAATACTACGACTTGGTTATCAAAACCAAACTGCCACGAACTTTAACTTTCACATAAGTTATACTTCCATGAAAAAGTTTTGCTTTCAAAGGATTCCTTAGCTGCAGGATATAATGTTTTAAAGTTTATTTAAAACTCAGTTCTTGAGCAGAATACAATTGCCTTTTTAATTTTCACACAAATAATCATTTTAATACTTAACTTCTTTGACTTATCATTGCAAATTTGTTCACGTATTAATTATTGTCTAAGATTTGGTTCTAATTTGCTAAATATATATATCACCGAATTTCTATTTTACAAATAAGCTGCCTAAAAAATCTCATACAACTAACTGCTTTGAGATTTTGAAACTGTACTCAACAAACCCAAACATCTGTATGTTCAATTCCTCAGAAACTCAAATAACATCTGATTACCAAAATGATAGATTTAAATACAATAGCTCTAACCTAATGATCAAATTAACTGTAATTTTTCTTTTTTATTTCTCAGGTATCTTTAGATTTTGAATCCATTAGTTTTACTATCACACTACCTTATGCAGGATTACAATATTTAAGAAAATGAACTTATTTCTATTATTAGCTTAATAATATTTTTAAAAAAAAAAAACCATAAGAAAGATCATTTATCTCCCAGTGTTCCAACTTTTAATTAAATATGCTAATTTTTTTTAAAGATATATTAGATTTTTTAATGGAAAGCAGTAATAAATTATCAATGGTGATGATCAATTCTTTATTACTTAATTGTATAGCTTTTTGTAAAAATTTCTGCTTTTAAACAGATCATTTAACATCCATTTGATCAAAATATATCCAGTATATATTACTACAGCAAATTAAAAAGAATTTTTAACATATATACTGTTATCCAATCTCTAGTTACCATTATAATTTTGCAGACAGTCTAAAAATTAATAGCATTTGATTATTGAGAATTTTTTAAAAATATTTACAATTATAATGCTTGAAATATATTCATATTTTTTATAATGGTTTTCTTACATTTACATAGCTTTCTTTTTCATAAAACAATGACATATTAAAAATAAAAAACTATACTACGTGTGATGTTTTCAACATTTGCAGAATTATAATTTCAATAAAGAAGCTAGAATCACATGAACTTATTCCAAACTATAATAGTGGGTCATCCGAATTCCAATTAATACTAATCAGCAAAAGAGATTGGCTAGATACAGTAATGAAAGGCAATGAACACAAAGTGTGTTTAAGGGCCAATTGACTACAATTGGAAAAATGCTATACACATTCAAAATAACACTTCTTGGTTAATAATTAACAAGTTTTTTAAAAAAAATAATAAGAGCAAAAGCTGATGACATGCAAGAATAAATTGTTATTTTTATTTTATCAATGCATCCCACATTTCAGTTCCGCCATATTGAAATCAAAAAATACAACAATAAATAATATAAAATAACAAATCTTTTGAGTTAATAAACTTGTAGAAATACTATGAAAGTGAATATGTTTGTGCACACCAAAAAAAATTTAAAACAGTAAAAGTGCTGATTCAATAATAATAATAAAATAATAAAGATGAAATATTTAGAATCAATATTCCATATATTTAATGAGCTTATAAAGAGTTATATTCAGAAAATAATAATCTATAATTCTAAAATCTAGACACCGAGGAAGGCAAAGATAAAGAGAATACAAGCCTTTCAGTTGGGATGATGAAGATTACATGAATTGAAAAAATATCACATGAAGAGGTTTGAGCAGAAATTTGATTTAATACTGTAAAGAAAAAATAAAGTATGATCAAACATTCAGAATGAATGAAAATAATATTCAAAGAAAGAATGGAACGAGAGTTTATAAAAGATAGTCCCAAAAACGGAGGAAAACCTGGATCTTGTGATGGTTAATAAAACCTAAAAATTAAGAAGTATTAAGTTTATCAGTAGTCATGATGAAATGCTATAATGAACTATTTTTATAAAGCAAGTCTTAAAATTGCCCAAACATTTTATTTTAGTGTTATAAACAAACTTATATAATTTTGACTTTTATATCAAAAAGTTAACAGGCAACAGTACAGAATTGCAACTATAGTTTATTCTGTTTTATATAAGTATATAAAGGACTCTTTAAAGTATATGATGCAGCCCTATAATTGAAATGATAGAATAAATTGTGGTTAAGAAGATGACAAACAACATTGGACTATCTCCAATCATGAACCAATGCTATCATTAGGTCTCAGAACTCTATTACATAGGTAATTCAATATGCCTTCAGTTAGAAAACACACACACACACATATATAAGAAAAAACACACACATGTATATATTCATATGCACACTTTACAAATATGCTACACATAGCACACACACACACATATATATATAAGAAGAAATACACACATGTATATATTCTTATGCACACGTTACAAATACGTTACACATAGTCATGCTTTTCTCAGACCACACTTTTTAAATATTTGCAGTTAAGATTTCATCAGTTGTTATTTCATCTAGATTACACACGGATTATATTTTACAGAAAAAGTTCAATCTAAAAATAAATAAGAAATAAATTCACAATAAAAATGATCTTATTATGCTAATTAATTAGTACTTTAGTCAAATAATTATTTCAGATAAATTTGAAAGCTGCCTTGTAAAATATATGGTGTGTATATAATACCATTCAAATATTTCCTAAAAAAAAGCAGTAAGTAAAATTAGAAAACAATTAATATATCATATTAAGTAGTACAAGCCTTAGATACATCACAGAAAATGTAAATCAACAGTCCGACTTTTAAACAACATAGAGGTAAAACAGTGAATATCATACAATTTTTAAAAATATTGATATGTATAAATTTGTTTAAATATTTGACGAAAATAAATGCATATCAAAAGCAGCTGCACAAAGAAAAAAAAATCTAAAAATTTAAAAAAAAGCAATATAAGTGCAGCCTTAATTTGTCAAACATTAAAATAGTATATAGTATCAAAATTTGAAAATCCTACTGAGTATCTTCCATCCACCCAAATAAGAGTTATTATTGTATTACAAATGATTCTTGCAAATGTTATGAAGGTCAATTTTGGTTTTACAGGTCAGCAAAAATTTCTGCATTGTTCTGCGATGCAAATTAACAGATTCTTCAAGTCAACAAATGCCTATAAGACAAAATCTCTCCTGGAGTTAACGGTCGAGCATCATGACCAATTCTTCTGATGGGCAGTATCCCAGAAGCACGTCTATGAGGAATTACCACCTTGGTTTCTCGAGTAGGTTCCTCTTCCGTCTGCTGAAGCTTTACATCCAGCTCACTGGGTGTGTTTGATATGGCTGTAAAAGTTGGTACTTGTTGGTTTGAACAAGAGCTTGATTCTTGATCATTGATATCAGGAACAACTTGAAGTGGACCGTTCAACATGGCCAGTGATTTCCTTTAAAAATAAAAAATAAATAAAATTACTAACATAAACAATAAATAAGCAAATATTTTATCTAGTGCCATGCTTGCAATTCCTGCATAAATACTATATCTTGGATTGAAGAGGAGAGTATTCATTTATTTAACACTCAAAAGGCGCGTGCTCAATTAGCTTGAAAGGCTGATATTGGAATGAAATAACATAAACAGTGTGAATAAAAACATAAATTACTTTATTATGTTTAACATGATATAGATTATAATATTGTAACAATATCCCAAAATAAAATAGCATAGCTTCCTCAATTTAAATCTCTCTATTAAAAAATAATCACAGCTATATTATTCATCATAGGCAGAATTATAGATTAAAATTGCAATCAGTTTCAGAGAGAGTAAATTGACCAATTCTGGCTATTTGAATCAACATACAGAAAGGAAGTGTTAAAATAAAAATTATAGGATAACTAATAATGGTATTTAATGCATTAACTAATTGTTCTTTTCAAGATATAGTCTTGAAATAATCAAACACTAAAAGTTTATAAAGACAAGTCATAATAATCTATCAAATCATGCAGATTTAATACTAATTTACAATTCATTAGCCAACTAAAAAACTCAAGCATGTGACAAAAAAACAACAACTCAAATTACTCAACTAATTTTTAAACGTAAATGCATTAACTCCCTCTATCAGTTAACCCATGGTTTGAAAAGGTATTGAATTCATAAATTCCGCACATATGCTTATCTTTAGGATCTCCATTACGAATCATCTCTGACAGTCATTTTTTCATCTTGGGTACTCAATCATGTGAGTACTATCATTCATTTTAGATTTATTGTTGCGTTAACTTTTTTGTAACGGAGTAATTTTATTTTATTCTTTCTGTTTACATATAAAAATGTATATTTTGTAGGCAAAACTCTCTCCATACAGTAGAGCCACTCAGTGTCAACCAGAGTAATCAATAGATGCCAGAAGGCTTGTGTATAAAATCCCTATCTAGTGCCTACACATCCAATATCCCCAGACTAGGTTGACACTGAGTGGCACTACTGTATGGAGAGAGTTTTGCCTGTTTTAATAACAGTAATGTGCTAGCATAAGAAATATTGATCATGTGATATTTTGTACGCATGAGTACATATCATAATATTTTATAAGGTTTGATATTGTCCATGGTCTCAGATATAGAAGCCTTAGAACTAATAATAGTAGACAAGGTGGGAGGAGGGAACAGTCAATTATTTTACAAACAGTTTTTTTTTTTAAAAAAAAAAAAAGAATTATTCATCATTAAATTAATATAAAAATTTAAAATATCACACGCACAAAAAATGTATAAATAAATATCACATAAGACTTAATATGCCTTGTGTATTACGCTTTTGATTGATCTATGAACTCTCTCTGAAATTGCAATTAGTTGACACAGTAATATATTCTTTCATATATATATATATATGAAGATAATGTATATTATATTATCTCATAATATGACCATATAATTCTGAAGATTATAACAAATCTCCATTTCTTAGGAAACTAAAAAAAAAAAAGCACCAACTTCAAACATTGATAGCTTCATATCAAAGTGTGTTCTTACAGAAACATTTTTTTTCAAGTTAACATTGAAAATTAATTAATAAAGAATGTTATCTTTAACATTATTAATTACAAAAAAGGTTAACTTCATGAACTTTCAATAAAATATTATATCACAAAAAATAATAATTTTGCAACATATAAAAAGTCTGCTAAATTAATATCTTACCTAAGAATTTTATAATCTTGAAACCATTCCAAAATAAAAGAAACTGTCAATATAATTTTTATTGCTTTAATGAAATGACTTGGTTGAATACTCTCAACAAACTTCATTACAGTACATTAAATATTCAGGAATTACATGAAGCTATGCACCTAATTCTGCTTCCCATTAACTTTTTCTCCTCTTCACATGGTTTTGAGCTTATGTAGTCTAAGGAAAAAAGAAAAAGATTGATTCTCTTTTTATATATAAAAGCATATGGCTTTATTGCTCGAGAGTCATAAGATGTTCGATCGCTAGAATCAATCCTGGGATCGCCTGATCCAAGTCGAATGCTCTACTAACTGTGCAGGATCTATTTTTACATAATTTAGTTTATATAGTTTGCTTTGATAAATAGAAAAAATTGCTTCCCTTTCTACATGATTTGTTTTGATTTAAAACAGTCCAATAAATTTGCTTTTTAGAATCTTCATTTAATTCTAAAAAAAAGTATTTCTATTTACTTTCCTAGGAGATTGTTTTTAATGTTTTTTTTACATAAAAAAAATAAAATTCGCCTACTAACCTTGATTGAAAAATCACCCTATGGGAAGGGTACAGCCTAATCAACTCTAATCAACAGCCTGTTAAAAAAACAGTCTAAACATAAACAACCAAAGACTAGTTACATACTTCAAAAGATAGAGTCTGGAACCCAAATTCCTTGACTTCATCATTAAAATTAATCTTAATACGCTTCCCACGAATTGATTTCTTCATCACCGAAGAGGTCTTTCTAGCATCAACCCAATATGTAGTCTGTGCTCTCAAGAAGATGAAACCATAGAGCATATTATACACCGATGCCCAAGACTTAAAACACTGAAAGATATGATCATCATCAACTCCAACATAAGAACTGACATAATTTTCTCACTTGAAAATGCCATTCATAATGGAACATTTTCAATAATAAGACTTTCCATCTTTGTCCTTTATGCCATATGGATTGTAAGATACAAAACACTCATGGAATTACCAACCCCACAAACCATATCGTTGTTTTATCAAACGCTCAAAAAAGTCAAGAAACGTGATCAGTCCCTTGCCTCCAGTAAAGCCTTTGGTGACACCTGGTCATTAATCTCACTACCTCCTTCCTATTTCTCAACTCCAACCAACTCAGCCTTTTAGATTATGCAATTTTAAGCTTACGTTTATATAAAACATTCTAACCATGTAAAATAAGTTCTGAGTATCTCACAAACTTTCTTCAATTTAACCAACCACATAAGTGATATAACAGTTGTGTTTACATAATACATCATGTTAGTGTACAATTTTTTTTTCATCAAGATGTAATCATTATATATTATGAATAAATTATTATTGAAATAAAAAAAGTTAAAATTTACATTTAAATAAATCTAAAAAGTTGTTTGTTTTCAATTGAATGTATGAGCAATGATGGCTTTCCCTTAAAACTTTATAACTTGAATGAAGCAGTCACAAAAATCACATTTGAAAAAAAATGCCAATTAGTTTGTCCAATCACGACCAAATTTCTTGCTATTTTGCCCAATAAGGAATAGTTTTTGTTTGCTATTTAGTTTTTTTTAAGGAAAAATACTCTAGTGCTTAAATGAAAAATAAAATCTGTGAAAATAAAATTTTGCTAGAAGGAAATTACAATTTCCATTTTCAACTCAAAGAGTAATTAATAAACAATTAAATTACAATAAATAGTAAACATTTTTTTAGATATTTCTACAAATATAATTACAAAATAATAACAAAACAATCACTAATAAATGACTTGTTTTGTTTCCTTTTCATTCAGTTTTTTACTTATTACCTGATCTTGCAATTCTTTTTTTCTGTTTAAATTTGTGTTGAGGGAAATTTGAGTGATATAATATCATAAATAAATTTATTATTCTTTTATAATTACATTTCTACAAATAAATATCTTTACTGCGCATCATAATTTAATTTATTATTGATTACTTTATTATTGTTTCATAATTATAATTGTAAAAATAATACTCACTGTATTTATTAATTAACCATAACTGAAAGTGACAGACTAAATTTAATCTCTTATGCATGTATGTATGTAGCCATATTTTTTGTTGAATTTTTATATTTATACATTAATGATGTTATTCCTATCTTTTCATAAGAATTGCATTTTTTTTTACACAGATTATTTTTGCATGACGTTTCAGGAATAGATTTCCCATGTGAAAGCAGAATTAAGTGAACCGCATTAGAGTACTTCTCACTCAACTCAGTATTTTTATCTTACAAAAAACTAATACTGTGAAAGTCCTCAAAATTAATATTTCGGTAGTGCAATTTTCACTACATCACTCTACACACTAGACTACAGAAATATTATTCATTATTGAATAACCTCTTGACTAATGAATGACTAATAAAAATTATTAATATATTTTCATTAAGTGATTTGTAAATAAGTCAATTATTTTATATAGCGCGATGTTTTTTAATAAATTATAATATTTAAACAGCATTAAACTGTTGCACATGCGCTTTAGATTTTAAATATAAAATGAATGAATACTAATACTTCAAAAACCACATGATAAAGTTTTTGGATAAAGGCCATTCTATCTTTTCCAAAGACTTTATCATGTGGTTGTTGAAGTGTTAGTATTCATTCATTTTATATTTAAAATCTAAAGTGCATGTGCAACAGTTTAATGTTGTTTAAATATTAAGTGATTTGTGTAATAGTTGTGAGGGCAGCACAATTAACACTTATCAAATAAACTGTAGTAATTTGCCATCCGTCTGTCTATCTATCTATCTATCTATCTATCTATCTATCTATCTATCTATCTATCTATCTATCTATCTATCTATCTATCTATCTATCTATCTATCTATCTATCTATCTATCTATCTATCTATCTATCTATCTATCTATCTATCTATCTATCTATCTATCTATCTATCTATCTATCTATCTATCTATCTATCTATCTATCTATCTATCTATCTATCTATCTATTATTCATTTGCACATATCTATCTATCTATCTATCTATCTATCTATCTATCTATCTATCTATCTATCTATCTATCTATCTATCTATCTATCTATCTATCTATCTATCTATCTATCTATCTATCTATCTATCTATCTATCTATCTATCTATCTATCTATCTATCTATCTATCTATCTATCTATCTATCTATCTATCTATCTATCTATCTATCTATCTATCTATCTATCTATCTATCTATCTATCTATCTATCTATCTATCTATCTATCTATCTATCTATCTATCTATCTATCTATCTATCTATCTATCTATCTATCTATCTATCTATCTATCTATCTATCTATCTATCTATCTATCTATCTATCTATCTATCTATCTATCTATCTATCTATCTATCTATCTATCTATCTATCTATCTATCTATCTATCTATCTATCTATCTATCTATCTATCTATCTATCTATCTATCTATCTATCTATCTATCTATCTATCTATCTATCTATCTATCTATCTATCTATCTATCTATCTATCTATCTAGCTATCTATCTATCTATCTATATACATACATACACTGAACAATGATAAAGATATATGTGAGAGATTGTGGCCTGGGCCAACTGATGAATGCTGGTTCAGCATGAAATGTGCTTCTTGGGAATCATAGATCTTTATCACATATCTTTAGTTATATGTTTATGATTATACCCCTCAACAAGGTGTTAAAAGCAGATAAAGATCAGACCCTACATTGTGTGAAAGTGGTGTAGCGAAAATTACACTACAGAAATATTATTTATTACTGGATAATCTCTTGTCTAATGAATGACTAATAACAATTATTAATATACTTTAATTTTTATCATGTAAAAATGGTTGAGTAATCCCTCAAAAAATTTCTTCCTCTCTGTAAATCATTTATCATCAACAACACTTGTAAATCATTTATCATCATCAACACTTGAAAATCATTTATCATCATCAACACTTGTAAATAATTCCATTTTAAAAAAAAAAGTCAGAACTACTATGATTATCCTCGAATACTGTAAATTACTAGATTAATTTCAATAACCTTTATCTAAACACCAACAAATTAATAACTTTGCTTAATTAGCATAATTTTTGTCTACATTTATTTCACATATTTATTCTAACAATTTAGCATCCACTTAATCTTAATCCAAATTCTATAAAAGATTTATTTTTGATGAACTGTTTAAACAATTATAGGAATTAATTGAAATAACGGAAATATATATACCAACATACAATATTTTTTAATGTTTTCCTGAAGGTTTGTGATGGTATTTTAGTTGTATTTATAAAGTTAAATTATTCTAAAAACATTCAATACTCATATTAGATAATGGAAATAGTTCAATATATAAATACAAATATATTTTTTATTTTCTTTTACAGATAGAACTGTAAAGAGGTGGTTAATAGAATATGACACAAAGCTGATATCAGTTTCATAAGCTTTCAAAAAAAAAAAAAAAAAGATCAGATTCATTTTAAAAGAGTTAAACTGCTGATGCCCAAATAGCTGGACTACTAGTATCTCAAACTGCTCTTGGCAATGCCAAGAATAACTACAGCATTCATTAAAGAAAAAAAACTCTATTGGATCTAAAGTAATCAGATATTAATGCAAACTGGGAAGGACTAATAGGCAGTATAAAAGACTGTAATTATATATTGCAGTACTTCCATGATTTAATTGAATGGTCAGATGTTTTTGGCATAATAATCCACACTGTTTGAAAAACATTTATTAATCTTACCCATGATTATGTGTTAGACTAAGTTCTTTTAAAGCGATACCACCTGTCAACCTATATCAGTCATGATACTATGTAGCATTTGAACAAGATGTGTACCAATGCTTGTAATTTTGCATTGAATAATTCTGATAGATCAGTAATAAATCTAAACTTTAGTTCTTGTTCCTAAAGGTCAAGATTTGGCAACGGATAAGAAAGTTCTGCAGTGCAAAGATCAACTTCTGAGATTAACTTGCACAAAATGGCCATGCTTATTTATATTATATTTGTAAAGCAAATCAATTATTTAACCCACTAAACATCACATGATCATCATTTCCTATGTTTGTGCAAGCTGTTAACATAGGCAAAACTCTCCATACAGTTAGTGCCACCCAGTGTTCTCAAATCCAAGCCTCTCACTGATGAAATCCACAGGGTAGAAACTAGTCTGGGAATATTAGATGAGTAGATACTAGATAAGGATTTTCTGCACAAATCTTCTTGCATCTATTGATTACTCTGGCTTGCACTGAGTGGCACTACTGTATGGAGTTTTGCTTCTGTTTAAAACAATTATTCTAAAGTTAAATATTGCATTTCAAGGTTATTTCAATTCTTAAAAGCTGTTTCTATTTAATAAAGCCGAAACTATATTTTATTTTTATATCACATTTTTAGAAGGATTTAAGTTTATATTGTGGAAACAGAAAAAAAAATTCATTATTCTAGCTAATATAAAAAAATAAGCTTTTTTAAAAAATTAATTTTTAAAAAAAAAAATATTTTTAATATTCTTTTGATATTTTAGTTGTGTCTAAAATTAATTTTAATAATTATTATATTAAAAAAGTTTTATTTTGCCACAAACTCTATTCAAACTAAAAGCATGTGACAATTAAATTTTGCAATATTATTAGCCTTGTTTTTATTGGTTTATTTTTCTTGTAAAGAGTTAAAAGAAAAAAAAACCCAAGACTATCTCAGATAAGTATAAGATGAAGTGAATAGATATAAGGAGCTTAAAAGTCTGAGTTCAAATCCCTTCTAATGCTTATAATATATAATTAATTACTCATTTATGATTGTTTAAAAATTATAAATACAGCTTTGTGCACTTTATTGGAGGAATATTTGAAAAAACAAATAAAATACATATAATGTAAAAAAATATATATTTTATTTCAATGAATGATTTATTGTGAATCCATTAATAACATCATTGTAATTTATCCCTTTTTGTGAATTCTGATTCAATAGATAAAATTGCTAATGAAGAGAATCATTCTTGACCTATGCTGATTTTACATTAACATGACCAGAACATCATGAAATATTTAGGCATACACATTGTATGTAGCTGAAAAATCTATACCATGACACAAATAGCGCTTCTACAATTGTATTATTGCTTCAACATGGTGGGGCCTTCAAATTATAAAATTTTGGCAGAACAAAAACGGAAACTTAATTGTTTAGCAAGTAATAAAACCTTTTATTTTTTGATTTTCACAGAAAACATAGATCATACAGGTGTGGTGAATGCGGGTCTTAGTACAATCACACAATTCACACTGCTCTCAGCCTGGCTCTGCACACATATAATAATTAACATGAAGTTTATTCATATATTGTTTATAGAGTGTTACATCCAAAAGTTACATTTTTTGGTTTAATTGATATAACTTGCTAGCTTTTTACAGACAATTATTCCAAAAATAAGTTCTGAGTTATAAGACAAACTATGGATAAAATGGCAGCTACTGTAGAGCATTTCTTTTTACATTTATAGTATGTTATCTTTAAAAAAAAAAAAGGATTTAATTTGTAAGCTAAACATAAACTTAGAAATTCTCAAAGGAGTAGCAAATGTAAACAAAGGCTATCTTTAGATATATAATGGTTCAAGAATGAAGTAATTCTGTAGATAAAAAAAATATGATAATTTATTGAGGTAAAATAAGTTTGTGATTTATGAAAATAATTACACCCTAGAACTAATTTTGAACTTTGATAAGATAAAAAACTATTACACATTGAAATTTCAATAAATAAACAAATGAACAAAATGTTTCCATTTTTAAAGAGTTGCATATCTTTGCTTTGTTATGCCTTATAAAATAATTTGAACTTATTAGTTTACAGAAATGAAAGTCCTAGAGAAAATTACTAAAAATAATGTCATGTTATATTAAAGAAACTGGCCTACATTCTAAATACACTTTCATTACTTCAAGAAGTATGAACAGAATTATAAAATGACACTTTTTTAATAAAAATAAAAAAAAGAATCAAATGTTTTAAGACAGAGTAAATTTTAATTTTGTGTTTATTATTATTTAATTTAAAACTTTCTTTATGTTTTTAATATATAGGATACAGAGCACAGACTTTCACATGACCCACCACTCTCCACACTATCTCATAACACTGGTACACTTGAACACATATATGTCGAAAAGATAAATAATCACCAATATTCACGCTAAACCTGCAATCATCAGTTGGTCCAGATTACCATCTCTATACATATATGCTATAAGTGCTCAGATATATATTAAGATAGACAATCTTCATACTTTAATGGACAGGCTTCAATCTACTCCACACTCCAACTCTTCAATCATCCATCCAATTGAAAATCTGATGATGGAATGCTCAAAGGCCACCCTAAGGCCGAGATTCTTGTCACACCTATGTTGACCTAAGGTCAATCTGACCCCTCATGTACAGGACATAATTTATTTAATACATATACAAGGGATAGGCAGACATCTCCACTATGTAATAACTGAAACACAGGCTTATTATATACCTGTGTCTATATATGTAATATATAGGGTACAGAGCACAGACGTTCACATGTTTTTAAATAAATATATGTATTATGCACTATCACATTAATCCTCATATATTATTTAAATATAATATATAAGATTGGTTATTGCAGTTTCATTACGCTGTGGTTTAAGGAGGCAACCATTCATCGTGGTAATTTTACTAAACCAATTAATTATGATAAATGAGATTCCTACATATAGATTATATTCTGTGCAATGAAAGTCCAAAATACTAAATATATTAACAATTTATAAAAATGATTGCATATTTAATGCAATTCAAAGTTAAAGGTTCCTGAATATGGAGGTGGTGGGGGTGGAGGGTTAATGTCATACCATTTTGAAAGACTAACTATATATAAATAAAAATCCCTGAAAAATTCCTATAAATTCAGCTTTTAATTTTAAATAAATATTTTGCAAAGAATTAATTAAACAGAAAATAGAGCAAAAAAAAAAAAAAATTATAAGTCATTACAAGTTTTTTTTATGTTTAAAGCAAAAATATATATATTTTTAAGTTTTCGTTTAAGAATTAAAAACTATACACTGTATTGAAAATTATAATAAAATAAAATAAATAGCAATTATAGATGTAATTAGTAATATAAATTGGAACAAAAAAAATCTGCAGAATATTTTATGTTTACGTAATTATAAAAATAATTTCCTTTCGAAAAATAAAAAATTAGATTTCACTTTGTATTCATTACTTTTAATTTCTGAGATAATTCAGAATATTAACTACATTTGTTAAAAATGCTATGCTAACATCCACTAAAAACAATCTTGGAAAAATATATTATCGACTTAGATGAAACAAAAAAAGAGTAGGCAGGAATTAAATATATATATATATAGGTAACATTCAGGTGGGCAATTTATATAACTATATAAAATGTATGTAAAAAAAGCCAATAGTTACCATTTACTTAAATTAAATTTAATATTAAAATTTTTTGTATCTCTAGAATATCTCCATTTGTGATCAAAATATGAAAACTTTATTATAAAATCAGGAAATGGGACTGAATGATATTCGTAATAATAAAACAGACTAACATAAACATATTTTTGTTTTAAAAACTTAAATAAATAAGCATAGTTTCTAGTTATATGTGGATCATTTCCATCATCTAGTTCAATTATTAAAATGTGTTTAATATATAGGGTATATGAGCACAGACTTTCACATGACTCACCACTCTCCACACTATCTCATAACACTAATACACTCGAACACATATATGTTGAAAAGATAAATAATCACCAATACACGTATTTCATGCTAAACCAGCAATCATCACTTGGTCCAGATTACCATCTCTACACACACATATATATATAAGTGCTCAGATATATATATATTAAGATAAAACAAACCTCATACTTTAATGGACAGACTTCAATCCACTCCACACTCCAAATCTTCAACCATCCATCCAATTGAAAATCTGATGATGGAATGCTCAAAGGCCACCCTGAGGCCGAGATTCTTGTCACACCCATGTTGACCTAAGATCAATCTGACCCCTCATGTACAGGACATAATCCATTTAATACTGGTGATTATTTATCTTTTCAACATATATGTGTCCGAGTGTATCAGTGTTATGAGATAGTGTGGAGAGTGAAAGTCTGTGCTCATATACCCTATATATTACATATATAATCACAGGTATATAACAAGCTTGTGTGTTTTAGTTATTAAAATGTGTTTAGAAACATTCAAAATTTAATTATAGAATACGTTTCCAATGGTAATTATTCTCCTCTCTTAAATAACCGAACAGGTAACTACAAATACAATATCATCAATCATTACAATTCTTCAGATAATCTTAAAATATGTATAATTATAGAGAATATAAAGGTATATTTCATTAGTTTTAAAATTTTGCAAAATAAATATGATAGAAAATAAGTAAGTAAAAAAAAAAACAATCATTTTGTTTGATAACAGTTAAAAAAATATTCTACAACATACTTTGTATAAATTATTAGTATATTCACATAAATAAAATAATGTATTCAATGGAGATTTGCTTTTGATTCCAAAGTCTTCCTATAGCATTTATCAATCTAAAAATGAAAAAGCCAGGAAAAATGTTCAACAACAAACTAAACTACTGAAACACATATGATCTTATGAATCCGGAAGAAACTAAAATTGACAATATTCTTTCAACAGGGATATCTAAGTTCACGAGGTTGACCAAACATCTAAAATTGGAACCGAAGTTTGTTGATTTTTTAATCAAGGTCAACCTCGGGGCCTTGCCTACCGCTAAATTCCTACATAGTAAAAGGAATTATAATCTGGACTCTACATGCGCACTATGTAAGCGGAGTGATGAGACAATGGCACATATATTGGAAGAGTGCCAAATTTGGAATAACATAAAAAACATTATTAAGTCTCTCATTAAAAATAAAGAGTCAGCTTGTGTAAATTTGATTAAAGCCTTCAAGAATGGACATTTTGAAATCATAAGATTGGCAACATTTATAAATTTTTGCATTTGGTCACTGAGAAATAAGATCATCTTCAAAAGTGGAGAAGAATATGACATGATTAAAATGACTTTACAATTACTAGAAGAAATTAAAGAATTAGACCAAAAATTTTCTCAGAATTGGATGTTTAACCAGACCTGGTCCCTAATAAACCTAAAACAAAGTGTAGTACCGATGATGAAAGGAATATAAAGTTGTAAATCCACAGATACTAAGAAAATTTGAGTGAACCATTTACCTAAAACATTTTAGATAAACTTTATATGGAAGAGATCCAAGAACTAGAAAATGCTATTATAAAGTTATTCACCTAATTGATGATTAATAGGAAAGGGCTTTCATTTGATTAACAGATCAACTTTAATCAATGACCCAATAAATATATTAAGACTGCTTTAATAATAATTAATGGTAACCGATTTGTTTACTGTAAAGAATTTATATATTTTCATATAATTTTCAGTCTTAGGTATTCTATGAAAATCTGCTTTTAAGTAATTTTTATGAATGTTATCCCTATCTTGGATTAGCTAACCTCATGATCTATAAGTAATGTGTATGGCTTTCAATATATGGTTCAAAATGACTAATCTCTTGAAATTTAAATGTTAAATTAATACACACAGAAACATTGGAAGTGCTCTTCACTTGGTAAGATAAAGCTCTACAGACTAAATGACTAAATATGTTTTTAATCATTATCTACATGTTTGAAAATTAAACAAACTTATATGTGTTTGAATTGACTAACACCGTCATATATGTGATATAAATGATCAGATTAATGTAAATGGGGCCACAACTATGATTTTCTGGAATGGGAAGTTATATGTCTTCAATTTCTGGTGATAATTAATGTCTTAATGTAATTATTATGAAATTAATTGGTTATTCTATGTATACAAGCATAACTTCTGATTTTATTAATTGGTCTCCATTGAAATTGATATGAAAAGGTCCTTTTTTTTTTGTAAATGATTCTTATGGATTGTGAATAAATTTTTCTTTTGAAAGCTAAAATAATGTATTCAATTATATCCTCATCTCAAAGTCCATAATACTGCAAATATCCACCACCACAAAAACTCAGATGACCCTCTCTTACTATATATGTGCTTCACAAATAACCATCACTCATCAGATGAACTAGATATATTAAACACTTGGATCTTCATGGCTCTGCATATAAGCAGATATTTTTCTATTATAATGCTCTCTTTCAAGATAGGAACTAGTTTTTATTCACTATTAACTAACATCTTATGAAAGAGTGAGTATAACAAAAGTTTAATATTTTCTTATTATATATTTTTGGGTGTTGAGTATCTGCATGCAATTAATAGATGACAACACTAACCAGTTCTACAATATAAATTATTTTTATCAATTTCACTCTAAAATTTTCATTTAGTCTGAAATGTGCATTTGTAAATCTTAATTAAAAGATTCCATATTTGTATTAAAACAAAATAATTTAAAAGAAATTTACATTTTAATTTACTTGAAAAGAATATTAAGGATGAAAATACTATAGTAAAACCAAATTCTTATGCAAACATTTTAGCCCAAAGAGTGAATCGCTTATACATATTGTAAATCAAAATTATTATGAATCACTACCAATTTCTTCATCATAATATGCGCTTATTAATTAATTTTTATGAATCTTTATTGATCATTGATTTGATAAGTATTATAGTAAATTTTTTTACTCTATTTGAGATTAGAACTGGACACATCTAAAAAAGAAATAGTTAAGAATAGTTAGTTAGTAGGCCTACTGCCTCATTAAACAAAAGGGAGAGGATGTTCTTCTGAAAACAACAAATAATGGCTGATATTCTAACAATATTGTTTGACTAACAACTTAATAGATATTTCATGCAAGGGAAGCACACACCATATGCCATGTTCTCATAAGAATATAACTGCACACCACTTAACAATATTAAAGAATTAAAATTATCTTACAATATATATATATATATTGTTGCATCAATGCTAGAAGAGATGAATATATTAATGCATTAAAAAATACTTATCAGCAGTAGCACTATCTCTCCACGCTATGGATTCAGGTTATAGTATCGACTTTTCTAATACAGAATACTATCCAGATGTAACCATTGAGATCTTTAAAAGGCCAGAAAGTATCAACGAACATGACGATACATGTAAATTATCTTCTATTTGAAATTTTTTTCTTAAGTCATTAATCTAAATAATTTCTCATAATTTTTATTTCTATTTTCTATTAATAGAACATTCATTATTGTTATACATCAGTGTTTACAGCGCCTCTACAATTATTTTATAATATTTGTTATTCAGTTGATGACCAGTGTGATCTGGTTGAAACATTGATTTATATATATATTTTAAAATAAATTATACACGGATATACCTGGATATTTCATTTATATATATATGGTCATTTTGTAATAGCTGAGCAATCTAGTAAAGTGGGGTGTTGAAATGTTTATCAACAGCATTTGGTTCTTTGGTCAAGACCAGACGTTACATATTATAACGATCGAAAAAAGTGAAGATCGAATCTAACCGCAAACTACAATATCTGCTCTACAAGGCACCATCTAGGCATTTAAACCTAGAAAAATTTATAGAGTAGGCAGATACGCGCTGTTAAGATTCCACTTTGTTTAAATATTCAGATCGTTAGCCCAAGTCACTAGCTCAGTGGAGTAGCAGAGTTAAATCTATATCTTAATTTATATCTTAAATATAAATAAATAAAAGCCACTGCCAGAAATTAACACATAAAAATATTTATTTACGCACATATAAAATAACATTTAAATTTTGAGGAATAAATTCACCATTTTAGATTTTTCTATTAATCTTTAGTTTTACATTTAACTAAGTTTCAATGAGTTTAATATTTTATTTAGATAGTCAAGTATGAATAGACTACATAGATCTGCATTTGAAAAGAACATATTCTTCTCTGATTTAACCTTAGGCAACAAATTTCGCAATCAAACCGGTGCCAATCCATCTGATACATTTATGTATTCAATGTAGCATGAAAATACGACAACACAAAATACTATACTGTCAGGAATGTACATCTGATCAGTAAGTAGAATTAGAGAAGACATTGTCTCTCCACCAACAGGAATGTCACATCTGTTGGCGAGTAGAACAATCAACATAAAACTCCATAGGAATGGACTGCGGTCCTTTGCCGTCTTACAAACCCATCCATAGGCAAACAGAAGGTGTGTGGCATATATATATAATCCTGCCCGTAGCGGATCTCATACTACTTCTACAATTACACAAATATATCCAATCCATTGAACCAATTCAACTACGAAATTAACAACCTAAGATTACCCTCCCTTAATATAACTTTACAAAACTATATAGCCATTCACGCCCGACTTAAATTTAATAGTTAAATACGTTCGCACAGATTATTTTTATACAATTTGTTTTATAATGTCGAATATAGATCGGCTGCACAGATTCCACGGTCAAAAACATTCCAAATTAAACACAACCGATCAAAATACAAAGTCAATCGATAACGTCAATTGCTGAGGGAATACAGGAGACCCTTTTGTGTTCATCATAAGACACCGCAGTGACATTGTTGACTTATATGTTCTAATCGACTGTGAAAACCACAACATAATCAACCGCTAATGAATCTATGCAACGTCTATACCCAATTTAAATGTAATGCATTTAATAATTTCTACAATAAATATTATTACAAATAGAAATAATAAAATGGAAATGATTTTAGCAAAACTTAACTATATAAATTTAAACAATCAATTATTAATTTGAAAATCAAATAAGAGTTCATTTTAAAATTTAAATTAGCTGAATCTTTAAAAAAAAAAAACAATGACGAAAGTTCTTAATTACTTTTTTTGTTGTTGTTGTTAATTTATAAAGTTCATAGCTCACGGTAGAAGAGTCCAGGTTTCTGCTTTTAATTCCCGCGACGCCTCCATTGGAAGATAATGTTCTGGAGATGGAAATAGCTGGTTCAAGGTATCACAGTCCTTTCATTTTTTTTTTATACAGAGAGTGTGGTATGTGCGTCCTACCACATCTCTCAAACACAAAACGCTGGAACTTCCGAAAAAACTGTATTTCCCTTTTTATATTATCCACATGGATTCAATCAACAAAACGTCACTAATCCATCACTTTCATTAGGGTCTGAGCCAAGGCTTAGTGCTTCCATTGGTCAAGCTAATTTCTCTTTATTTTCTTATCTATCTTTCATCAGATCATTTTAATTATACAAGAGCCCAAGGCTAGCTTGCTTTTCAAACAATTTATAAACAATCATTTCCATTTACAGATTACAAGAATTAATTAATACCTGTTTTTATTTTTAAATCTTGTACTTTTTTTTTATAAAAAAATACGTTCAAATACTTATTTATTTGTTTTTTAAAAAAAAATATTTTTAAAGTTTGGCATCTGTGCGAATGTATATACGTTTAACAAACATTTTAATTTTAGCGTTTAGTTTTTTACTTTTATTTGCGAACTTTTAAGTTTTTATTTTAAATTAATGTAACGACATATTTATATATCGTTACAATATAAAATTAAAATTAATGCAGTATTTATTATATATATATATCAATAGTTTTAACACATATTTCTTAATTCAAAATACTGTTTTAATAATGGTAAACCATAATATTTTTATTTGCTATTTAAAGTTGCATTATATATATAATCAATAAAGCAAGTCATATATTGTGTGACTTGTTTTAAGCTTGTATCACAAATATCTAATATAGGGAGCGTACCAATAGCTCTAATAAGTTCTTATTGATAAGTGCACAAGAGAAAGCATTTAAAATCTTTATCTAGAATTACCCCTACCTTCAGACCGATTGGTTTCGAGCTTTTGGCTCACCTCGGTGAGAAAATAGGACATTCAGACATTAGATCTAAAATACCAACTCAAAAACCAGCAGTAGAAAATCTGAAATTTTCAGAGTCTTTAAATCCAGCTATCTAACTTAAATAGCTATATGGGAGTAAAAACACTTCAGCCTCACCATATATTAATAGCCTCAGCAATATAACATCGCCTAAGCCGTAAGGGCAAAAGTACAATAATCAATAAAGCAAGTCGTATATTGCGTAACTTGTTTCAACTTGTATTACAGATATGTAATATAGGAGTATACCAATATATGATTTGCTTTATTATTATAATTTTGCCCTTGAGGCTTTGGCAATGTTATATTGCTCAAACTATTAATATATGGTGAGGCTGAAGTGTTTTCAGACCCCTATAGCTATTTAAGTTAGACAACTGGATTTAAAAACATTTACATCTGAAAATTTTAGATTTTCTACTTAATAGTTACATATTAGATAAATGCTGGCTTTTGAATTGGTATTTTAGATCTAGCATCTATCCTAACTCCTCAGTGAAGTGAGCCAAAAGCTCGAAACCAATCGGTCTGATGATAAGAATAATTCTAGATAAAGATTTTAAATGCTTTCTATTGTGCACTTATCAATAAGAGCTTCCTAGAGCTATTGGTAAGCTCCCTATTGTAACATTTATTTATATATGTTACAAATATATTGGCATTTGGTAAAAGCTAAAAAAGTAAATTTCGATTTTTTTTTGATTAGTATAAATTTTGTTAAGAGCGTACAATGAAAGTTAAATTATTCTTCGATATTTTTTTTTAATTAGTAATAACGTAATTGGAGAGAACAAAAAAAGAATTCCAAAAGCAAGTAAAAAGATAAGCTAAAAGAAAAATATTTCTAGCTAATTAAACATGGCCGAAAACTTGATAAGAAAATAGAGACTTTAGTACCTAAAATTTTAAAAAACTGTATAAGATTAGAAAGGCATGGTACGAGCATGCGCAGAAGCCCTAAAACTGGATATAAAAAGGAGGATCCGGTTGAAGGAGCGTCTTGTTCGTTTTATTTCGCTAGTTGGTCTTGGATAACATTTAATATGTCCAAGATCACTCGTCACCGAAGGAATTCGGCAATGTCGCAGTGAACCGGAGCCCCTGAAAACATCAGACCTAATGATGTACACCAGGAAAAGCCTTCGTGACCAACTGGGAAATGGACCACAAGAACAAGCAAGAACCAAACGGCCGAGCTCATTATTACAAAAAAACTATGCATAGTTAGCTACAACCTTCGTGAATTCACAAAGCTTACCGGTAAGTTAAGAATAATAATCCTGATTGTGACCAAGTTAACTAGTTAAAAACTACTCGTGAAAATATAGCTATAAAAAGAATCCCGATAGTGACTTTATATTTCTATATGAGAGACTCTTAATTAACCAAGAACTTTTTGCTTATTTTAAATGATATTGATATTTTCTGTATATTTTCCACCTAGATTAAATGTGTTCTCTCCAAAATATTAAACAATATTTAACCTAGAAATGTTTTATTTTGTTAGAATAAAAGAGATTATATTTTTATCAACATTTTTTTTATTGTGCGTTATTAATAGAAGTTATTATTTTTGTTATTAGATTTATTTTAGTGAAATAGGATTTAAGTGTAAGTTACCTTTGCCAATATGTTTCAATACGCCAGGGCTAACAATCGTAAAAAAAATCATTAATTCTCATTACGGTAGAATTACCGTACAAAATAAAAATATTATAAAAGGATCTTTTTATTTTTCTTCGTTTTACAATTTGCGAGAGGTGCTGGCGGCATATTTCAGCGGATTCTTAGGAATCCTGGCGCCCATAGGAAATAAAATTAAAAGTTGATTTATGTCTATGGTACAAATTCGTAATCAATTAATAGGCCGGAGTCGATCAGGAAAAATAGCTGTGTTAAGAATAGAAATACAACTTTCTTTTTTTTCCTTGATACAGTTTGATCAACTCACGCTCAAATATACATTTGGGGCGTATAGTGGTCTAGTAAAATGGAAAACGATACAATGGCGCCCAACGTGGGGCTTCGATTTAAAAACCATGACCTGAGAAAATCTAAAAACAGCATAAAATTGAGTATTTAATGTCTGTAGCCGGAAAATAAATTATGATTTTTTGAAAAAAGAAAAAAATTATAAGAAAAAAAACTAACTAATTAAACCCTGATTATTAAAATATGAAAGAAGATATTTTTTTAATATGACTTCCAGAAAGAAAAAAAATATATATATATATTTTTATATATGTCTAAAAACACGATCGTGGCTGATGTAGACGTAAGTCACAAGTATTTGACCGGGTAGGCGGTTACTGAAGAGGGGAATAACATAGCCCTGAGTCCTTATCCACAGTATATGAACATAAGACCGTCTTTAAATGCTCGTCAGACTATTTCTAGCAGAGATCCCAATAAAGGGGAAGGCGGATCAAGTTGGACCAAGTTGCCACGGGCCTGTAAGACTCAGAACGATGAGCAACGCTCGTTTGTGCTTATAACTTGGGCTTCTTATTAGTAATAGTACACTAAAGTGGATAGGACACAGATGAATGTTGAAATATTTTCCATTCCCGCCGTGTTAGACCTAAAAGTGGGCATTAAAGCCGAACGTCGCTTGTGAATGAGTCTACACAACATATCAGCACGCTACTACACACACACAAAAAAAAAAAATATATGAATTTGAAAAAAACTTAAGAATAAAATTAGTGTAAACCCCTATTTTATTCTCATCTCCTGGCACTGGTGGTATTGTAACATTTATTTATATATGTTACAAATATATTGGCATTTGGTAAAAGCTAAAAAAGTAAATTTCGATTTTTTTTGATTAGTATAAATTTTGTTAAGAGCGTACAATGAAAGTTAAATTATTCTTCGATATTTTTTTTTAATTAGTAATAACGTAATTGGAGAGAACAAAAAAGAATTCCAAAAGCAAGTAAAAAGATAAGCTAAAAGAAAAATATTTCTAGCTAATTAAACATGGCCGAAAACTTGATAAGAAAATAGAGACTTTAGTACCTAAAATTTTAAAAAACTGTATAAGATTAGAAAGGCATGGTACGAGCATGCCTTTCTATCGGCCCTAGAACTGGATATAAAAAGGAGGGATCCGGTTGAAGGAGCGTCTTGTTCGTTTTATTTCGCTAGTTGGTCTTGGATAACATTTAATATGTCCAAGATCACTCGTCACCGAAGGAATTCGGCAATGTCGCAGTGAACCGGAGCCCCTGAAAACATCAGACCTAATGATGTACACCAGGAAAAGCCTTCGTGACCAACTGGGAAATGGACCACAAGAACAAGCAAGAACCAAACGGCCGAGCTCATTATTACAAAAAAACTATGCATAGTTAGCTACAACCTTCGTGAATTCACAAAGCTTACCGGTAAGTTAAGAATAATGATCCTGATTGTGACCAAGTTAACTAGTTAAAAACTACTCGTGAAAATATAGCTATAAAAAGAATCCCGATAGTGACTTTATATTTCTATATGAGAGACTCTTAATTAACCAAGAACTTTTTGCTTATTTTAAATGATATTGATATTTTCTGTATATTTTCCACCTAGATTAAATGTGTTCTCTCCAAAATATTAAACAATATTTAACCTAGAAATGTTTTATTTTGTTAGAATAAAAGAGATTATATTTTTATCAACATTTTTTTTATTGTGCGTTATTAATAGAAGTTATTATTTTTGTTATTAGATTTATTTTAGTGAAATAGGATTTAAGTGTAAGTTACCTTTGCCAATATGTTTCAATACGCCAGGGCTAACAATCGTAAAAAAAATCATTAATTCTCATTACGGTAGAATTACCGTACAAAATAAAAATATTATAAAAGGATCTTTTTATTTTTCTTCGTTTTACAATTTGCGAGAGGTGCTGGCGGCATATTTCAGCGGATTCTTAGGAATCCTGGCGCCCATAGGAAATAAAATTAAAAGTTGATTTATGTCTATGGTACAAATTCGTAATCAATTAATAGGCCGGAGTCGATCAGGAAAAATAGCTGTGTTAAGAATAGAAATACAACTTTCTTTTTTTTCCTTGATACAGTTTGATCAACTCACGCTCAAATATACATTTGGGGCGTATAGTGGTCTAGTAAAACGGAAAACGATACACTATATTACATATATATATATAAACTTTAAATACTATAAAATTAAAACATGTTGCTGTAATAAAACTTAATTTCTTCTTTGTATCCCAATTTCATATTAATAGAATACATATACCAAGGATTTTGCTGTATATGTACATATTCATATAACTCTACAATATATAGATTTATTTAATTATATATACATACATATATATGTGTTATAAATTTATTTAATAATTGTAAATATAAGAAATTCTGTTTTTTTAAATATTATACCACTGCTTACTAACAATCTCTTCAATAATAATAAAATAAATAAATAAACGACCACTTGTAAAACGAATATGGTCATACTAACTCCAAAGAAAGAAAAAATAAAATGGAAGAAAAAAAAGGAGAAAAGGAAAAATTATTCTAGAAATGAGTTTGTCAATAACTATACAACCTAATCCATAACCACAAACATGCCTATATGTAGAACATTCTGCTATATTTTTCTGCTTACTTGATATTTTGCAATGTTGTCTTTAATCATTCATCAGAAACATTTTTTTCTGAAATATTTCAATACTACATCTAATTTGTAGCGCTACAATGTTTTCTATTTTCTGCCATATCTTCATCATGGAAATAATTGACATTGCACTTCTTCAAAATGTTTTTGAGATAAAAAATAGTCATATATCACATGACCCCATTTCTTTTTTAAGTTTGTAAAATATAAACAAAGAGCTTTGCTAATTGCTCAACAAGCTTGTGATAAATACGTAGCAAGAGAAAGCATTTAAAATATCTCTATCAGAAACCATACCCAAATCCTGACCAATGGTTTCATGCTTTGGCACTCCTCAGAGAAGCACTAGGATAGTTTCAGATAGCTGGGTTAGATAGATGAGTATGAAGACATTTAAGTGTCTGAAAATTTGATTTTCTATTCAATGGTTAACTCTTAGATAAAGGCTGGCTTTGGGTTGATATTTTTAGATCTAGTGCCTGAAAGTATCCTAGCACCTCTCTGAGGAGTGTCAAAGCATGAAACTATTGGTCAGGGGTTTGGGTGTGGTTTCTGATAGAGATATTTTAAATGAATTCTTTTGCTAAACATTTATCACAAAGCTTGTTGAGCAATTAGCAAACCTCTTTGTTTGAGAGATAATTCTTATAATATAGATGGGATCTATCTCTCCCAAGAAAATCATTCTCAAGTTCATGATAAAACATACTTTTAGAAAATTTTATATTATTTAATTATTTTACATGTCAATTATAATGAAGGTGTATTTTTTACAATAGTATCACATTCAACAGGCAAAACTCTCCATAAGTAGAGCCACCCTGTGCCAACCAGAGTAATCAATGGATGCCAGAAGGCTTAGTGGTTTAATATCACATTCAGCTAGTTGAAGAATATATTGATTGGTTTTATGATCTTGTCGTTGTGTTTTAAAATTTTAAGAAACATCCTTAAATAAAACTTTAATAGTGTACTTATATTGTATTGATAGGGCCCAAATTTCACTTACTATAATAAATTAGATAAAATAACAATTCATTATATAGCTAACTTAGATGTGGAGTAGTTATTGTCTTGTGATGAAATACTCTTTTAATGTGTTAAATGCAACAGTACTCAATTGGAATCTGTGTTGTACCTTAACTCTAAATCCACTTTTCTATTTATAAAACCACCAAGATAAAAACTGGTTTACAGTTTCAAGTCGATATCTATTCAAACTAAAAGTTGCAAAAGATTTTTCATGCATCACCAGCTGATAAAAACTTAAGGTTTTTAAACATCAATTCTTAAATGAGATATTATTTTATATAGCGCTATGTCTATATACTGTAATAGTGATATTAGCGATTAAGCCAATGCACATGCGCTTTAAAGATAAATTATAAATGAGAGTATTCATTTATAATTTATCTTTAAAGAGCATATGCATTGGCTTAATCGCTAATATCACTATTAATTATTAAACTAAAATATTTATATGCTGCATTCTTAACATTAAATCTATCCACTAATAAAGATAAAATTCTAATTCCTCATAGTTTACAATAAATAAAATAAAAAGACTACAGTGATACCTACAGGCAGATTCACAATCATGACAATTATTATGCAAATTTATAAATGCATATTTTTTGTCAAATATTTATTGCATTTTTTAATCTCAATATTAAGTTTGAAATAAGAGTGATTGTTAATTACAAATGACAATTAATAACAGACTAAAATTATTTTTCAGATGTCAATACTTTGAAAATAAAAAAAATGTATAAGATTGATATTTTGTCATGCCTGTAACCATTTAAGTTTGATCCCTTCAAACAAAATGAGAATCATTACTTTTGTTATGGCTTTGCTAAATTTTAAAACCACAAACAATTATATATTTTCCTGAAGGTTTGTGATGATGGTGTTCTAGTTGTATTTTTATATTGGACTATTTCCATCATCTAATATATGTATTGAATGTCTTTAGAAAAATTTAAGTGTATTTAAATATTCCAATAGCACATCAAACAGGTTAGTATATGCACAACGTTTCGAGAGGTATTAGTTTCCCTTCTTTTTCAGGTGTTGCTGGCCTGCCAGCGACAGTACTAGCATGGAATTCGAACCTGGGTACTTAGATTCTTGAATTTTGAATTTTAAGGTAATGCTCTAACCAAATGAGCCATCCTGCCAAAGGCAACAGTCTGTAATAATTTCATATATGTATCTATGGTGGCTCAGTTGGTTAGAGTGTTACCTTAAAATTCAAAATCCAAGAATCTAAGGATCCAGGTATGAATCCCATGCTAGTACGATCACTGGTCAGGCCAGCAATACCTGAAGAAGAGGGGAGACAAATACCTCTCGAAACGTCGTGCATATACTAACCTGTTTGATGTGCTATTACTAACAGTTGAATGTATTTGGAATATTTAAATAAAGTTAAATTTTTCTAAAGACATTCAATACATATATTAGATGATGGGAATAGTCTAATATAAAAATACAACAAACACAAACAATTATATTCTGTGTGTATATAGATATACAGAATTACCACCTAAACATAAGACAAAACAATGCTAATGATTTTCCATGTTTAAACGATTTTAATTCCAAAATGGTCAAGTTCAAAAGTTTTAATTAAAAAAACAGATACTTGTAAAATGCTTCTAACAATCAACTCTCATTAGAATGGAACTACTTATGAAGAATGGATTTTATAAACAGAAGACTTGGATAATTTTCAATGTTACAATATACTATCATTATTATTTTTTTCTCACAATTTATAAACAGTAAATGAAGATAAAACGCATGTGTGGGTAAGAGAACAAACAGGTGTTACTGACCTCATTGAAAAAAATTAAAAGATTGAAGTTGAGTTGGGCTGGACATATTGCTAAAAGAGATGATAATAGATGGACAATTGAAATCTTAAACTGGATTCCAAGAGATTGTAAAAGACCCAGAAAGAGCCACAGATGAGATGGATGGATGAAATAAAAAAAGTGTGCAGGGTGATGTGGAGAAGAGAAGCTAAAAATCGGAGATGGATTAAACTTGGAGAGACCTTCATCCTGCAGTGGATTGATGATGAAGAAATGAAGATAGTTTAAAGTATTGATATATAAACAACTAGTATTAACACTACAAAATGTGCCCAGTTTTAACAGAACTGATTTTTCACTGATTATCAGCAATTCATTTTCTCAAACATTATTTTACTTAATAAATAATATTTCTGTATTGTAATTTTCACTACATTACTCCCATGCAAGGTAATAGGGCATCTTGGGGATAATACATCTTTTCGCATGTCTTTGGTCATATATATATATATGATTATACCCCTCCACAAGATGTTAAATGTGGATAAAAACCAGTCCCTTACCTTGCATGAGAGTGGGGTAATGAAAATTACAATATAGAACCATTATTCATTAAGTGGATAAACTCTAGTCTAATGAATGACTGATAAAAATTATTAATATTATTTTACTTAATTATTAAAATTACATACTTTTTAGCTCTCTTAGTTTTTTTAGTTTTTTTCGGAAATATGTTTAAATTGAAAATAGTTCATTAATTTTATATATAAAAATAAAATAATGCACTTATTTAATTTATATTAACGTATTCAATGAATTTTCTCAAAATATGAAAATAAAGATTGATTATGTTGACTTAGAAGAAGTTAACAGCTACAAATATCTTGGTCAGATTATTAATACGGATGGAAACATAATGGATGAAATTAATCATAAAATTAACCTTGGTTGGAGTGCTTTTGGTAGAAATAACTTGTGATACTAAACGGAATATGCCTATGTGTTTGAAAAAAAAAAAAAAAAAGGTTTTTAATAAATGTGTTTTACCAGTTCTTACTTATTGATCTGAGACTTTGATACTTAATAGATGAGCAATACAGCGACTTTAGACCACTCAAAGAAGTATGGAGAGATGCATCTTAGGAGTAACAAGATGAAATCGAAAACGCAATATATGGGTAAGAGAACAAACAAGTGTTATTGACCTCATGGAAAAAATTAAAAGACTGGAGTGGAGTTGGGCTGGACATATTGCTAGAAGAGATGATAATAGATGGACAATTGAAATCTTAAACTGGATTCCAACAGATTGTAAAAGACCCAGAAAGAGACCACATGTGAGATGGATGGATGAAATAAGAAAGTGTGCAGGAGTGATGTGGAGAAGAAAGGCTAAAGATCGGATAAGATGGTTTGAACTTGGAGAGACCATCCTGCAGTGAATTGATAATGGTTGATGATGATGATTCTTTTCTTGATTATTACATATTCTTGGGGAAAAAGAACAAAATCCCTTTTAAATCATAATGCTGGATTAATATACAAGTATACATCTAATTAATACTATTACACAATATAACATCTTTCAACAAAAACTATAGACAGATGTGGCTGTGTATATAAACCATTCTTTATCTTAAAACAATGCTTTATAAAAAGATTGAAAGACAAAATTTTGCGTATCTGTAAAAAAAAAAAAAAAATCATTAATAATTTTATTTGTAGAAATATTGATTATACTGCAACATATACATCATTCTTTTGTCTTTGCAAAGTGTTTAGAATGGGAAAAATCATTATTATAATACAATAAGAAATTTAATTGGCTTATAATTATTGGGATTTTCTTTTATGACTAATAATATCACAACATTTATATGAATCATAAAGGACTGGCTACTACTAATTATGAAGTACAGATAAACTTTCAATGATTAGCTCAAGTGATCTGCTTTAATATAAAAGCACAAGAAATGATAGATAATAATTGCTTTATTCTTTAAGAGGAGGGGTCATATACTTCTCTTTCCCTTTCTTATAATAATACAAAAGCTGATTAGTAAATCATTAAAATAAGCTTTGAATAATAGTTACACGGTCTATTATAAAAGAGGAGGGGGGCTTTGAGATGTCTGCTTTTACTAGAACAACCATTTTCACGATTTTAATTTTTAAATATATATACACACACACACATAAATATGCTCAAAAATAAGTGCATAAACAACGACTATCGTATTCGAATAAGCATTCTTTTCATATAGTTATTACAATAAACTTAGCTATGATTTCAATAATCATAAACACATTATAAAACTCCCTTTTTCAAAAACTTAGAGTATGTTAATGAGCACAATAATAATTATCTTTTGACTACTGAAAAACATGGAGTCACTTGCCATGTCATTGTAAAAATATTTTAATTGTCTAAAAGGATCTGTAAAGTCGAAGGACACAAGTTGGAACCTATTTTTTGCTACTACTACCAAAGTCCCTATCACTTCCATGATTTCAGTAATTCATGATTTGAAAAAATACTAAATAAAAATAAAGCAAAAATAGAAATTTGTAAATGTGAATGCATAATTTCATGCATGCAATGTCTTATGAACATCATCATGAATCATCTCTATCAGCCATTATCTCATCATACACAGAGAGCCTAAAGTATTCAGTATATACTTTCAATTTTTTACTACACTGCCTTTTTTAAAACTTATTCTACTGTTAATTAATTTTGTTGATATTTTTATGTGCGCATTCTAAAATTAAGTATTATGGTTGTATGTGTGTATATATTGTACATATATATTATGTACGTTTTCTATTATTCACAATTTCAGATATCCATGGGGAAAATTGAAACCGTTATTATAGAAAAGATTTAGGAGACTATTGCTGCATAGTGTATTTTTGTTTTTAAATACGATACTTATTTAATAATAAAATAAAAACTATATAAAAACAACATTATTTCTTTTTTTAAATTCTCTATTTCATTATTATATGATGCTTTCCATTATAAAAATCTGCTTATTTAATTTTTGCAAATATATAATCCTGCATTTGCTTTCTTAGCAATTGGGATATTTCCCAGAATGTTATTAAATTACAAGTTTAGTTGTAAACACAAAACTTGTTTCATATTTTAAAAGCTTTTAAATTTTTTTTACAAAGATATAATCTATTCTGAATTTAGCTTATTCATTCAGTATACTAAATATTTATTATAGTAATTAGAGGGATTTGAACTTAGGATTTTCAGTCTATAGTCACCCCCACTCCATCTTAAACAACAGATACCCAAGGCCACACACATGTGAAAAGAATAAATGATCTCCAATATATGTGCTTCATGCAAAATCAACATTCATCAGTTGGGTCCAGATTACAATTTCCCATACATATATACAATCAGTGCTCGGCTTATATTAAGATAACAATTTTTTACACTCTTGAGTGCTGTTTTTGCACAAAATACATATATTGGGGATTATTTATATTTTTCCTACGTGTGTGGTCAGGTGAATCAGTTGTTAGCGATGGAGTGGAGGATGAATATAGACTGAAAATTCTAAGTTCAAATCCTTCTATTTACTAGTCTGAAGTTGTTTTTAGGTGTATTTAATACAGTAAAATTGTGTTTATTTATACATAAAAGACTATAATTTTCCATATAAAATAATTAACAATAAGAGATTGCAGAAAGTAATTACATCAATCACTAATATTTAACATAAAAAATTATTTGAGTTATATTTTAATATATAATAATAATAATAATAATAATAATCGTTTAATTGCCCAGAAGGGCATGTGATGTTTGATTAGAAAGAGCTCAACAGTTCAATGGACAAGCGAGATATTTTTTTACTTTCCTCACCTGAGAATCTATGGCTCTAGCATCATGCTATACTGCATAGAACAACATTTGAATAAACTTCAATACAGATTACATATAAATGCATACTTACTTATTTAGATAAGACAATAATTTGTAAATTATATTTTAAATGCAATATAATATAAAAATACCGATGTTAGAAAAGAAACGAGTCAAGTATAACAAATTAAAAACAGAAATGTATTCAGTGGTTTAAATCGTCCTGATATTTTTAATCTAAAGCTTGAATATCCTAGCACCTCAGTGAGGACGCCAGTAGCAGAAAGCGGTCTGGGGTTGGGGATATTCTGCAAAGCTTGTTAAGAGCTTATTTTGCAAGCTCTATATATAACATTTGTAAATACAAGCTTATTAAATTAGGACCTCATGTGACATCTGACTTGATTTTTTTGTAAATTAGGAAGATATACGATTTAAATCTAACTAGATAAATATACTCAGGACTATTATAAAAATCTTATAGTTAATATAAAAATGGAATTAATTAATTTTCTATATGACTAATATATTTATTTAAATGACTAGAATATATATTTATATACATGCTTATTTACTGTATAAAAAGCACAATATCAATGTTAAGTATAAAAAGTAAATAAGATATTGTTAACAGATATATTTATATTAATTTGTAAAAAAAAAAAAAAATGAAATCGATTATAATTTCTATCTGTCCAGAATCAATTATATGCATGTTTGTCCATTACATAATTTAGAAGAACTAAAAAAATATATAAATATGCTTAAGATAAATAAGTTCCAAGCCTTTTTTGATTTATAATTAATGACGTTGGTAATTGGAAGAATTGTTAAAAGGGTTTTGCTGAAATAATAATTACATTATTATACCGAAGTTTATGACCGAGTATTTGGCTATTTATATACTGTTCTATGTTACGATTTAGAATAGTTTTGACTGCTATTTTGTACTGTTAAAAGTAATCCATTTTATATTATTTTACTCTTCAATTATCTCATTAAGTATGAGTGATAAATGGATACCAGAGAATAGTGCCAATCATATCAAGATTAGAAATATTGATGTATTCAAAAGGATAAATTACAATGATTAAAAAGGGAGAGGAAATATTACATGAATTAATTATATAATACATTTTATTAACTATAAAACTAAAAGAGAGAGGAGGGTAAATATAAATAAGAAAAAATATATAATGTTGGAGTAGATATGAAAAAGGTATATTTATATTTAGGAGTCCAAATAAGATAAAAAATAATGTGGTTGAAGACAGAATGAGGATATAAAAATAAAAGCATTTTTTTTACAAGAAATGTTTGGAAATAGTTATAGGAAATAATTGAAAAAAAAAAAAAGAAAAAGATCAATAACATTAGATGTGATAATATGTTGAAGTATTTCCATCATCTATCATTAAATGTTGAATATATAGAAAAATTTCAAACTTTATTTAAACTTTTTCAAATACAAACAATTTGTTAGTAATAACACACCTGCATTTGTGTGTTATTACTAAAAAATGCTGTCATCACAAACTTTCAGGCAAATCAACAGCATTTTAAACTTAGTTTTATAATTGCAAGGAGGTAGACATATGTAAGAAAAGAAAATTAAAGAATTTTATAGATTAAATATCAGTGATAGAGACACGTCTGAGAAATGAAAAACTGCATCATCTAAAATGTAAATGAAAGGCGGTGCTAAATAGACATGATGAGGATAAGAAAGAGAGGATATAAAATATCATTAAAAAAAAAGTTGTAAAGAACAGATGTGGGTTCGATTAAAATTAGATAAAGAGAAGTGAATGAGTGATATGATATATTTAGTTATTAGAAATGGCAAGAATGTGAAAAAATGGAGAAATGTGGGAATTTTATATAAGGATATAAATTAATTTAAAAGAGTAATTATAAAATATTGATTGTAGATACATAAATAATCATATTAATAAAGTGGAGAATAGAAATGAAGCACGATGTATGAGAAAAGTGGATTATAAGTTGGCAATTTGAGGTTTAATTATACAATGGGAGTTTATAAAGCTGAGACAGAATCTAAAATCTATTGTGGATTGTGTAGGTAGATAAAAAGAAATTGGAAAAGATAAAAAAATTACACTATTTGCTGAGAATGAAAAAGATGTAGTAATGATTCTAATTTTGTATGTTGATAGAATTAAAGATATCTGAAAGGCTAAATAAAGGCATACATATAAAAGGAAGTTAATAGACATGGGAAGGAAATAAGCAATAAGATTATATCGAGTAGAATTAATAGTATTTTGGAAACAATTATTACAAATGTTTATTTTAAAAATTATGAAGTATGAATGAATATGATAAAGAAAAGTGCAAACAAATGCTTATTTAAAATTAATAGGATTAATAAGAAAATATACTGAGATAAAAACTTTAAAAAATATTAAAAAGAAGAAAAGCATGAAGCATTATAAAGAAGATGTTAAAAAGCATTGAGCGAGAATAAAAAATAGATGGGATAACCACTTAAGCAAAAAAATATAGCTAGAACATAATTAAGATAGAAATTGGATGAACTTAATAAGAAGGTAATGAAGTAAATTAACAAAGTAATAAAAAAAGAATTGTAAAAATTTATGCACTAAGAAGGAAAAGAATGTTAGATTATTAAATTCTGAGAGAAGAGAATGGGAAGATAGAGAAGAACTTGAAAGAATACATAATGAAGGTTGAAATAAACACTTTGATTGACTGGAGAGTTGATAAATGTATGTGATCCATTAGAACTTAATTTATGAGAAGATGAATTAGAATAACAAATCCAAAATTAAATAGAATAGGTAGATTAAAAAAAGGAAGCCATGATGGTTAGATGATGTGGCAGCTGAAATAATATTAGGCATGAGCAAATAGAAAAGCTTAATTTAAGAGAAAGTTTTAATAAAATTATAGTTGATATTAAAAGAATGTATGTATATACTTCAACAAAAATCAATAAATTAAAAATTAACTGTGATAAAACACAGTTGCTGAAGCTTTAAATATAAAATTATAACAATAAAGCTGAGCGCTTTCGGGGGACTTAAGCCTCCATAATCATAGCTCAATACAAAACAAATACAAAATATAAACACTTATTCACAAGCAAAATGCGTATCTCAAATAAGATGTAAACTAACTCTAAATAAATAAATAAATAAAATACAATATAAATAAATAAATATTATAAAGTCCATATTTTATAAATATTAAAACAAGAATCCTTTCGATTAATAGCATTAGGATTACCAGCTATAAAACAAGCTTCTTTAACCTTACGCTTTACGTCATTCTTCTCCGTACACATTAATTTTGCCTCTACTGGTTGACATAAATAGTTTGTGGATAAATCTTAAATATATGGATATAGCTTTAGGCTTGTTAAGAATAAGAATCTGTAACAAAGATAATTTATATAAGTACCAATTAAGCAATAGAGAATCGGTAGAAGTTAAATGTGAAATAGGATTAAACAGATATCTCCATTATCATCTTTATAATTTATTTTGTTCCTACAAGGTTAAAGTAAAAAGTTTTTTTTTTTGTTTGTGTGTACATAAATGAGAAATTTTTTTGAAAATGGTGTAGAAAATATGAAATTTTTATTAGAAAAATGTAGAGAGAAAGGAAGAAGTAGGAAAAATAAATTCAAACGAAAAAAATCTAAGATTTTATAATTCTTAAAGGGGAAGAGTAAAATGAAAAGATAGAAAATGGGAAATATATATCACAAAGAAATGGAGGGGTATAGATATTAAGATATTTTGCTAAATGGAAAAAGGAATTATACAGATATACGAGAACTGGAGTCAAGAAAAAAAGCAAAAACTAGAATAAGACTTTCCCATAAAATAAATATAAAATATTTAGAATTATTTGGAAAGGAGTGAAGATGTCTCCTTTAATATTTGGAAATAATGCTCTTTACATTGGCCAATAAATTCAAAAACTTTTACGATGAATATAAAAAGGAATAAATAGATATACATTGGATGGCAAAATGTGAACAGTAAATAAAACTATTCATGATAGAATGAGATAGATCTGTTTTTTAAAAGAAAAATGTAAAATGTTTGGAAATCTCAATACATGAATGAAAATTGATTAGTAAAAATAGTATATAAACAGATTATATAAAGAGAAACAAACATGTTGGGCAAAAAAAAAGGGAGAGGAGGGTTAATATTTATATAACAAATGGGATAAATTTATAAAAAGTGTATAGCAAATACATAATTATAAGGTGTAAAAAAAAAAAGATAAATAAATTAGTTAGAAAAAAAAAAAAGAATTAAAAGTTATGGAAGGCAAATATGAATTTAAAAAAGGAGTTTGGAGCTATATAAGAATAAAAATATATATAAAGTACCAAAAAGTATATGACAACAGTAAAGAAAATTTATTGCTATTTAATGAAAATGTTGGAGTTTTAGATATCGGAGAAAGAAGGCAAAGATGGAATATGGATTTGGATCATGGATATAATTTATGCAGAAATGCGAGAGAGTAATGAGCATTTACTTTTTGAGTGTAAGATGTTGAAAGAAAATTTGGATAAATTAAATGGAGAGTGGTGAAACTTAAAGATAAAAAGCATAAAAGCAGTAAAGGTTTTAAGATTTTTAGTTTGGGTTTTTATAACAAAACTGAGGGATAAAAAGACAGGATAGTGGAAGTATTGAAACAGCTTTTATTAAAATGGAATAGGAGAGGGGGGGGGATGAACCAGGTTGGAAAAATAATTGGGTAACAAATAGTGTGCAATGACTTTTGAAGAAGCAGAATGATTTATATTTGAAATCTAAATGCATAAGGAAATATACATAGGATAAATATTTAATTTTAATAAATGCCACTCAAGAACTCCATCTTGTTTTAGTATCCTCAGATGTAACTTTTATTAAATCAAAGCGGAGAAATACAGTTAATGAATGTTTGGCTCAAAGTTGCACATTTTTTTGTATCTTTGTACACATTGAAATTTTGCAAACATTATAAGATCTAAATAATATCAAATTTAATCCTAATATTGAAAGTATCGGTACAGACAATTGCATTTGTTATAACTTTATTTATTAATAAATGAATGTATGCAAAAAGTTAATCTGAAGATCAGCTGATATCAAAAAAGTAGTTTGCAAATCAATGATGTTGAATATTGTTGTAATTTAAAATATCTGAGAAAAATAATATCTAGTCTACACATTCTTATTACTACAACCATTATTATTATGATTATTTATAGAGTAAAAAAACATGATGGGCTACTCATCAACACAGATCAGCTAACATGGTGAGTTTTTGGCTTTTTACTTACGAGTTCAAAATCAAGAAACACCATGGTCTCTCTTCTTAATTACCTGTTAGTTCTTAATTAAAATATCAGTTGAGTTTTCTTTAGAGAGTATGAATTTGTTTGTGAATACTTTTTTTTAGATACTGTATTTGTAAAAAAGAATTTTAAACAACACTCTCAATATTATAATAATAAAATTAAAAGTATAAAAAGCTCTTGAAAGAGAAGCTATAAAGAGTGCAAAATATTAAAAGATTAGCGCTTTCAAGTCAGGTTGCCTCATATTCATAGCAATACTGAGTCATGCAGAACAGAGAGATAATGATGATATGCAAAATACATGCATCTCCAAATGCTGGGCTATCTAAATAATTTGCATGTATTTTGCATATCACCATTATCTCTCTGTTCTGCACAGATCAGTATTGCTATGAATATGAGGCAGCCTGCCTCAAAAGCGCTAAGCTTTTAATATTTTGCACTCTTTATAGCTTCTCTTTCAAAATACTGTATTTATAATTTGTAAGAGACAAACTAAATTATGACCTTATTCCTAGAAGGCTGTAAAGTCACCAGCTAAGAGAATAGGCAGCCAAAGAAAGAGAGTGCAAGAATTCCCTAACCAAGAATGCATTATTCAGTGATGTGTTTACATTTATACTTCAACCGCAAATCACTTTGAACTAAAAAAAGATTGCATGAATTGGAAGAAAAACTAATATTAAATGAGATATTATGGAATTTTATAAAATTGGAAAAAATTCTTTGACTAAAAGAAAATATGTATTTATGGACTTAATAAATTCAACACAAAAAGTGATTGTCAATTAGTGAATATAAAATATGCACATTAATGCAAAAGTAGAGAAAGAAAAATTATTTTTAAAAAACAATCTTAACAGTTGATATTCTCAACCTTCAGAATCATTCCAAAGAATTTAGATCTTAAAAATCGTTTTAAAATATTAATAAACTTTGAAGATATTTCAGATTTAATTGAAATCAATATGAAGACAACTAATATGTTTTCCTGAAGGTTTGTGATGATGGTGTTCTAGTTGTATTTATATATTGGACTATTTCCATCATCTAATATGAGTATTGAATGTCTTTAGAAAAATTTAACTTTATTTAAATATTCCAAATACGTTCAACTGTTAGTAATAGCACATCAAACATTCAATACTTATATTAGGTGATGGAAATAGTCCAATATAATAGTACAAAAAGATAACTAATACTCTACTAAAATGAATTACAAAAACAATGGTTGATACAAAAACAATTTATCGGTAAATTTACAACTAAGAGAATGTTTGAAGAAAAGAAGGAGTATAAAAAAAAATTTTTAAATTGACCATTAAGAATCGAATATCTAGAATTTTGTAAAATGTTGTGAAAACGAATTAACAGTAATGTAAAGAAATATAATTGTGAATTAGCAAAAAAAAATTGTAGAATAAAAGTCTCAAAGATGTAAAACAACATCTTGATCTTGTAAGAAAAGTTATTTCTGCTATGAAAAGAAAATATGGAAATTGTTATTAAAAAGAGAGATGAAGTCATGAATAGAAGAATTCTATAGAAGAGTAATAAAGAACAAGAAAACAAAATATCCTCTACAGTTATTATATTTTTTGAATTGCCAAGTATTTTAAATGAAGACTTGCAATTAAATCTATGAAAAAGCTTCGGGAAAGGGTGAAATTATAATTGATATCTTAAATAAGCAGACGAAGAAATAAATTTTTTGGTAAAGTTATATACCTAATATCTAAATGATAGAAATGTGCCAGATGACTGGGAAACTGCAATAATAAGATTGATAAGTGATAAAAAAAAAAAAAAAAAATAGAAATGATAAATCTATCAATCCTCTAACAGTTCTATACAAAATCTTTACAAGATAAATTACAGTTCATTTAGACTGTAATCAACCAAAAGAACAAACTGAAATTAAAAGTGTTTTTAGCACAGTGGATCATATCCAAGTATTGAGAGAAGTTGTAGAAAGGACTAATGAATATGAATTACCAGTATGCTTTGGATTAGTATATTATGAAATGGCATTTGATTCTATAAGTATTTCTATAATGAATAAACATTGGATCACCAAATTCAGGATAATGTCATATACTGAAGAATATTTATGAAAATTCAACAGCAATGATTCCAATACATAGTGATACCAAGAAGATTAGAGTTGAGATAGGTCAGGTTGATCCAAACTTTTTATAGCAGTTTTTCAAGTATTTTAAAGATTAAAATGAAAAACTAAGGAAATAAAAAGGGAGATTATTTAAGACATATAGATTTTGTAGATGATGAGGTTGTTTTTTTCAAATAATGTTTCAGAATTTAAAAAATGTTATAAGAGTTATCAGATGAAGGGTGAGTAAAAATAAATACTAAAATGACTAAAATAATATTGACTGGATTGATAATCATGAATTAAAAGACATTAACAATTAGAAATACCATAACCAGATTATTAATGCAGATTAAAACATAATGGATGAAATTAATCATAGAATTACAATTTGATCATGAAGTATTTCTGTTATAAATAAATTGATATTACAAGTGTTTAGAATGGTTTTTAATAGATGTGTTTAACCAGTTCTTACTTATGGTTCTGAGACATGAAACTTAACAGAAAAGCAATACCTACTTCAGACCAAAGTACAAAGAGATATATATTAAGAGTAACAAGAAGAAATTGAAAATGAAATACATGGATGAAAGAACACACAGATATCACTGACATGATTGAAAGAATTAAGAAACTGAAATTAAATTGGACAGAACATATTTCTAGAAAAGATAATAGACAATTGAAGTCTTAAGCAGGATCCCAAGAGATTATAAGATCTAAAAAGAGACTACTTATAAGATAGATGGATGAAATAAGGATGTTTTCTGGGATGCTGTGGAGAAGAGAGAATAGGAATCAGAGAATCTTCATCCTGAGTGGAATGATAACAATTGAAAATGACAATGATAATGAAGAATGAAAAAAATATCTAAAGTAAATGTTTAAAAATTTGTTTATTGGAAGTTTATTGTTTAAGGATGATAAAAATTAGATTGCAGTAAAACAAATTTACGAAATTTAAATGTAATATAAAATGTACAGTAGCATATTTAAATATAATATTACACAACCTTCTCAGCTCATTCCTAACATATGTTTACACGGATAGTTTCTTTTCTCTACAAGAAAATACTCACCTGCTTTTTTAGAAAATTTCAACACCTGTTCAGTTGGATGAAGTTACGTCTTACTGACTCAAACATTTTTGACTAATAAGTTTGATACAAGTCTATTTTTTTAAAAATTGAGAGTCTATAGATCAACATTGATCTACCACATATATCCAATCTAGAAAAGATTAATCATCAAATTCTCATTCTCATCCAAATATAATGTGGTGATTATCATCACATTTGATTTCCTATCTGTTAATAACTTGACTGAGATCATGTATAATAAATTATATATTTTGAATGAAATATCCTTACTCAGTAAGAATATTTATGGACATGATACCCAAACTCTTATTATAAACACTAGAATGAAATATATGTTTGATGGCTTTCTAATCATTATATATTTAAATAATTACAGATTCAAGACACAGAATATACAACTGTTTTGAAGAAACACTAATACAGTTGATTAATATATGCTTATTGATTATTAAAATGATAACCAACCAAATTCTAAAAAATTAATGAAGTCAAACTTTATTTTCAACTTTCATTTTTGACTCGAAAGTGAAATCAGAACAGCCTTCACTCTTCTGTGCTTTGCTTCTTTTTAATCAGTTGTGGTGAATGTAACTTCAGGGACCTAAAGTATTTCTTTGTCTGAATTTAGGGAAAATAATCAAAACCTGTTCTTAGAGTCTACAAATAGTGATGTGATGTGATGATGTGAATAGCAACCAATATCGCCGCCTAGTGTCTAAATATAAGGACAAATATTTCGAGTATAAATTTATTAATGAACAACGAATAAAATATTGGTTAAGATATATACATTATTTATATATTTCAAGGGTCTTGCAGTGTAGTGGTTAATATGCCCGCCTACCATGCCTGTGATCTGGGATTCAAATCTAAGTAAACTCAATAAATTTTTATATTCTAAATGACTTTAGAATTTTTCTCTCAAATTGTTAATCCAAATACAATTAAGCTGACCATACAATTATCAGTTGGTAAATGAATATCTAATCATTTTTAATAAGAGAGCAAAACAAGAATGGAAATTCTTAATCCTTCGATGTCAAGCAATTGATAGGCTTGAAAAGCAATATGGATAGTTAGAAAAAACTTTGCTTTATAGTCGGATATTTTATAGAGTGTTTTATCATTTACATAAAGGCAAACTTGCATGAATAAACCATTTACCGAATATGAATATCCATATAAAAAAAACGTATCCAGAATGGTCTATATAACTGATTTTTAAAAAACTATATCAATCATTAGTTCTTTAATAAAAATATATTCCATAGATAGCTTGTATTATAAGTATATATATATGCAAAATATTATTTTAAATAAAGCAAGGGAATATCTATACTTAAAAAAAAAGATCAAAGAAAAACTTTTAATGTCAATTGCTAATTTAACGATGTTGTTTAATCTTGAATAATGGCTTCCAAAAAAGCCAGATGTGAAAATAACTTCTTTTCTAAAAATGGCTCTATAATTAAAAATGTCATAAAATATTTAATCTATTTTTTAGTGTTTTAATTATATATATATAATTAAAAATGTACATCTTATGTTTGTGAAAGTTTATGAACGGCAATAGTTTCTAATTAACTTTATGTTCAATTAGTAACTGATTCCTTTAAAAATGTAATACTAAGGTCTGTTTAAATCAAATTATATCTGATCATTAGAATAGAATATTAACATAGGCTGAGCAATAAAAAAAAAAGTAAAATGGAATATTGATTAAAGATGTATACTATCACCACAGTCACACAAATAACAGTCATTTCAAACTGAAATCATAAACTACTACCGTTCTTTAAACTTTGAAAAAAATGTATGAATAGAAAGAATGCCAGAAGATTCTCAAGAGTTTAATGATGTAATGGCATTTCATAATAATAAATTGACATAATATCTACATGGGTATGACTACAATATCAAATCCAATAAGGCTTTAAGGGTTCCATTGCCAGTTTTTCAATGAAATAGATGGTTGAGCAGTTGGAAAAATGAGAAGATTGAAGCCTGTCCACTAAAGTTTGAGTAATTGCTATCTTAATATAAATCAAGCACTGATTGTATATATGTGTGGGAGATTCTAGTCTTGCCCAACTGATGAGTGGTGATTCTGCACAAAATTTGTACATTGGGGATCATGTATCTGTGGCCATGTGCATCAGTTGCTTGAGATGGAATTGAGGATGAATAGATTGAAAAATCCTGAGTTCAAACCCCTCTATTTAAATAATAAGTTTAATGATCACTCAGATGGCAGCAATTCAAAAGGTAATGATAATTTATGGGCTCAGCACCAATAAAAGTCCTATACTTTCTTCATTGGTAAGCAGAATTGCACTACAACTATATTTTATTTTAAGATCAGCATGTTAATAAGGGTTTCCTAAACATCAACTAAAAACAGCTAAATACCCATTTACTGACTAAATAAGAGGATGATTAGCAGAGTTGACTTATTATTATCAGTAAATATATATATATGCACATGCACAATATAGAGGGATGTATGTTGAGAATAACAAGAGATCAAAAGTAAAATACGCAGTTGATAAAACAACAGATATTAGTGCTATCATTGTAAGAATTATGAGACTGAAATAAAGCTGGACTGAACATATTATTAAAAAATATCTTTAAAGAGATTGTAAAAAATATGTGTTTTCTTTTTGAAATCATGAGAAAAATAATGGTTAAAAATGTATGTCGGAATGATTTGAAGAGAAACTATGAATCAAAGAAACTGGCTTAAATTTGTAGAAAGACCTTCAACCTGCAGAACAGTGACAATGGTTAAAAATAATGATAAAATATATAAAATCATATTTACAGCAACATAAACACTAGTAATGAGTTACATACATTCTCGAAATGCAATAAAAAGTTGCCTTTTTTCAATTAAAAAAAAAGACAAACAGAACTCCAAAGTTATATTTACGATAACACAAAAATTCAAATAGATAAGACAAATCTAATTTGTATTATCAACTAAAGAACATTCTATAAATAGTCAAACAGCAATCCGCCTTTTTGCTAGTTATGGCTAAAAACGTGACGATTTCCCTTCGTTCAAATCCCGTCATTTTTAACGCTACGGTAAAGATTTACCGTCATTTGAAAAGTTATAAAAAGTTCTGTAAGATGATGCCCTCCCTTGAATTATTTTACAAGTAAAAAAATCAATAAAACGGACATTGAAAGTCTAACAAAGGAAAGAGGCTGTCCTTTCTTGAATCTAGTTGGCTGTTAAATTTCGACAACAAAGAAAATGGTTGTCAATAACTTTTACTGCTAGGATTTCTTTTGTTTCATTTCGAAAATGATAAACGAATGTTTTAGACCATTTTAAAAGTATTTTTTGACAAATTATAAATTATTTTGATAAAATATGTGAAAAATAAAATTATTTTAGAAAAATAGTTAAGACTTTAGCAAAAATTATTTACTTATCCGCAACGTAAAATTGGAAAAGAAATCACTGTCATCAGCAAAACTTTTTGGTTGGTGAGTAACATTCATTTTAGATTTGCCGCTATCGAATATTTTTATAATTATAAATAAAAATTTATTTTTGAAAAAACTTTTGTTCACTTTCATAACCTGACAAATTATTAATATACTTTTTACAAATGAAACTAAAGTGAATATAATATTAAAAGATGAATATATTTTGACGCTCGAGTTTGTGAATTGACTAATTAAAAGTTTAGACTTTTACTTCACTCGGCCAATAAAATAATCAGCAAAAAAGAGGATATAATTGTTTATACATATAATTATGGTAGTAATTCACTTTACATCACTTAAAAGTCATCTACATCAAATGTGAATAATCAATGGCCAACAGATGGCAGTGTCAAGTAGATCCCAGACTAGTTTCTATCTTCATCAATACATTAGAATGCATCAGGCAATCATTGTTATTTGTATTCTATTTAAAATAATGACTTGATTTATTTCAACATCTTAAAAGTTTTGAACTCAAGCTAGGTCTGATAACACATAAGCAATGCAATATGCAGATAATTCCAGTTATAAGAGCTAAGCTGAAGTCAACTTTCACATTTTGGCAAAATAATATTTCTTTGTTTTACAATTTTAATATCCCATATATATATACATACAAAAGATGAAAAAACAAATTACTGCAGAATGCCTTAAACTAATAAGAACATCAATATGTTTTATCTGTTTCTATAATTAATTTATATTTAAATTAAAGCAATAATTAAACTATACTATATATGTTTTTTTTAAAATGAAGTGTCTATTTAAAAAATGTTTTCTTGAAACCTGATTTGAAGATTTCTCTTTTAAAAGATCAATTAGTAAATAAAATATATAAAAAATAAAAAGAGAATGGATAATAAGAACTTAATATAATAAAAAATATTATAATAGCAATTACGTAAATATGTACAGAATGTGAGTTCTAATTACATCATTTTGTATTTATTATATCCTTTCTTTAATTTTCAAATTTGAATCAGTTTATTTAATTACATCATCCTTTTTCTAGATATATTTTTGAACAATATTATGAGGCATAATTTTATTTAAAATCTGCTATATATGTATCTTTCAGAATATCATTTTATGCAAAAAAAAAAAAAAATCAATTGATATTTACCTGACTTATACCAATGCAGTAGTCCTTCTTATTTGAGGATCCATTCTTTAAATTTACTCATTATAACATTATGGCAACCTTTTTTTTTTTTTTTTTTGACATCATTGGCAGTTGTGAAATTGCTACTATAAAAAACATTTGCTATTGTAAAAACATTTTAATTTTCTAATTCAGTGGGCAACTGCTAAAACTAAAATTGTAAAATGTCACATACAAAAATGGCTGCTTCTATATTGTATCATCCTTGATTAGATTTAATATGGGTATCGTATTTTTTTTTATATTTACTATAGTATATTTTACAATTCATATATTATTAATTGTCTGAGACAATCAAGTGATGTTTATTAATATTTTCTGGGGTTATTGTAAGCCCATTAAAGTATAACAATAATACTTATGATTTTTTATTATTATTATAATATAGTAACTGAAATACAGGCTTATTTATTATATACCTGTATCAATATATATAATATATAGTATATATGAGCACAGACTTTCACATGACCCACCACTCACCACTCTCTCACATCACTTATACACTTGAACACATATATGTCAAAAAGACAGATAATCACCAATATATGTATTTCATGCTGAACCAGCACTCACCCATTTGGTCCAGATTATCATCTCCGTACATATATGCAATAAGTGCTCAGATATATATTAAGATAACCAATCTTCATACTTTAATGGACAGGCTTCAATCCAATCCACACTCCAACTCTTCAACCGTCAATCCAATTGAAAATCTGATGATGGAACACTCAAAGGTCACCCTGAGGTCGAGATTATCATCATACTCATGTTGACCTAAAGTCAATCTGACCCCTCATGTACAGAATATAATCCATTTAATACATATAGTTTATTATATTGAATTTAACTTCTTGCTATAAAAGCTTATATTAATTTAATGGTAATAGACCTAAACAAATAAGTAATAGATTAGGCTTTTACATGTGAATGTGCATATATATTTAGATTATGGGATGTATTTTAAAATCACATATATTTTAAAATAATATTATTACAAAAATTTGAGAATATAATTACATTGTATTAAATAAACAAGTATGATAATATTTTATATGTTTATTTGTTTTGTTATTTAATTGGTGGTTTTATAAGAAGAAATTGTTAAATCATTGTACTATTATTATTTTTATTTAAAATATTTATGTTAAAAGTGAAAGAAAACATTTTACTGAAAGAGAATGAAATTGAATAGTAAATTGTTGGCGAATATTAATAAAAGTAGAAGAGATGGGGGGGGGTGTTTGGGAATACATTAAAAGAAGGAATGTAGGGAGAGATAGCATTACTAGATGATGAGGGAGTAAATAGTAGCTCTAGAGAAGAATTAGAGATAATATTAAATAAGTATATAATGGATATAGAAATGATGTTAGATGTGAAGGACAGAGGGATAGCAAACAAGAAAGCATATAGTAATGGTAATATTAGGTTTACAGAAAATGAACTGAATGAGATGGGAATGATAGTGAAAAGTGGAAAGGCAAGAGGTTTAGATTGATGGGCAGCAGAGATGGTAATGAATTTAGGGCATATGGCAAAAATAAAATTATTATCATGTTTTAATAAGATGGCACAGAAGAGAGATTTTCCAGGTAATCAGAGTAATACAAGAGTAAGGTTACTATTTAAAGGAAAGGGTATCATAAAAAGTTCAACAATTATAGACCGATAGTGGTAATATCAGTGTTATATAAAGTTTTCTCATACACGCTGGTTTGAAGCATTGCAAAATGAATAAAAGAAAATAATATAGTGGGAGAAATGCAAGGTTTTGATTGAATAGATGTATAGATAGTTTATTTGTAGTTACACAACTTATGGATATGAGTAGGTATACAGATAAATAGTTATATATAGTTTTTATAGATATAGAGGTGTATGATAGAATAAATAGAAATAGATTATGGGTAAGTTTAGTAAATTTGGGAATGGGTGGAGTTTTATTGGATATTATTAAGAAATTATATGAAAAGAATTACTGCACATATCAATTAGGGAATATAGAATCAGAGGAAGTTAAAAATGGGGTGGGACTAAGGCAAGGATGCCCTAGGTCATCTATTTTGTTTTTGCTGTATTTGAGAGAAATGGAAAAAGCAATAGAAAGATTAGGAAGAGGGATAGAGATACCATTAATAGGTGGCTAGGGAGTATATACATTATCAGGTCTTTTATTTGCAGATGATGTATTTTTGTGCGCAAAAAGAAGGGAAGATATGGAAGTTATGCTGAGAACATACACAAAGGTGGAGATGGGGATTAAGTTTAGTGAAAAAAAAATCAAAAGTAATGATGATTAATACTGGCAAAAGAGAAGACAAAGAATTTTTACTGGGGGATATAAAGTTAAGTGTGGTGGATAGATATAACTATTTGGGAATCATCTTAAGTAATCAGAGAAACTGTTTGGATGAATGGGAGAAAAAATTGATAAATGAAGCAAAGAAATTAACGGTGTTTTCATATAATAAATATGATGTAGCTAGAATTGTATGGAAAGGAGTGGCAGTAGCAGGGTTAACATATGGTAATGATTCATTCAGTATGTGTTAGTAAAGAAGTATTAGAGTACTTGGAAAAAGTACAAAGAGAAGTAGGAAGACATGCATTAGATGCAGATGCGTGGACAACAAAGGAGGCAATTCAATGAGAAATGGGATGGTCAAGTTTTTATATGAGGGATGCAAAAAGCAAAATGAAAATGCTCAGTAGATTGCAGTTTATAGATAATAAAAGAATAGCCAAAATAATATTTAATTAGGTTATGAATAAATGGCAGATAACAAGATGGCGGAGAAAGGTAATGCATTATGCCAAAGATTTGGATAAAGAATTTATGTCAGTATACTTGTACAAAAGATGGGATGATTGTGATAGGAGAATTGTTGTGTGTTATAATGATAAGGAATGAGATAGAAAATTAAATGCATTAATAAAGAATAGGGAATTGGAGAGATGGAGAACTAGTATGGAGAGTAAAAAGAGTTTAAATATATATATATAAGTAAACGGAATATTGAGTGAGAGTTAATTTATGATAATAGCAAGGAAAGTAGTTTTCTGTTTAAGGCTCGAAAGGGATCTTTAGCATCAAAGGATTATACATGTAAATGGAAAAACATGGGTGATTTCATTTGCAAGTTGTGTAAGGAAGGCATAGAAAATATTAGGCATTCTGTTAATTGAATAGAAATGCCTGAAAGCAGAAAGGATACAAATAATTAAGTTGTGGAAGAATAAATATAAGGAAAGAGATTATACGGAAAGTGGATTATTGATTTTTATGCTGGGTTTGGGAAAAGATAAGGGGGATTATTAATTATTACAATTCTTTAAAAAGTTTTTTTTTTCCCACTTTATTAAAACACGATACAAAATGTCTATTTACTTATTGATTGATCAAAAACTATTTCTTTATATAAACAATAAAATGCATTGAATATTTCACAAACTACTGCTGCTTTGTATAATTACTTCAAACATATATGAAACAAAATATCAAGCAAAGAAATCCATCTTTTAACAAAGACAATTCCATTATCAACATATCTATTGTGAATAAATTACATCTTTTTGTTTTGAACATTTTTGTTTGCAAAAATTTTTTTTAACGTTTTCAAATGTTTTCTTTTTCTGAACATTTAAATCCCTATATGCAAAGTGCTCTATAATTTTTTTAAATGTTGCATGGGAAAATGTTATTTTGGTACAGCGGAAATCAAGAGGGTTATTTGCCACCAAAACTTTCCATTACATTGAGTTGTATTTTAGTCTTTTGTATGAATTTTCATTTCTTTGCTTCCTTTTTACATTATACCTTAAAATGCTATAGTGAAATGTTAAGTATATTCAACTTTACTATTAATATACAAAACACCACAATTTAAAGATTTAATTTTATTTCCCAGATTATTTACTTGACATAAGATCTACTTTTTGAGCATTTATGTATAAACAAAACAAAAAAATTATTGAAGCAATTTTATATATGTGAGATATTCTATGTGCAACAGTAATACCTTAGCTTATCATGAATCTAAGCTGGGTAAGCTTTAAGATTTTTTTCTTTATTTTATGGGGGCTATTGCAAAGGCTTTGCCTGATGTAACTTACAGATTGGCAGAAGTGTGGCAACACAGTGTGCAATGCACACAGGCACTAGGATTCCAGATGAGGAGAAAATATTTAAAATAAATATTACTTATTAATTACATCAAATTAAATTTTTATTTAAATGTTACTTATATTTTATAGATTTGTATTAAACAAATGATTTATAGTCATTTATTTGTTATTATTACCTAATATTTTATTTTATTCTAGTTCTAATAAATAGATAAGTGTAAACAAGTAAAAACTTGAACTTGCGTGAGTTTACTGTTTACAGGATGGCACGCATTTAAATCTTGTTCAAAACTAACATTTGCTCTAAATATATGTAAGAAAATCTTCTGCAGTTCTTAACTTTATTTTATCTTCTGCTGTTACAGTGAATGTACTGTATCTATCACTAATCAAAAAGGTATCATATGTAAGTTTTGTAATTAGACATAGGACAGTAAAGCGAAGTGCATTAGTAATAAAACATAATAACAAAAACACGAAATAAATTTGAATTTGAACAAAGACCTTAGATAAATTATTCATTCTTTTCTCATACTATTAATGTAATGTATTTTTTATTTTTTAATTTTGTTAAATTGTCATAAAAAAATTAAATTTTCAAGCTTTTAAACATTTTGCTAAAGATATTAACATATAAATAATTAATAATTTGGAATTTTCTTTTAATATTAATTTTTATTTAAGTTAGCAAATATTCATTAAAAAATTATGCTTTATATTAAGTTTTTTTATTAATATTATAAAAATATATATATCAAATTTATTATAATTGTGTATTTTTTCTTTAATTAGATGAACCAAGAGGAAAAGAAAAAGAAACTTCCGGGCATCAAAATTTAATAAACAAATGAAATGGGGGGAAAGAGAAATGTTTCCAGAATTACTCAGTACTTCACTAAACAAGGAATGAATAATAACTAAGAGGATTGTGATAAGGATGTTTTTGATGCACTCAGTCAGTTGGAAAAGAATTCCAGTGTGGATAATGAATATGCTGAAAAAAGTGTTGCATATCTGAGTCCAAAGATAATACAGAAGAAACAATAAATGGAGGTGCAGCAGACATTTTCGCTAATTCAGAATGTAAAGAATTTACTGAAGGTACATAGACTAGTTCATTTTGATAATCCTGATTTTGGTCAGAAACATTTTGTCATACAACAAGGCAAGCCATTTTAGAAGAAAAAATTTACTTTATTAATAAAATGTATAAATTCATTTCAGTGTTTGTATTTGTTAAGTACTTCACAAAATAAAGAATATTTATTATTTTGTAAAAAATTTCAACGCATAAAAATCATTCAGACATTGATAAAGATGATTTATGTGAAGAAAAATTTAAACTGTCAACCATTTATTTCTAATTTTAAAAATGATATATATCACGTCATCATCATCAACTATTATCAATCTACTACAGGATGAAGGTCTCTCCAAGTTTAATCCATCTTCTCCGATCTTTAGCTTCTCTTCTCCACATCACCCCTGCACACTTTCTTATTTCATCCATCCATGTCACATGTGGTCTCTTTCTGGGTCTTTTACAATCTCTTGGAATCCGGTTTAAGATTTCACTTGTCCATCTATTATCATCTCTTCTAGCAATATGCCCAGCCTAACTCCAATCTTTTAATTTTTTTCACATAATTCAGTATATTTATTCAAACGACTTAATCCTAGTTGATCCAAACTTTACAATTGCTCTTTGGCTACTTTGATCATTACTGGTACCTGTAGCATCTGCGAACAGCCCTTTTCTAAACTTAAAAATAATTAAAAACTACTTGTGCTCCACAACAGTACAAGACAGACTTTCAAATCTTGCCATTATATCAATAGAGTCAGATATTTTGGATCAACTTGATATACATAATATTCGAGAATTTTCATTAATAAAAACTAGATAAGTTCAATTCAGTAAATGATTTTTCTTTCTGTTTAAATACTTATTTACCAATTTCTTTATCCACTTATTAATAATACGCTGCTGCGTTGCAGTGAAACTTTTATATAATCATTTGTAGGCTTTTCTATATTATAATTTCTACAGACTAAGCGCTTTCAGAGTCCTTACTGCTCCATAATCATGGTCTCTACATTTACTATGTTCCTATTTTAAACACATGTAAATTTATCTGTTTCTCATTTATATCTATACAAACTACAAATGACAAGATGATTTTCTTGCAAAATAAAATATAATTATTTTAATTTTGTATCAAAAATACTTAATATTTTTGTTTTGTAAACTGTACATGTATCTGTTAATTTATGTGAAACTATATAAGGTGCAATTGGTAAATGATTTTCTTGCTAAATAATATAAATTACTTTACTTTTTCCCAAAATTTTTGTTGTTTTTGTACCCTTCTTGTATGTTTATTATTTTTATACTTTTTTTTTTGATAATTTCTAACTTATAATTAATATATTTTGTATTTCATTTTTACTCATTGATACATTTTTATAAAGTGATTTTTTATTGGGGAAGGTATAGGAGCGCCAACTAAAATTTTGTACACAGGCGTGCCTCTGAAGATTTGTATTAGATTTTTATCTATATGTGTATATATATAAATAAATATAAAACAAAATAAAAATATTAATCAATAAATTCATAAAGTATATATAAGAATTCCTTTTGATTGTATAATGATAATGATTAAAATAATAAAACCTAAATCGAAAATTAACTCTCATTCCAACCTAGATGTTATTTTACATTCACCCACTGATGGCTTAACAGATTAAATTTTCTTTTAATATATTTTGATATTCTACTCTTCCACAGTAACATCAACATTATCAAAATCAAAACAAATTCATGTTTGGATTACTGATTCATGGTTCAAGAAAACAGAGCATGTAACAACATTTTTTACTTTTTGTATTTTAATCCTATTATCCTTAAAATGTTAAACCACTATACATCACATGATCACCATTTCTTATGCTTTTTCATAATTGTTATTAAAACAGGCAAAACTCTCTATACAGTAGTGCCACTCAGTGCAAGCCAGAGCACTCAATGGATTTCAGAAGGCTTGTGCATAAAATCCCTATCTACTGCCTACTCATCCAATATTCACAAACTAGTTTCTAGCTTGGGGCTTTCACCAGTGAGGAGCCATGGATTTGCCTAATAGGATAGTGGTGACTATGGTTATTAAAGAGCCAAAGATACCAAAATGTATGGGTACTGAACTGAGTTTCAGATCTATATGACAATATATGCTAATGAGCTTGGATTAAAAGTATTATTGTGTTTTCAATTTTAGACTCATAGTTTTGTAGTTAAGTAGAGATAAAAGGTGGCTGCTAAAGGGTTGCATTAGATTCTAAGATCTAGGTGCAGTGCTCTCAAATCCAAGGCTTCTCACAAGCTAGAACCTAGTCTGAGGTTATTGGATGAGTAGGCACTAGATAGGGATTTTATGCACAAACCTTCTGGCATCCATTGATTACTCTGGTTTATACTGAGTGGCACTACTGTATGGAGAGTTTTGCCTGTTTTAATATCATTAAAATGTTTTGAATGCCCATTGTAATTCAAGGATATAGGAACCCACACAAAAACACTTTATTCTATAAAAAAATATTACTTCTTTGTTCTTTACAAATCACATCTTTGTATTTTTAATAATTCTGTTTAAAGTAGGTGAAACATAATATACAATATTAAAATACTCTTCCCACATATATTCTTCACCTTTCTTCTATTATGAAAATTAAATGGAATAAAAATTCATTTTTAGACTTATATTTTTATTATAATCATATCCAAAATTTTTAATAGCATTACTAATAAATAGATTTTATACCCTACATTCAGCAAACCCTGTATATGCCTATAAATATTTTCATTTCTAATGCAGTAAACATTACAATCCAATCATTTTTGTAAATGAAATGAATCTTAGAACTAGAATTATATATAGTGTTAATATTTGAAATATAGGCATTCTTATACCTGGAACTTAATTGTAAATATAAGGGATTTGAACTTGAGACTTTCAAGCAATCTTCAACTATCTACACTAAGCACTGATTACATATATGTGTGGGAGATGATAATCTGGACCAACTGATGAGTGCTGGTTCAGCATGAAATACAGGGGATTATTTATCTTTTCTATATGTGGGTGGTCATGTGTATCAGTAGTATGAGATAGTGTGGATAGTTGAAGATTGCTAGAAAGTCCGAGTTCAAATCCCCTATATATAGTGTTAATGTAAGAACAGAATATATAAAAAAAGGAAAATAAAAGAAGCAATATATATCGTAAGAGAATTTAGTCTGAAAATTGGCAGGTGACCAATGCATTAAGTTTGAGGACTTGTGATTCTTTTTATGATTGAATTATATTAACTTGATAATGATTACAACTACTTTAATTAAAAATACTTCTTTTATATGATTTATTAAATTAACGATCAATATTTTTATTATATTTTAACTTCAAAATTGGAATTAGCATCATGTAATTTATTTCATTAACAGTAATGATATAAATAAGTATTATACTATAGCCAAATGTCCATAATTCCCAATAGCATTTACTACTGGAAATGGATACTTAGAATGAATTATATCTTACTTATTTATATAGTTAACATAGATAAGATAAATTTATAAACGCAACTCCCGTTTCATTTTATTAATATAATATTTGGGCTGGACATATTGCTAGAAGAGATGATAATAGATGGACAATTGAAATCTTAAACTGGATTCCAAGAGATTGTAAAAGATCCAGAAAGAGACCACATGTGAGATGGATGGATGAAATAAGAAAGTGTGGAGGGGTGATGTGGAGAAGAGAAGCTAAAGATCGGAGAAGATGGATTGAACTTGGAGAGACCTCCATCCTGCAGTGGATTGATAAAGGTTGATGATGATTAAATATACATAAATAATTTATAATAATTTCTAAAGATAATTTTACATATAGAAATAAATATACAGATATAAGAATGAATCTTATAATCTTCATTTATATAAGACTAAGTAGGCATATAGTTATGGACAATAAATATAGATGCACATGTGCTTAAATGCTATACTCATTACTCATACTTGTGCCTTATTCTTCATTACTGATCTTTGTTGAAGATTGCTGGAAAAGTCTTTGCTCTGAAAGTGGCTGTTTAATAACTGTTTTACATTTATATAATTATGAATATTGATATCTATATAAAGAATGTATGTATTTTGTGAATATATATAATTATTACATTAATATTATAAAAAAGAAATTATATGGTAAATGGTAAAAAAAATATAAAAGATATAATAAAGATTTAAAGTAAATGTATACACAAAATAATATAATGTTTGCTGAAAATAATTATATTTCTACAATGGCTAAAATGTTGGAAAATAATATTGAAATTAAAACATTCAGTAATATTAATACAAAAAGAAAAAATGACTAGTGAAAAATGATTCGTGATTAAATCTTTTCTTATTAATACTTACCAAACGGTTAAGGTGACACTTAAAGATTCCAAGACCTGACTTGCTGTTAATCGTGTTTTTGGATCAAGAACTAATAGCTTTTTAATCAAAGTAGTTGTATTCTCCGTTACTCGACCATCACTATAAAAATAAATTCAGATAAAAATTGACAATTTAAAAATAAATCAAAATCCAACAGCTAAGAAAAAATAGCCAAAATGGCTAACTATAGAAGGAAGGCCTTTTCAACAACCGCTCTCCCCTCCCCATAAAATAAAAGTAAAGAGAAAAGCATTACTAGGAAACTTGTCAACTTCAAAGTGATGAGGGTGAGTAGTTTTATGATTTCTTGCATCACATTTAATCTATAATAATAGATGGACAAATGAAACAAACTGAATTCCAAGAGATTGTAAAAGACCCAGAAAAAGACCACATGTGAGATGGATGAATGAAATAAGAAAGTGTGCAGGGTGATGTGGAGAAGAGAATCTAAAGATCGGAAAAGAGAAATAAAAAACTGTGCAGGGGTGATGTGAAGAAGAAAAGCTAAAGATCGGAAAAGATGGGTTGAACTTGGAGAGACCTTCATCCTACAGTGTACTGAATATGATTGATGATGATGATGAATTGTCCAAAGTACACATTGTTTACCCAATTATCTTAACCAATTTATTTTATTATTTAAATATCATTCTTACATAAATATAGAAACTATAAAAATATGATCAGTTTATATAACAATAAAATTTATTATATAAACTGCTATTTTTGTCTTTGATCAGAATCAAATCTGAAACAAAAAAATTTTTTAAAAAAATATATTAGTTAAGTATATATTATGAAAGTATTTCAAAATCTCTCAGCTTTAAACTATCATTATTTTCAATCATTATCAGCCTACTACAGGATAAAAACCTCTTCATGTTTATTTCAGTTTTTTTAATCCATAGTTTATCTTCTTCACATTATTCCAACAAATGTTCTTATCAGTCCATTCTCTTCATAGTCTTCCCTCCCAAGATATTTTATAATCTCTTATAATCCAGTTTAAAACTTCAGTTAATCATCTAATGTTATCTTTTCTAGTGAAATGTACAGATGTCTGTGCTAATTGCTTGGTTTCTCATTCATACTTTTAACCTCAAATTTTCCAACCTCATGACCATACATGATGATTTGCCTACTATCTGCTTAATATTAATTTAATTTACCTATAAAATAATTAATAATTATTTTATTAATCTTATTATTTTCATTAAAATTTTAGCCAAAGAAGCACAATATATGAATAAAAACTTTTTTTTTTATTTTATAAAAATGTGTACTCCATATTTTTTTTATCAGTGATGAAAGCTTTCATTCATCAAAAAGACAAAATACACAACAGTTGAAAAAAGATTTACAAAGAGATAGATGATTACATGGCAAAATAAAATTCAGTACAATATGGTGAAAGGAAAGGGGATATATATGAAATGGGAAGGGGATATAAAAAGGGTGCGTAATCCAGAAAGAAGTCTTTGGTAAGGAGCAATGTTGATAGGCTTGGTTACCCTGGTGGATTGATAATAAGATCCACGCATGGCAATAAATTTGGAGGAATTTCTATATGTTAAGTCTTTAGAGGTTTCAGGGATAGATGAGGAGATTTCTGAGTTATGCTTGGATGCAACAGATTGATATTTGTCTTTTGTAGATGAGGAATTTTAGTTTTTCCTATTGTACTTGGAGTGGCATTATGGTTGGTCATGTTGTTCTTTTTGATTTGCTTTTTATCTTTGATAGAGCAAACTACAGCCTGAAAGGGGGGAAAATCCAGAGGGCAAGGAGATGGAGACTTTGAAATAAGTTCTTTGATAATGATGTTTTTAGTTAAGTTTTGTTTGAAATTCGATTTGGATAAAATGTGGGTAATTGTGAAGGTTTTATTTCATGTAGTTTAAGTCACGGTGCATTTTTTCCGCTAGGGGCAGTGGCCATCTTTAAACGTTTGAAAGAATGAAAAGTAATATGAAGAAAACAATTTTGAAAATGGAAAAATTAAATTTATTGATGTAAAAGCAAAAAAAAAAAAACTCTGGAAAACTTGTTATTAATAATTTTAATTGAGTAATCAGTAAATTGAGTGGAAATTTAGGCGGTTAGTTATCCCAGAGAAGGGGGTGTCTGAAAAAAAAAGATCATTAGAAATGGCTTAAATAACTGGAACAACACACAAAAAACTTTATAAACAAGTTCTGAGTGACGGAATTTTTATTAAATAAACGTACTTTATTGTAAATGTTTGTTCCAATCATAATCTAACTATGTTTGTTTCATTAACTGTTGTAGAAATATAAATAACTGCAAAAATAATCGAAAAATTTTGATAATATTCATGATGAGGCTGACAATACTTAGTTTATATTAATATTAAATTTTGACATTTCATGAATTGCACTATTTTAAATTTCATAAATCTCTATAGGTAACCATCACATCAACATTTAGTATATGCAATATATTTTAGATTGAATTTTTTAAATAGATATAAAGAGTAATAAAAAAAAATGAATAGAAAGACTTTTTATTAATATACATAGATAGAATAAAGCAGCTTTAAAGAGCTTCCTGCAGAGCAAAAGCTGTTTGAGCATCTCTCTAGAAAGAAACGATGAGGACATTATTCATCAGGCTAGTCAAAGGTGATAGTTTTCAAGGTTTTCACTCCTGGTTTTATCCTCTAAGAATAGTTATAAGAGTAGTTAGATAGCTAGCAAGAAGGGTTATAATCAGTCATTCTAAGTGTGCTTGAAATCCTCAACTAACTGAAAACACTGTGAAGTTAAACCCAAGTTCAAATATGGATCAAGGATAACCAGAAAACATACTAAACACTATTATCAAAATATTCTTCAAATTAATATATCAAATGAAACATGAATGCTAAAAAATGAAAAGAGAACTGGATGCAGAATACATCCCTAATAGACAAAATATCAGTTGATACGAAAAACTAAGCAAAAATAATAAACAAAAACTTAAGACAAAGACTTTAATTTTATCTAAAATAAGCACCCAAATATGAAAAGCCATTTGTTTTTGTTATGACAGAACAGTTTTCTAGAGAGCAAAAGTTTCAATTCCAGATTACTATTACTAATAATAATAATAATGAGAAGTAGAGGAAGGAGGAGAAGATGAAAGATGAGAAGGGGGAGAAGAAAAAATAGATAATGATAATAATAAAAAAAGTAATAGTAGCAGTAAAAGTAAAAATTCAAAGAAAAAACATCTTATAGCCATTGGGAATAAACTTACTGAAATCAACTTTAAAAAGTTCAATATCTTAAAAGTTTTTTCTAGCAATCATCTGTTATAAACATCATCAAATAATTAAATACTTCTTTAAAATTATATCAATGTATTTCAAGTTTCTACATAATTTCACAATCAGTTAGTAATATATTTAAACTACAATGATCTCTATTTGTCTATATTTTTAGTATTTCTCAATCAGTATATCTGCATTGATTTCTAACTAAATGGATTTCATTGAATTTCCAAAAAATTTTAGTTAAACTTCTTAATATTCAACATAACTTTCTGCTTAACCTAAAAATAAATCATAGGATGTGATGTTATGTATAATGGATTTTCCTGAACAAAGTTGGAAATTTCTGAGTGCATGTTGTATCTCCAGAAATCTTGTTAAATGAGTTAAACATTTCCTCCCTTCTAGATCCTTATATTTCTCGCTCCCTATTATCAATTATTTTTTCAGCCATAGTTCATTTTCTTTTTGATATATATCACATTTTAATAAAAACTATTTTGTTAATTTTGTTAAATCTAAAAGAAAAAATCATAAAATTTTGGATTCCTTCATTCCCTTTATTTTTAAATTTCTCTCATTCGCCATACAATTTATCCTGATCCTTATCCAATATTTTAACATTCCAAAAATAAGAGTTCAATACTTTCTTTATAATCTCCACTTAACCCCCCCCCCCCAGCATTTAAAGCTCCTACTTTGCCCCAAATAATAAGTTCTCTTGAGTATCATCATATTTATTCTTATTTAACTTCAAACTTTTTTTTTATTCATATTCATTTTCTACAACTCTATTTCTTTTTCTCTAATCAACTTATCTATATAAAAAAACACAGATGGCTTTATTGCTTGGGAATTCATAAGAAGTTGAAGGGACTTCTTGATCCCAAGTCAAACACTCTACCAACTGGGCCAAACCATGCAAGGCAACTTATCTATTATTTTTTTCCCAACCATCATAATTATATTTCTGTAATAAATTTTCTTTATGTTTATTCCATTTTTTATATAAATACATGGAAATGAACTGTTTACTACTAATTTTGCATACTGCCAAAATCTTTCTGGCCCAAACGTTTGTTGTCCTCTCATATCATTTAATCAAATACTATTTTTACTAATCTATTTTCATTCATATAGTGAAACTTTCCAAATATTTGTAATTTACTTTTGATTTTCCTCACCTTGAGTAAATGCATTTGTTGTTCACAATACATCACCTAATGTATATCTACATACTGTTTTTTTTATATTTTAACTAAAAATTTCCGAATACCCTGGCCAATACAAAGCACATCATTTCCACATATTAAACAAATACCATCCACTATCACTTCCACATAATTCTACATATCTCAAAATCACAAGCTCTTTAGAGCCCTCTAGTGATAAATCGAGAGATTATAAAAATTTAACACCAAATGAAAATTGTCTTTTCCTCTGAATATTCAACAATGAACAATAAAGATAACCGTCTGCTTATGTGCAAACTTCAAACTATATTTATAGAACTGAAAGTATAAATTCTACTTTCATAAATATGGTTTGATAAAACAACTAATGCAATTCAAAATTAGCAAAAATATTCATGAAATGATGCCACAATAATTGTATCTTTTAATACGAAACATGAATATTTTAAAGGTCAACGTTAAAAAATCTAAAAATACGGTGATTATTTTTAAAAAAATTTATAGATCTTTAAACAACAGTAAATAATTCTCAAAGTAATCAGTAGCAAAGATATATCAAAAATACTTGTTTTGAAGTTGCATATACATTAGTCTTTAAGTATCACGTGTCAATGTGAGGAAATGCCAACCAAAGCATCAAACCAATAACAATCATCCAATTATCAAACAGATACAATTAAATAAATATGAAAAAAAGATATAATCATTAAAATATTCTTTCATCTGAACAAACTTCGTGTCCACAAAGAGCGATAAGGTGATAACAATACTATGGAGATATTTTTTTAGAAAAAGAGTTCATATAATCATAACTATAATCGTTTACATAATTAATATATTACAAAGTTATATCTTAAAATATTATGACTAAAGAGCATTTGACCACTGTACCTCATTATTTAACCAAAATATAAATCACTTTATAATAAATTATTAAATATAGCTCTACAATGTATTAATTATATAATTGGTTATAATTAGAGGGGATAAGAGGGCTTAAAAGTCTGGGTTCAAATCCCCTCTAATTATATCTAGCTTAAAAGTATATATAATATACTTGTATTTAAATAATTGGTTATAATATAAGCACATTTAATTGGTAAAATGTACATGAAATGAAATGAAATTCCTACCTGTCTAGAATATATTTGTGTATATGTTCATTAATTGTATAAAAGACACCATATAAATAAATATGAATTTCATAAAGTAAATAACACCTTCTTTGCTGATATATGTGTACACACATTAATGATAGTTTGTTAATTCAAAATTAACTACAAAGAGCATCACATTTAATAAACATTAAGAAGTCATATGTGAAAATATTTAAATATTTTGAATATAAATATAAGCAGGCACATATATTCAATTGTTAATAATATATATTTGTCAAGCCCTGACTTAAGCATGGTCTGTAAGAGATTGTGTCTATAGAATGTACATTCAACTTAAGTGATTCACTAAAGTTTTTTAAACTCTTACTGGCGAGCGAGTACGTGGACATTTATAGTATTTAAGAAATAGCATATGATCAGAGATTGATTTTTGTTTGAATAATTTCAATGTTTTCAGCACTTTATAATAATAGATTTACATTTATAAGTCATGTTTGTCTAATCGTAGGTGGTTAAAAATGAGACACTGTCTTTCTCCTGCAATGGGTTAAATAGATTTGTACAATTGAATATTTGATTATAACATCAGGCACACAATAGACTCAAGCCCTGATTTAAGCGTGGTCTGTAAGAGTTGGTGTATATAGAATGTATGCTCTAAACTTAAGTGATTCCCTTAAGCTTTTTAAACTCTTATCAGCGGGCCAGTGTGTGGAAATTTATAATATTTAAGAAATAGCGCATTACTGGAGATTGACTTCCGTTTGAATAATATTACATGCATATACGTATTGTTTTTACAGAATTACAATTTACTCTTGAGTATGTCTATAGTCAAACAGTTGAAATAATGGGTTAATGAAGTAAGTTGATTCAGGAATAAAATCAAATTTTGCAAGAATATGAAGCAATTATATATTTTATTTCATTATTTAATCATTTAGAGAATGAAGGTATAATAATAAATCATTTATTTTACAGCCTAATATATGTCAAACAACAAGTGAAAAAAATCATTCAACCTTCATTTGTTTCCAACACTCCCTTGAACCATATGATAAATCAAAATTTGTGTAGAATATAAAAGAAAAGTAAGAACAGCGTTATCCTCTTAAGATTCATCTTTTCAAAAAAAAGGCATATGTTATTGTTAAATCAGTTTTATAAATATTTGTAAAAGCAATATTACAGAAATATAAGATATCGGCTATGTTTTGATCTTGGGTGCCAAAGTGAAAAGCAGTTTCACGCTCAATTGTTTACAATAATTATTTACCAGGATGAACACTTTAATTTTATTCTAGTGGGATTTAATGATAAAATGTCTTTTGTCTCTATACTTATATGATAAAAAAATTCAGAGCTGTAAGCTATTTCATGAATCTAAGCATTATAAACCACATAAAAAATAAGTGAATAGATCCAGAACCCATTTCAAACTTAGCCTCCTATATATAAAATACAAATCATTAGTAAAAATATAATGAAATTATTTTAACAAACAAACAAACAAAAAAAAAATGTATATATGAATACAGTGAACTCTCAAACTTGGAGTAAATAAAAGATAAAGAAAAATGATATGATTAGATATAAGGGTACTTTTTTACAACTATCTTGTTTTTACTTTATAATATTTTGTTTAAATTATCTTGTTTCCACTAAAAATATGGAGTTTAGGTTAACTATAGTTGATTGATTCTCAGGAAAATGATCATACTTTAATTTAAGACAAAACATTAATTGAAAAAAAAAGAGTGACTTAAGATAGTTTTACGAAGTGATCACGAGTAAACTTCTATTTATGTTTGATAATAATATTCTTTTAAAGTTTCAAAGTAAAATCCTAAATGTAATAGAAATTTGTTAATAATAAAATTAGAGAGGATTTGTTTCTGAAAAATAGTAAGATTATTTTATATATAAATAATTATTTCTAATTAGAATTTGTAAAAATTTACTTACTGGAATATTATTCAATAATGAGCAAAATAATTATAATACATGTGTGAGTACAATAATAATAACTGTAAATGGATATTCATGTGAAAAAATATTACATTGGAACCATGATTTGTCAATAATAAATAATAAAAAAATGAGTTTAAAAACTCTGTAAAAAAAATTATATGTATTTCTGTAGTACTAATTTTAGGATTTAAAAAATCCATAAAATAGATACAAAAATATATGTGCTTAAACAATGAATTGAGAATTCACTGTATTTGTGAACAAATTTTCTTTCTAAGCATATAATTAAATAGAAAGCAAAGACAATGAATTCAATTTCTGCAGATAGTTGATATGTGATGCTTTAGAGGCTTAATACCAATTCTAGCCAAAGGATAAAAGTGACTATAGTTATTAAAAAACCCAAAGATACCAAAATATATAGATACTGAACTGGATTCAGATTTGCATGACTACATAGGCAAATTAGCTTCAATTGAAAATAGTGTATTTTTAGTATGGGTCAATCAATAAACTTATAGTTAAACAAAAAAGTAAAAGGTGGGTACTGGAAAGGTACTGCATTGCTCCCAGTATTGCTCCCAGATCCTAGGCTCTTTATTGATGAAAGCCATAAGTTAGAAAATAGTCTGAAGATATTAGATGGGAAAGCTTGCACTAGGTGGCACTACTGTGTAGGAAAAAAATTTGCTACTGGTTTTAATAATTTGTGTAAGCACAAAAAAAAGTTGATGTGATGTTTAGTGATTAAATTTGATATTATATTATAAAATTGAAGTGATTACTTATCCAGAAATATAATCTATGCTAATGAACAAAAAGGATAATAATTAGCTATTTAAATTGTGAAGTTTCAGCAGAATGCCCATGAAATTATTCACTAATAGAAATAAAGTTTATATGATAAAAACTATTTCCAAAAACCATAGACATCACACAGAATTAAATAAATGCATAGAAACAAACAGATTAAGCACAAACTGAATGGCAAATTTCCTCTGAAAAAGCCAAATATTAGTTTACACAGGTTAGATCAAAAATCGATATAAACTAATGACTAGGAATGATGCAAACCTGATGGAGAATATTTCTGAAATACATCATTGTACCTACCTTTAGTCCACCCTGTATAAACTACACACATCTGAAAGGGCATGAATATAGCATTTAACAGGTTTGTAAACATGCATAAAAATTTAATTGCATAGAGATTATAGTAAAGCAAAATGCATACATTTGTTTGCTTTAAATATTACGGTTTAATAGTTTAAAGAAAACATTTACAGTAACAAAAATGTCTGAAATCTACAATAAGATGTAAAAAACTTTGTTAATAATATTTTAAAAAATATAAATGATGTTTACTTTGATTCAGCATGCATGAGTACATGAAAACATACTATTAATAGAATTTCAATAATCATTTTGATAATTTGATGTATCAATTAAAAGCATCGTATAAGTAAAGTAAATGAATCAAATAGACTAGATGCGATAGTAAAAAAAATTTAAACTTTTATAGAAAAAATTTGACAACCAGTCAGATCATCTATCATTTAGCATGGAAGATTCTCTAAGAGATCTTGTTATTCATAAATACGCCATTGTAAATATTCCATTGCATATTGTTAGCTGAAAATTAAATAGAACATATTTAAATCACCCTCCCAAACATTATGATAATTCAGCAATGCCCTCTATGAATAAATATAGTCTGAAATTCAAACAGCCGATTCAAAAGGGTCATAATGTTTGGGAAAGTGATTTGAATATTTACCATTCTAAATGAATTTAAAAAGAATACAAAATCAAAAAAAAATATTTTTTTTTTTTTTTGTAAATTGATTAGGTATCACATATCGGGAAAAAATCAATAAATTAAAACCAAAAATAGAACAAAGGCAAAACTCTCCATATAGTAGCGCCACTCAGCGCAAGTCAGAGTCATCAATGGATTCAGGAAGCATAAAGAATGGTGATCATGTGATGTTTAGTGGTTTAAAAGTAGAACAGCAGTAACTACTTTTCCATATGTTTTGAAAAGCACAACTCAACTTAATCACAGTCTAAATAATGCTTGAGCAACTTCAGTGGTTGGTTTTAGTAGTCAAAATAGTGACCAATACTTAAAAAGTATACTGTTGTGGATTTCCTGCAACAGACATTTGTAAAATAAATGTTTCCTGTTTATGGTTAGAAGTGTTTCTACAATAATGTAGATGGAAAAAAATAAAGAGCAATAGTCAGAAACATCAATCAGACTTTTATGCTGTTGATTTTGAAGGATCAGAAAAGTGCTGAGAGAAATACAACAATGTCATTGGAGAATATGTTAAAAAGAAATATCTTTTTTTAAAAGTACATCTACCTTGTTTACTTTTTATAAGTATTTGCAATTACTTGTCAACTTTGTCTTGTATTTCAAAAATTACAACAAAATCTTATGTGTTACTGTTTTTTTTTTCATTTTAGTTCTATTATGTGTATATACAATATGGTTTTTGTCTGAGAATAATTTATCTACAGGGGTACTTAACTATTATCGATAATTTTGTTAAAATTAAGTTATACTACAACAGGTTAGAGTTGGTGGAATATAATGTAATCTAAAAAAGCAAAATAGTTTTCTATTTAAGAATAGTCAAAATGTTAAACTGTGTTCAAATATGGCCAAATATACAGATGATGAAAATTAGGAAAATAAGAGTTATATAAAAATAGAGATGTTTGGGCGGTAATATAAAATATTAAAATCACATGACCACCACCTCACTAGATCGTAAGATCTAGATGCAGTGCTCTCAGATCCAAGGCTCCTCACTGACGAAGGCCACAAGCCAGAAACTAGTCTGGGGGTATTGGATGAGTAGGCACTAGATGGGGATTTTATGCACAAGCCTTCTGGAATCCATTGATTACTCTAGCTTGCTGTGTGTGGCATATGTATAATGAGTTTTGCCTGTTTTAATAACAGTTATACACAAGCAAAAGAGGTGGTGGTCATGTGATGTTTATTGCTTAAAATCAATCCTGTCTAATAGGATAGTGGTGGCTATGGTTATTAAAGAACCAAAGACACCAAAATGTATGGGTAATGAACTGGGTTCAGACCCATATGACTATATAAGCTAATGGGCTTGGATTGAAAACATTAAGGTGTTTTCAGTTTAAGACTCGTAGTTTTGTAGTTAAATGGAGATAAAAGGTGGTTGCTGGAGGGTTGCATTCGATCCTAAGATCTAGATGCAGTGCTCTCAGATCCAAGGCTCCTCACTGACGAAGGCACAAGCCAGAAACTAGTCTGGGGATATTGGATGAGTAGGCACTAGATGGGGATTTTATGCACAAGCCTTCTGGCATCTATTAATTACTCTAGCTTGCTGTGTGTGGCATACGTATAGTGAGTTTTGCCTGTTTTATTAAAATGTTATTTGAATTGGTCATTTAAAATGAATAAATAAAATAAATAATCAAATAATTTTTATCACTCGGGAGTTAATAAAAAGTACAAGCACCATAACTGACAGAACTGAAGCTGTGTTTCAGAATCCATGACTCCATTGCTGACAAACCATGTGATACTCTGAAATGAATAAGTCTAGATTAGACATTGAAAGTAAGTGTAATCAGATGTGAACTAAACAAAGTAGAAAGATTGACAGTCCAATTAAATTTCCATCAATCCAAAGGGAACTTTTCCATATAGTTGACTATAATGTTGCAACCATAGGTGAGATTTGGTAGATCATCAAGTGCTTGAAGAATTGGGCATTGATCAATTTAGCTAATTATAAATTCAAGTGGAAAATAATTAAGTAAATTATAATTGCAAAGTTATTTCATTCTAAGATTAGAAATGAATACAAATTAGCAGATTAATACATTTGCGTACTTAAGTCTAAAGATAATATAAGATGTTGGTGAAATGTAATATTGATTTTAGACAATCTCTATTTATCCATATCTTTTGTAAATAAATTGTAAACGCATTTTAAGTGCAATCTTATGGACAATTGCAAAAATATTTATACAGACAAAAACCTAATAGATGAAATTAATTATGGAATTAAACTTAGTTGGAGTGCTTTTGGTAGAAATAACTTAATATTAAAATGAAAAATGCCTATGTGTTTAAAAAAAAGTTTTTTAATAAATGTGTTTTATCATTTTCTTACTTATGAACATGAGACTTGACCAAATAAGAGATAATACACAGACTTCAGACCATTTAATAAAGTATGGAAAGATGAAAAAGATATCAAACACAAAATACTTGGATGAGAGAACAAACAAATATTTTTGACATTAGTGAAATTATTATTAAGAGGTTTAAATGGGGCTGGGCTGGACATATTGCCAAAAGATATGATAACAGAAGGACAGTTAAAGTTTTATAAAGTTTTAAGTTGGATCAAAAGAGGTTGTAAAAGATAAAAGATTACATGTAAGATAGATGGATGAAATAAGAAAATTTGATGATGCATTGTGGGGAAGAAAAATTTAGAGTATTGGATTACATTTGGACAGATCTTCATTCTGAAGTGGATTGATAATAGGTGACAATGATGATGATGAAATGAGTTTTTTTTATTTTTAACTTTCTTCAATTGGAAATCAACTCTAAAACAATGATCTCTAAAACTCACCATTTTTATTATTATAAATTACATAGAACAATTTTATCTTCAGCTGCAACATTTAAATTAGGTGAAATTTCTAAATTGTAATGCTTATGGAACACCATTGGTATTCTAAATAAGAGTTAAATTGCTGTTGGCATCAAAACAAATAGTTATCAATTTCATGTTTTCTAAGACAAATAATGACAAGTTGAGAACAAGAGATCTTAAAATTCTCCCTTCTGCAATAAAAAACACAGAGCATAAAAATAGTCAATGATATGTGAGTCCTGAGTCCATAACTCCTAAAACTGGATAATCAAAATATTTACAAATAAATTTCAAGATTAATGATTTTTACTAATTTATTTTTCATTTAAGTCAAAGGGCTAAATTATGAACTATTTTGAAACTTACTTTGGAATAGTAAATTCAGCTGCCTTAATTTTCCTGAAGAGCTCCTGGGGAGCGCTGTCATAGAAAGGAAATTGACCATACAACATTGTAAAAAGCACAACTCCTAAAGCCCACATATCACTTGGTTTGCCTAAATATGGTTTACCTGTTCGGAAAAAAAAAAAGTGAATTAAAACCAAAATTATGTTCCACTCTGCTAAATAAAATATATTAAAAATAAAGAGGTTAATTCCATAAAAGTAGTAATATAAACAAATAGTAATTTGCACTAGGCTTTTACAACATATTTAGAAGAATTTTTATCCAACAACCTCATACGCCTTCTCTTTGCTTAGAAATATGTTTCCAAATGCAGTTCTCTTTATCTATCTTAAACAATATACTGCTACGCCTGAATACCCAATGGTCAGCAAGAGATGTAATGTTTTATTCTCTGTCCAGATTTTGGCTTGAAATGCCTTGGATTCAAAAATCTTAAGGTTTTTGATACTTGCGAGTTTTCCTGTAAACCAAGATGGCAGCCCATAGTTTTGATAAATGTACTGTTTCAAGAACTTACAATCTACCGAAGATGTATTAATTGTGAAATTAAAACAAATTAATAAATCAATTGCTAAATTAAAAAAATAATAATAAATTCTGATAAATTTCATTGGGAAGCTTTATTTCAATTTTTTTATATATATTTATAATGTAGGAAGTGATTTTTGACATTGTCGTACTTTGGTTCAATTCCTACCTGTCACAGAACTTGATGCAGTGAACTATTTCTAAAAATACAGGATACTGCCTTCCGAAAAGTGTGCATTAATGGTCACTATATGACTGCACACTGCCAACATGAATGTAGTGTAAATATTGTGTTTATATATATATATTTTTCATTTTTCTGTTAAATTAATTTTAAAAAAAAAAGAAAATAAACTGTAAATATTGTAATTAATTTTTAAATGATTTCTTTTTTTAAAATAACAGTAATAAAAATTAAAATGTACATATTAAATATGACTTTTCCTAGCAGTCATTTTTTGGTCAACATTTTTGGGGGCCCCCAAAACTATAGATTTTATCAAAAATATGGGCTGCCATCTTGGTTTATTAGAAAACTCACAAGTACTGTTTTTTATTTTTAAATTTCAGGCTATTAGTTTTAAATAAAGGAGTAAAAAATGATTACTAGATATATATAAAGTATTAAGACCAGACTTAAATCCTAGTCCTTACTGACAGAGATAAAAAAGAGAGATAAAACCAGGTTGGAATAGGAAGGAACATTATGCCATCATATCATCTACTGTCCAAACATTACTCAAGCCCATAGTAGATGGCTCTAAAATAAGGTGAAGGGAATTACTTTCGGAAATATATAAGAATGTCATGTGATATTATTGTTACCATTTTAGAAGATTATTTACTTATCAATTTCTGTCAAGTTCATTATTTTTTTGGTCAGGTAAAAAGATTGACAATATATATATATATAGTCAAACTTTTACAAGTTTCAGTATTAACAATGTCAGATATGTTTTATATTAAATTTTCTAGACAACACCCTTTCTCTCTCAAAAAGAATTCCATAGTTAATCAAAAATTATACAACAAAGTTGTTGTTTTTTTAATTTTGAATATTTTTTCACACAATAAAAAAAATATAAATCAATCAGTACTTAATTCAAACACAACCTAAAACTAAAGGTTGCCAGTGCTGGTGCTTAATCCGTTATTTTTTAATAACTGAATATCAACTGATCTCTCAAACAAGTAATAATTTGATTTTTTTTTTTCAGACCATACAGAACCTTCTCCTTCTCAATTATAATAAAAGTGACTTCTCAATTAATGGGAATGGATTTACACAGGAGATATTACTCACTATGTGAACATCAACGTCACATGATCACCCTTTCTATGCTTACACAAACGTTTCATACAGTAGTAGTTTGCTATTGTTTTAACAGCTTGTGTAACAATAGGAAAGTGTGATCGTGTGATGTTTTAGTGGTTTTATACTACTAGTTTTGCCCATAGAATTATGATGACTGGTTTTTAAAAAACCAAAGACACCATATGGTATAGATACTGAACTGGGTGCACATCTACATATCTATACAAGCAAATGAGCTTGGATTGAAAACATTATTGTACTTTTATCTTGGGCTCATAAATTTTATATCTAACTAACTAGGCAAAAGATGGTTTCTGGAGGGTTGCATTAGGTCCTAAGATCTAGGCACAGTACTTTCTGATCCAAAGCTCCTCACTAAAGAAAGCCATAAATTAGAAATTAGTCAGGGGATAATCGTTGAGTAGACACTAAATAGGGATTTTATGCAGAAGCCTTCTTGCATCCATTGAATACTAAGGCTTACACTGAGCTGTACTGGATGATGAATATGCTACTGTTTAGACATTAATATATGAATATACTTTTGTAGCTTTCGATACAAAGATTCATACATATAGTTAAATAATGGTCATTTTAAGCTGATCAAATATTTGTTTAATTATTAACTTAAGAGAAAAGAAATAATGTCATTCATTGATTTACTGACTTCTGTCAGTTGTTATAAAAAATAATAATCCTCTTTAAATTACCATTGTTTGATTAATCACATGTGGAAGTTTTTCTTACGAAAAGGTCAAATACTTTTACTTGAAAAAGTTCTTGCAGTGCAATGTAGCTTATAATAAGATATGATTTGAAAAATGAAAAACTGCATAGAAATACTTATTAAATAAAAACAATATATTACAAATAATGAACAATTTTTGAGAAGCATAAAAATTTGCTAGGAAGGAATATAAAATATATGATGGTTGAAGAGAAAAAAAATGATATTTTGCCTTCAACTTAGTAGGAAAATTTTTGGTAAACAAATATTAAATTCCTTACCAATGACAGAACCATCATTCCAACAATTTACATAGATTTTCTTTTTTGAAAAAATGGTTATTGCCTAAATGCAGACTATATTCATATATATTTTATTTAAAACGTTTGAAGTATGAATACATACAATTCTACTACGGAAAAGTATTCCTTGGGCTAGATTTTATTTTTTTAATGGATATTAATAATTTTAATTCATTTAAATATTGATAAGTTTGCAATGAAATGTCACTAAAATAAAAAAAGTTCTGTTTTACTCTAATCTAGGGTCATCTATTGGATACAAAATGGTAATGTTATAATAACTCCAATCCCAGTTATCAGACTTTGGCTTTTGCCTTCATCAACTAACATTCACAACAGCAATCTTTTACTTCTTTATATCATTCAAGCTAATAGCATAAAATTAAAAAAAAAAAAATCCCTATAGCTTTGAAGCTAAGCTAATTCACTTGCATAGCTTTAAAGAAATAAACGTGGTTGCTGGAGCATTAGTTTCAGTTTTGAGTTGTAGTCCTCACTAACAAATTCAAAAGCCAGAAACCATCTGGGAATGAGAGTATTATAATACTATGCCATCTAGTATCTAATACTTACCCAAGTTTACAGCAAACAGTTCTAGAATAGGATACGGAAAACTGCTTTTGTAAGCTTATAAGAAAGTCATGCGATATTGTTGTTGATATTAGAGGACAGATCATAAGTATTATTAATACTTTTAAAAATTTAATTATGTATTTTGGCAACTCAATTCATTCAATATATAATAAATTTCTAACTTCAACTGGACAGAATAGGTAAAGCAATTTATTTTTCTTTTGAAAACAAAGTCTTTGTCGTATCTTTTTTTTTTTTTTTTTTGAAGCTAGAATTTTTCAATGCATTTTATTATCTTATATTTTGACAGTCGTTTTATTTTAAAATTGATGGATCTCACTCCAATCACTGAAAACATAGTTGTCAAACTAAGAACAAATTCATCATATCACCTCCAAAATTTACAGTAGCCTGGTGACTTTTACAACAATGAATTGATAAATTCAAATTTAGATTCCTTTTCTACTGTATAAATTTAATATACAATTAAATTTATATACATGTTGTCTTCTTTTTTTAAAGGTGACAACTTAATATGAATCAGATATATGGACATATGATTTTAATTTATTTTACAGGATATTCTCTGATGTTACGATCGTTTCCTACTGTTTTAGGTGACTTCAATATATAAACTACATGTCAGACCATAGCATTTTTGAAAATTCCCGATTAGTATAAAAAATCGAAAGATGGATACCAAATGTGTAAGTGCATTGGTTTCAGCTTTGAAGGCATTAGTCTTTACTGATGAAGACAAAAGGCAGAAACTGGCCTGAAGATGGAGATTTTACAGTATGATATCATCAGGTGTCCAATGATTTCCCAAGCTTACAATAAGATGAAGATAATTACTTTAAAAAAGATACGAGTAAAAATATTAAAAAAATCATGTGACGTTAATGTTCTCATTTAACAACAAACACAGTAAAGTCAGCTATCTTAGTTTATTGGTTCTGAAAGATTTGAACACTCTATCTTAATCATTACTGTATAAACTCTATAACAAAGATACTCAGATTTTATTTCAAAAGTAATCTCAACTCCCATAATTGAACAGATTTTTATCAGAAAAATTCTAGAGTAGTAGATATTTAACATATAAACTATATCTAATTTTAACCTACACTTTTTGTAAAGAACTGATTATTAATAAAAGTTAGAAGATTATGCATAAACTATCCACAAAGAATATGTTCCAATTTATTTATTACTTAACATCTTTTCTTTTGTTCCACTGTAGATAGGCATGCTCAAAAGTTAAAAATTCACAGACAGACTCCTAGTTAAAAATGTAAAAAATTCTCTTTGATCAGATAAATACAACTGTCATTTTTTGCTTACTTTGATATTAGTGCATCATTTAACCTCCTAAGAAAATAACTGTACAATAAGCAAATAAATCCCCTCCACTATATATTTCATTCATTATCGCTAGCACTTGCTTGTAAATGAACATGGTTATTCTAACACACACACAAAAGGTAAAGACAAAGAAAAAGGCAAAAAATAAAAAGAAGAAACTAAAAGAAAAGACCGGAGTTAGAATTTCTATGCGAATAATTCAACAATAAAAGGACAGTTACTTAAATGCACAACCCAATTATCAATCTTTATATTAATCTAAGAAACTGAAGATAGTAAGGAAAAAGAAAATAGAGAGTTAATGAAGGAATAATGATAATATCACAAAGTTAAATTAGACTTAATGTTACTGAAACTAGATAATTTATTTATGAGTGAAAATGAGTTAAACCACTAAACATTACATGCGTACACAAGCTGTTAAAACAGTGACAAACTCTCCATAAAATAGTGCCACTCAGTGCAAGCCATAGTTATTAATGGATACAAGAAGGTCTGTACATAGAGCCTCTATCTAGTGCTTACTCATCCAATATCTGCAAATTAGTTTATAGCTTGTGACTTTCATCAGTGAGGAGCTTTGGATCTGAGAGCACTGCACCTATCTCTTTGAGTTGTTAATTATTCTCTTTCTTTTAGGAGTAGCAATTTGTTCTCTTTATTCTACTCCAGAATCCTCTATTGTAAACTTGAATAATCCGTTGGACAGTAACTTTCAATCAAACAGATAATTCTGCAAACATTACCATATTAAAAGTTTGTAAATTTAACTTTACAAAACTATCAGATGAAGATTTAATATTTTTTTGATGATTTTTTAGACTTTTTTATTCATCAAGCATTTTTACATTTGACATCGCTATTTTAGCTCTGCGTGGTTTATTGAAGCGGAAGAGTGACAGACTCGGAACTTGAGAATTCTAGAATTGATTCTCAGCCGATTAATGTATAAATAAATAAAAAACTGTTCGATCTAAGTGAATGTAATTATAAAATGCCCAATTCGCCACTAGAGTGCTAAATGTCATGTGACTTCCTAAGATTATTGTTGCCATTCTGTTTATTACACAACTTTTTTCTAATGAAATATTTTTAAAAAATGTTAGTAGAGTAACCTAGCTTGTACTGACTTTTCTACTGTTCTGAATAGTATTAAAAATATAGATTATGATGTCACTTTTGGTTGATTTAAAACATTGCACAAAATTATTTACACGTTTTTTTTCTTTTATTTTACATCAGTTTCTGGTGAAATCAAGTTATTTAATAATAACAGTATAGCGTTCCTTTCAAATTTGGTGAATTGGATTTTTTTTTTTTTTTTCAAAGATATTAAAATTTATGAAAATACTACTTTGATCCAATGATTCTAATGACTCATTTTGACAGTGAATTGCAAAGAAATACTGTCTAAACTATTATCAGCTTAATTAAATTGCATTGTTACATGAGCTGATAATAATCTTTGATCGGATTATAATTTTTAAGCCAATAAACATCACATGACCACCTCCTCTTATGCTTGTGTATAACTGGCAATATATATAGTGAGTTTTGCCTGTTTTAACAACAGTTATACACAAGCATAAGAGGAGGTGGTCATGTGATGTTCATTGGCTTAAAACCAATCCTGCCTAATAGGATAGTGGTGGGTATGGTTATTAAAGAACCAAAGACACCAAAATATATGGATACTGAACTGGGTTCAGACCCATATGACTATATAAGCTGATGGGCTTGGATTAAAAACTTAAAGGTGTTTTCAGTTTAAGACTCATAGTTTTGTAGTTAAATGGAGATAAAAGATCTAGATGCAGTGCTCTCAGATCCAAGACTCATCACTGACAAAGGCCATAAGCCAGAAACTAGTCCTGGGGATATTGGATGAGTAGGCACTAGATGGGGATTTTATGCACGAGCCTTCTGGCATCCATTGATTACTCTAGTTTGCTGTGTGTGGCAATATATATAGTGAGTTTTGCCTGTTTTAACAACAATTATAATTTTTATTGACCAGTACATATATATGTACACACATGTGAGATTATTCTTCAAGTATTGTTAATATAAATAATTAAGATGTCCTATAGTTATAATGTTCAATAATTTTTTGCAATAAGAAAGAGCTGATTTTTATTGCACTCTTATATAGAGAATTACCATAATCAACTTCATCCAAAGGAATGAATATTCGAACAGCAAGATACTTATGGTAAATTAATTTAAATAGATTGATATTTGAATTTATAATGCTTAAAAAATCATTTTATTTATTAGATATATTGGTCATTGTAATTATCCATTGTTTTTTATATATGTAAACAGCATTTTCCTGAAGGTTTGTGATGATGGTATTTTAGTTGTATTTATACATTGGACTATTTCCATCATCTAATATACGTATTGAATGTCTTTAGAAAAAATTTAATTTTATTTAAATATTCCGAATACATTCAACTGTTAGTAATAGCACACAGGTTAGTATATGTTCAATATTTCGAGAAGTATTGTTCTCCCTTCTTCTTCAGGTGTTACTGGTCAGACTAGTGACAATACTAACATGGGAATCAAACCTGAACCCTTGGATTCTTGAATATTAAATTTTAAGGTAACACTCTAACCAACCGAGTCATCCTGCTAAAGGTAACAGTCAGTAGAAATTTCATATACTTATCTATGAGATTTCTTCTTTGTATCTTTTCTTCTCTATCTAACAATTTTGTATTTTCCCAATTGAACATATGTCCATTGGTACATACTTGTTCTGCTACTTTCTTTCTTCTAATCATCAGTTTGTGTTCTTGCAAGTGCTTTTCAATGGGACGATTAGTCTCACATTAAGGAAGCTACTCACATGACAATGGCGAACAACCCCATAATTCAACTTAGTGGACTATACATAATGTATGGAAACCACTAATCAACTTTGCTCTTTGGAAAAAGTGGAGAAATTAGGAGGAATCTTATAGATAAATATAATATCAATAATTATGCGCTTATAACACTCGTTAAAGAAGTTATATGTTATTAAATTTATTTAAAGCTTAGCGCTTTCAAAGCTCTATGGCTTCATAATCAAATTTCTACTGACTGTTGCTTTTGGCTCAGTTGCTTAGAACGTTACCTTAAAATACAATATTCAAGAAACTTAGGATCCAGGTTCGAATCCCATGCTAGTATTGTCACTGGAAAGGACAGCAACACCTGAAGAAGAGGGAAGAATAATACTTTTCGGAACTTTGTGCATATACTAACCTGTGTGCTATTACTAACAGTTGCTTGTATTTGGAATAGTTAAATAAAGTTAAATTTTTCTAAAGACATTCAATACTTATATTCGATGATGGAAATAGACCAATATATAAATACAAATATAAACAGCATAATGATTTATTTCTTTTTCCATTTTTAATGATATACATTATATAAAGAAATTGTGATATATGATCAGAGCATTTTCTAGTTATACTTACAATGTAAGATTCTTATCTAGGCTAGATAAAACTTTGAAAAAATTTTCTGATTATTATTAACAGACTTAGAATTTCAAATACTTATCCCAGCCAACAACAAAGAATCCAGATAATATTAAGTAAAACAGAAAAATTTCAGATTAATACATGTTGGAGAAATGATTTGTCGAGGTGTTTAATGTAATACAAACAAATATACATGTGATATCATACATCTTTTGCTATTAAGGAAGGAAATATTCTCCTATGAGCACTGAAACCATAGTTCAACTTTACTTTCTTGCACATACTTAAAATAAGGACGCTAGGTGGACAATCAAAGCCTTAAATTAAAACCCAATTTATTGTAAAATATTTAAAAAGAGAGAATATGTGTGATAGCTGGATAAGGAAATTTCCTCAAGTGATATAGAAGAGAAGTTATAGATAGGAAAACTTGGATTAAACTTGGTGAAACTTTTGTATTGATAATAATCGAAAATAATTACAACATAAACATAATCTTTAAAGCTCTTAACAATTAATTTATAATAAAATTTATTTAAATTCTTAGTTACAGAATAAAATCATGCATGAGTTGAGTCAATATCATAATAATAAGCCGATGTACTATTACAGATTTAAGTATTACTCATTAAATAACTTTGTATACAAATAGATAATAAAATAAGTAAAAGATAAAAATCATAAAGCAAAGAATAATTAATTGTACAACTAAAAATAAAATATTAATTTTCATCACTATAAATAAAATTAATGAATAATGGTTACTATGTAGTTAATTTTATTACTAATAGATGGCGCAATAGTCCATTAGGTGCAGTTAATTTATGATAATAGCAAGGAAAGTAGTTTACTGTTTAAGGCTTGAACGGGATCTTTAGCAACAGGGGATTATACACGTTAGTTTACAAGTTGTATAAGGAAGCCATAGATAATATTAGGCATCTGTTAAGTGAATGTAAATGTTTGAACGCAGAAAGGATACAAATAATAAAGCTGTGAAAGAATAAATATAAGGAAAGTGGATAATTGATTTTTATGTTGGGCTTGGGAAAAGATAAGGGAGAATCTATAAAGGCCATGGAGTTGACAAAGATTATGTAGTGGAAATGGGATGGAGCAGGATATGGGAAAACTTAGTTAGGTCAACAGGTTTCTCTGGGCATTGTTGCTGAGAGATTCCTGACTCTGTATAAAAAGTCACAGTGTATCACATCACATCACAGAATATTAATAAAGTGGAAGAGATGGAAGTAAAAAATTTTGGACATATATTAAAAGAAAGAATGTAAGGGGAGAGAGAAGTAGTATTACTGGATGATGAAGGAGTACAGTGTAGCTCTAGAGAAGAATTAGAGACAATCTTAAATAAGTACGTAAGGGATATTGAACAAGCATGAAAACATATAGTAATGGGAATATTAGGTTTACAGAAAATGAATTGAATGAGACAGGAAAAAAATTGAAAAGTGGAAAGGCAAGAGGTTTACGTGGATAGGCAGCAGAAATGGTGAAGAATTTAGGAAATAGGGCAAAATTAAAGCTATTATCATGTTGAATAAGACGGCACAGAAGAGAGTATTTCCAGATAGCTGGAATAATACAAAAGTAAGGTTACTATTTAAAATTATGTTTTTGCATATGGGGTGGCTGGAACATTCGCAAAATGGATGGAAAAAAAATATAGTGGTAGAAATGCAAGGAGGTTTTCAATCGGAAAGGCATATAGAAGATAGTTTATTTGTAGTTACACAACTTGAAGATATGAGTAGGAATACAGGTAGATAGTTATATAAAGTTTTTATAGATATAAAGAAAGCATATGATAGAATAAATAGAAATAGATTATGGGTAAGTTTAGTAAGTTTGAGAATGAATGGAACTTTAGTGGATCTTATTAAGAGATTGTATGGAAATAATTATTATACATATCAATTAGGAAATATAAAATCAATTAAAGTTAAAAATGGGGTGAGATTAAGGCAAGATTTCCCTATGTCAACTATTTTGTTTATGTTATATTTGAAAAAAATTGAGAGATCAATAGAAAGACTAAGAAGAGGGGTAGAGATACCATTAATACATGGCAAGGAAGTATATACATCATCAGGTTAGTATGTATGTGTATGTTTAAATGCACATACATATACATGTATAAACTTAGAGAGAGAAAAAGTAATGTTAATAAATTAAAGAATTTTAAAAGACTGATTCTTTTAAAATTGTAAGTAAAAGATTTATAAATTTTAAGATTTAAAAAAAGATTATTTTCTAAAAGTAATAACAATCTAATTAATGAGAGTAGAATAGATTGTTAATGAAAAAAACAATTAAAGGAATTTGAGTTAGATTTCCTTTAGAAGATAAATAACTAACTATAAAAATAACTCATTAATTAAAATCAGAAAGATAATGATGTAAATTCTTGTATGGAGATTAAAATGAAGAATCACCTGAATGGATGGATGAGAGTACGAGTTAATCAACTGCAGGGATTAAAACAATGAGCCTCAGTACAATTTGGATCAAGAAGACTACAGTTCATTCTTGGAACTTCACCTGTGCATAAGGACATATATATTGGAGCAGATCATGTCCCACTGCACAATGACAAGTGCAGAGAGCTGGTCTCTGAATGTATGAACACTCAGCTAGGACTCTTAAGGTTGTATTGATCTAAATTATTATTTATGTATGCCTTCGATTCTTATTATGTTAAATGATATATAAGTAGTTAAAATGCTACTAAGGATTTTTCATCAAATTATCTAAATATTAACTGTTTAGTCATGATTTGTACTTTTGGGGAGTGTCCTCTTAGATCAGCTAGACATAGTAACTGGCACAGTCACAGTCTTGATTCGAACCCTTAATTAAAATAATGGTTAAATTTAGATAAAAAAAAACTAGACAATGCAAGTAGCAATTGGTAAATTTGACATCAGTGAGGCAAAGGGCCCCTGTACATTCAACACGTAGAAAAATATTTATTCGTTAATAATGTTAAAGATGATAAACTTAAGATTGCTTCATTATTATGCATTGCTGAGAAAGGAGTTATTAAAATAGCTAACAGGCTCACTGAACCTCTAACTCCTGAAGATTGTACATATGATCAGGTTAAAGAGCGTTTGTCAAACCACTTTAACCCCCCAACCCTCGAGACATGTCATTAGACTGCAATCCTGAGCCTGGAACCAAGGTTGGGATAAAAGTATAAAAGATTACGATAGTGTTCTCCGTATTCTAGCAAAAAATTGCATCTAAGGATCTTTCCTATATAAAGTCCTTTTGGAACAATTTCTTACTGGTATGGGTAATGATATTTTTATGGCAACAATGGTAATTATAACGTAATCGGGCTTGGCCACTTGATGGCATTGTTGGCGGTCAAAAACAAAACAAGGTACGGTTTACGGGACCATGTGATTTTTAAATCGCTGGTTTTTTTTTGGTTATTAATTTATTGCTTGCTATAACTTTTTTTTTTTCATGCCTTTTTAATTTTGTATTTAGTAAACGACAACCTTTTTTTTTATTTTTAAATCACTGTTTTTGGACAAATTATCACCATTCCTCCTTTTTAGTTATTAATTGATTGATTGCTAGAACTTTTTTTTGCGATTTAGCGATGTCTTTCGCTTAATTATTGCTTTCTACAAAACAAAACAACTGTGTAGGGTTAGGGTTAGTTTTAAGGTTAATTTAGGGTTAGTTTTAGGGTTAGGTTTAGGGCTAGTTTTAGGGTTAGTGTTCTGTTGTTTGTAATGCTAAAATAAAAAATATCAAAATTGTAACTGTAGTCGGACAAAAGAAAGAAACTCAAACTTTTTTAAACAACAACAAACACATATAAATGTCTTCTTTACTAATTAAACATGTTTATAATATGTGCTTTCTATGAAATTTACAAAAAATCGTGTATATTTTTATTGGCCAGCAGAAATACTCAGCTTCTGTTTTTGGCAACTGCGGGAAAAAGTTACACGATCACCAGCCATTTTATGAACTACGTGGTATTTCACGTGAAAACGAGATTTCGCACGCGAACTCGGCCGAATTCTGTTGACGTACCCTCGGCAAGCTTTTACACATTACACCTTCTCTAAATAAGGGTGTGGCCATTTGGAAAATTACTATAAAGTTAGGTTTCTTAAATTCATTACAAATACAAAGATTGTGTAACGTATATTGTAAAAATTTGACTAATCAAACTACACACACATATATATCAAACTGTACACGAAAGATTAGTGTGTGGATTCACAGTAACTGTCGCGAAGCAGAAATAGGCCGTATTATTTCTGCATTACGTCATCATCAACGGCCTTCTAATGGCTAAGACAAACATTAGATGTTTTCTATAGCCGTAAGTCAGGCCTTGTAAACGGCATTTGTTAGGTGTTTTGGCGAGCCAGAACACCATCAAGTGGCCAAGCCCGATTAGGTTATAAGTACCGCAACAATTATTGGCCACTAGCAATTTAGATTATATAGAGATTATAAAACGTGGAATAGCTTATGAACTTGTGCTTGAGCAATCTCGAAAATTTAGCAAGTTCAAGAGTAATAGCAAATCGCAAACAGATGTATATAAAACCATAAAGAAAAAATGGTCGAAAAGTAATGAAAATAGTGTTAACAGAGAAAGAACATTTATATGTTTTTGCTGTAGGAAAAAGGGCCACAAAGCCAGAAATTGTTTTTATAAATGAGAATGCTGCAATAATTGTAAAAAAAGAGGGCACATGGAAAAAAAGTGTAAAAAAAAACATAATGATCCCAACATGGAAAGTTATAGACAATTCAGCCTATCAAAATTAAAAAAATATCCTCTGATGATAACAAAATTATGTTAAAACTAAAGCTGTGTGACCAACCCATATCTATGGAGTAGCAGTGAGCAGTGTATGGTTAATATCAGTCCGCAACTGGGCTACTGTGACCTCTATCAGTAAAAAAATCCCTAAACTAAAAAAAAACTGATCTTAAAGTGTTAGATATTAAAGATGTTGTTCAGGCCCCCATAAGTAAAATGGAGGGAAAAGTGATAGAGTTACTTTTATATGTAGGTTATGCTCCGATAAACCCCCTAATTGAGTGTCAATGGTTTAGGAAATTAAGTATTAAACTCACATTTGTCAAAAAAGTCGAAATGGATAATAAAATGCGAGTCAAATTTCCTAGCTTATTTCATAGGGAACCTGGTGTTATTAAAACAACCCCTGTATTGATAGCGTTATGCACTGATGTGCTACCTATAATGAAAATCAATGACTTAGTAAAGAAAGGGTGTTACAACCCACTGAAAATTTCTGATTGGGCTACACCATTGGTAATTATAACTAAACCCAATGGAAAATTCATTTGTGTGGTGATTATAGGGTATCGGAAAAAACAAGGCGATCAGTAAAAGTGCGTACCCGGTCCCTAATGCCAGGGAAATAATAGCATCACACCAGAGATCAAATTTTTTTGCTAAATTAGATCTTAATGCCGCTTTCCATCAGATACCAATTAATGAACAGACAGCTGAAATATTAACACTAACCATTCACAAAGGGTTATAAGCTCCCGTTTGGAATAACATTGGCCCTAGTATCTTTCAATTTTGAAACCCTCCTTAATAGATTACAGAGTATTATTCCATATTTTGATGACATTCTGATTACAGCAAATGAACTTAAAATGTGTCTGCAGAAAGTCTGCAAAAAAACTGGATGAATTCAGGGCTAAACTTAATACCTGAAAATGTATATGGAAAGCAAGAAAAATCAAGTTCTCAAGAAAAATCAAGTTCTTGGATCACATTATATCTAAAAATGGCACATCTCTTGCCCATGAAAAAACTAAAGCAGTTGCAGAAGTGCAGAGACCTAACAATGTAAAAAACTTCAAACCCTCCTGCGTCTATTCAATTACATTAAAAATTTCTTAGAAGGAAAAGCCCACGTGGCCAGTACATTATATGACCTCAAAAAGAATCAGAAATGGAAGTGGGTAGAAGAAGAAAATAAAAATTGCTTACTTCAAATAATACTGAATTTCAAGAATCTTACACTTTCCAGCAAAAACAAAGGAGGAAGAAAAGAATTACTTCAAATAAATTACTAGTCCATTACAACAATGAATTGGAAGTAATTCCGAATTCTGATCACGGATGCATCAGAATTTGGTGTCAGAGCAGTATTATGTCACCCTACTCATGAAGGTGAATGATCCATTGCTTATACATCGCGTACATTATCCAAGGCAGAGAAAAACTATAGTCAGTTGGATAAGGAGGCCGTTGTGATTTTATTTGGCATCAAAAAGTTCCATCAATACCTATATGACCACAGATTTACAATAATAATGGGTCATAAAACCTTATTAGGAATTAAATAAATTCCCGAACATCCGAGTCCTCGCATGTTGCATTGGCTAAACACTTTGGATGGTTATGATTATACATTAGTATATAAAAAAGGAAAACCAATAGGGCATGCTAATGCTCTATTGTACATGCCTGATCAGAATGAAAGATAGAAAAATAGAAATTAATTATATCAATGCCTTGAAGAATCAAATCCTCAACAGCACAACAGTGGCTGCATGGACATCTGAAGACAATGGCTATCAATGAATGGTAAAATAGATCAATGAAGGATGGCCAAATCAACAACCTAGTTTTGCTAATCCCACTAGAGGGTAGGAATCAAATTCTAAAGCTGTTGCATGAGGGTCATCCAGGCATTGTTAGGGCAAAACCATTAGCTCGTAGTTATGTTTGATGGCTCAGCATTAATAATGATATTAGAAAAATATATTTAAAAATGCAAAAACTATCAAACATGTGCTAAAGCAGCTAAGTTTGAACCGTAACCGAAAGCTGAAAGGCCATGGCAACAGATACACATCGACCATTGCAGCCCAGTTGAGGGTCATCTGTTTTGTTAGTGATCGATGCATTCTCAATGTGGACTAAATATAAAAGTCAATAACACCAGTATAGATGTGATACTTAGCAAATTATACAAAATTTTTGCTCATCATGGTTTTCCGAAAACGCTTGTTTCAGATAATAGAACTGGTTTTACTTCAGCAAAGTTCAAAAAAGCAATGCAAGAATGGAGGATTAAACACACTCACCTCCCCACCACCACCCTCAATCTAATGGACTAGCCGAGAAAGCCATACAAACTCTTAAAGTCTTCTATTAACAAATTGGACAAATTAAAATACACGAAGCAGTGCTGATTCCCCTATCAGCATGCAAAACCCTAGTGCCAAATCTGGGAAATCACCGGCTCAAATGTATTTAGGTAGAGAGTTGCATACAAAATTATTAAACAATGTGCCAATTGTGAATAAAAATATACTTCAATCCAGTACCTATAACACAGGAAAAAAGGTGGGTAAAAAGTAATACAAACAAGTTTTGATTGCAGGCAGAAGTTATTCGTCATCTATCAAAACAAGTATTTATGGTTCGAATAAAAAATGGGGAAATACTTCGCAAGCATATAAACAAGCTGCATAAAGATGAGAGCGAGGAGATAATACCAGACTAAAACACACCAAGTGATGCAGAACATAAACAAGAACAATATGCTAAAAGAAAAAGAAAAAGACTCAAGTATCTTAATGACTATGTACTGAGTTCAGATATTAAAAATTGATTTCTAAACTTGGAGGAAATAATGATACATATGTGTATGTTTAAATGCACATATATATATAACTTAGAGAGAAAAAAAATAGTAATAAATTAAAGAATTTGAAAAGACTGATTCTTTTAAAATTGTAAGTAAAAGTTTTTTAAATTTTAAGATTAGAAAAAGATTATTTTCTAATGAGAGTAGAATACGTCGTTAATGAAATAAAACAATTAAAGGAATCAGAGTTAGATTTCATTTACAAGATAAACGACAAACTATAAAAATAACTCACTAATTAAAGTCAAAAAGATAATGATGTAAATTCTTGTATGGAGATTAAAATAAAGAATCACCTGAGTAGATACAAGCCAATCAACTGCAGAGATTAAAACACTGAATGCCTCAGTACAATTTGAATCCAGAAGACAACACTTCATTCTTGGAGCTTCAACTGTGCACATGGACATTTATATTGGAACAAATTGTCTCCCATGGCATAGTGACTTCAAGTGTGGAGAGCTGGCCTCGAATATATGAATAGAAGCTAGGTCTCTTACAGGTCATATTGATCTAAATTATTATTTATATATGCCTACAGGCCTTATTATGTTACATGATTGTATATATGTAAGTAATAAGGATTGTTCATTAAATTGTCTAAATATTAACTGTTTAGTGGTGATTTGTACTTTTGGAAAGAGACCTCTAGATCAGCTAGACAAAGCACAAATCTTTTATTTGTGAATCATATTTTCTTGTGCACAGAAAGTAGGGAAGATATGGCAGTTATGCTGAAGACATGTGCAAGAGTTGGTAAAGAAATGGGGATTAAATTTAGTGAAGAAAAATCAAAAGTAATGATGATAAATAATGGAGTAAGAGAAGAGAAAGAATTTTTATTGGTGAATACAAAATTAAATGTGGTGAATAGACATACGTATTTGGAAATCATCTTAAGTAATCGGAGAAATTGCTTGGATGAATGGGAGAAAAAATTGATAAATGAAGCACAGAAAAGAAAGAGACTGATAACGAAATTAACAGTAATTTCTTATAAAAAATATGATGTAGCTAATTTATGGCAATGATATGTTATTTGTTAGTAAAGGGATATTAGATTACTTAGAAAAAGTACAAAGAGAAGAAGGAAGACATGCATTAGATGCAGATGTGTATACAGCAAAAAAGGCAATTCAAGTAGAAATGGGATAGTCAAGCTTTTATTCCTATGAGAGATGCAAAAAGCAAAATGAAAATGTTTGGTAGATTGCAATTTATGGATAATATTTGGACAAAATGTGGAATGATTGTGTTAGAATTGTTGAATGTAATAGTGGCAAGGAATGGGATAGAAGAATAGATGCATTAATAAAAGAATAGGGAGTTGGAGAGAAAGAACTAGTATGGAGAATAAAAAGAGTTTAAATATTTATAGAAGTAAACAGAATATTGGGTGGGAGTTAATTTATGATAATAGCAAGAAAAGTAGTTTACTGTTTAAGACTTGAATGGGATCTTTAACAACAAGGAAATATACACATAAATTGAAAAAATATGGGTGATTTAGTCTGCAAGTTATTTAAGGAAGGCATAGAAAATATTAGGCATCTTTTAATTAAATGTAAATGCCTGCAAGCAGAAAGGGTACAAATAATGAAGTTGAGGAAGAATAAATATAAACAAAGTGATTATACAGAAAGTGGGTTCTTGGTTTTTATGCTGGGTTTAGAAAAAGATAAAGGAGATTTAGATATAAAGGCCATGGAGTTAACAAAGATTAAGTTGTGGAAATGGGATGGAGCAGGATAGAGAAGAATATGGGAATAACTTATGGCAGGGAATGGAAAAGGAAGGTGGCTTACAGGTTTCTCTGGACAGTGTGGCTTAGATTCCTGAAGAAGAAGCCACAGTGAATTACATCACAGTATAACAAAAAAAAAGTGTTTAAATATTAAATTATAGAGAGGTCATTTTTGAATATTTCTAAATAAATGAAATTACTTACTTATCATAATCAAATAAATCAGAAAAGATTAAGTCAGATGTCACATGATCTAATTTAATAAGCTTGTATTACAAATGTTATATATAGAGCTCGCAAATAATCTCTTAACAAGCTTTGCAAAAATCCCTGCCCCCAGACCGGTTTCTGCTACTGCCGTCCTCAGTGAGGTGCTAGGATATTCAAGAATTAGATTAAAAATACAAGGACAAGCCCAGCACTTTATCTAATTTTATTTTTTGCTATTAAGGTTTTGGCGATTTTATATTGCTAAAGCTATTAATATATGGTGTATCAGAACTTAGTTCAGTCCCATATGGCTATTTAAGTTAGATAGCTAGATTGGAAGACATATGGATATCTGAAAATTTCAGATAAAGTGCTGAACTTGTCCCGGTATTTTTAATCTAATGCTTCAATATTCTAGCACCTCACTGATGACGCCAGTAGCAGAGACCGGTCTGGGGTTGGGGATATTCTGCAAAGCTTGTTAAGAGCTTATTTGCGAGCTCTATATATAACATTTATAATCAAATAAATCATCTGAAAACAAGCCAAAGATTGATTTCTACTTTTAATTAAAAAAATATGATATAAAAAATACTATCAGCATTTAAATTTAGTATCTGACTAAGTAGTTTTCAAAGATGATGTTATTTTGAAAATTTTCAATAGGAAGGAAGATCACTTAAATTATCACATAGTTTAGAGCAATAGCAGAATAATGGACTCAAAGCTAAAGATCCCATAACTAATTCTGATTAATATAAAAATAAATTTGATTCAGTCTAGCTGAATGGACTTATTAAATGTTTAAAGTAGAAATTAATCAGTGTAGAGGCAAAAAGAAAATATTTGCGGTGACAAAAAAAAATCTAATATGAAAAAATTCAGCCTAATTTTAGGATTATCATAACGTTTCAAAAACATTTTTAATTTTATAAAAAATAATCACAAGATTTATTGCTTGGGATTTCATATAAAATTTGAGTATTTAGAAGTGATGGAAAGTTGAGCTGTGATCCAAAGACTTTGAACTATAGAGTCCACCATTCAGAGATTTTGTTATTTATTGAAACTGATTAAGCAACATTCCCTCTAAGATTGCTATATGGGGATGGAAATATAAATATGAATTAGGATTCACCATTTCATTCATTAATCTAATAAAATGTAACAAAATTATAAATTAAATTTATCATATATTTTTAGAATGACCATACTCATTTATAAATGGCTACTAATGATAACGATTATGTAAAGTATTAAGCATCACATGATCACATTTCCTATACTAGCACATTAATTATTGATAAACAGAGCAAAACTCTCCATACAGTATTGCCACCTGTGCTAAACAGAGTAATCAATGGATGCCAGAAGGCTTGTGCATAAAATCCCTATCTAATGCCTACTCATCTAATATCCCCAGACTAGTTTCTGGCTTGTGGCCTTCGTCAGTGAGGAGCCTTGGATCTGAGAGCACTGCATCTAGATCTTAGGATCTAATGCAACCCTCTAGCAACCACCTTTTATCTCTACTTAACTACAAAACTATGAGAATGAAATTGAAAACACAAAAAATATTTTCAATCTAAGCTCAATAGCTTATATAGTCATATGGGTCTGAACTCAGTTCAGCACCCATACATTTTGGTGTCTTTGGCTCTTTTACAACCATAGCCATCACTATCCTATTAGGCAGGATTGGTGTTAAACCATTAAGCATCACATGATCACATTTCCTATACTAGCACATTAATTATTGATAAACAGAGCAAAACTCTCCATACAGTATTGCCACCTGTGCTAAACAGAGTAATCAATGGATGCCAGAAGGCTTGTGCATAAAATCCCTATCTAATGCCTACTCATCCAATATCCCCAGACTAGTTCCTGGCTTGTGGCCTTCGTCAGTGAGGAGCCTTGGATCTGAGAGCACTGCAGCTAGATCTTAGGATCTAATGCAACCCTCTAGCAACCACCTTTTATCTCTACTTAACTACAAAACTATGAGAATGAAATTGAAAACACAAAAAATATTTTCAATCTAAGCTCAATAGCTTATATAGTCATATGGGTCTGAACTCAGTTCAGCACCCATACATTTTGGTGTCTTTGGCTCTTTTACAACCATAGCCACCACTATCCTATTAGGCAGGATTGGTGTTAAACCATTAAGCATCACATGATCACATTTCCTATACTAGCACATTAATTATTGATAAACAGAGCAAAACTCTCCATACAGTATTGCCACCTGTGCTAAACAGAGTAATCAATGGATGCCAGAAGGCTTGTGCATAAAATCCCTATCTAATGCCTACTCATCCAATATCCCCAGACTAGTTTCTGGCTTGTGGCCTTCGTCAGTGAGGAGCCTTGGATCTGAGAGCACTGCATCTAGATCTTAGGATCTAATGCAACCCTCTAGCAACCACCTTTTATCTCTACTTAACTACAAAACTATGAGAATGAAATTGAAAACACAAAAAATATTTTCAATCTAAGCTCAATAGCTTATATAGTCATATGGGTCTGAACTCAGTTCAGCACCCATACATTTTAGTGTCTTTGGCTCTTTTACAACCATAGCCACCACTATCCTATTAGGCAGGATTGGTGTTAAACCATTAAGCATCACATGATCACATTTCCTATACTAGCACATTAATTATTGATAAACAGAGCAAAACTCTCCATACAGTATTGCCACCTGTGCTAAACAGAGTAATCAATGGATGCCAGAAGGCTTGTGCATAAAATCCCTATCTAATGCCTACTCATCCAATATCCCCAGACTAGTTTCTGGCTTGTGGCCTTCGTCAGTGAGGAGTCTTGGATCTGAGAGCACTGCATCTAGATCTTAGGATCTAATGCAACCCTCTAGCAACCACCTTTTATCACTACTTAACTACAAAACTATGAGAATGAAATTGAAAACACAAAAAATATTTTCAATCTAAGCTCAATAGCTTATATAGTCATATGGGTCTGAACTCAGTTCAGCACCCATACATTTTGGTGTCTTTGCTCTTTTACAACCATAGCCACCACTATCCTATTAGGCAGGATTGGTGTTAAACCATTAAGCATCACATGATCACATTTCCTATACTAGCACATTAATTATTGATAAACAGAGCAAAACTCTCCATACAGTATTGCCACCTGTGCTAAACAGAGTAATCAATGGATGCCAGAAGGCTTGTGCATAAAATCCCTATCTAATGCCTACTCATCCAATATCCCCAGACTAGTTTCTGGCTTGTGGCCTTCGTCAGTGAGGAGCCTTGGATCTGAGAGCACTGCATCTAGATCTTAGGATGAGTAGGCATTAGATAGGGATTTTATGCACAAGCCTTCTGGCATCCATTGATTACTCTGTTTAGCACAGGTGGCAATACTGTATGGAGAGTTTTGCTCTGTTTATCAATAATTAATGTGCTAGTATAGGAAATGTGATCATGTGATGCTTAATGGTTTAACACCAATCCTGCCTAATAGGATAGTGGTGGCTCTGGTTGTAAAAGAGCCAAAGACACCAAAATGTATGGGTGCTGAACTGAGTTCAGACCCATATGACTATATAAGCTATTGAGCTTAGATTGAAAATATTTTTTTCTGTTTTCAATTTCATTCTCATAGTTTTGTAGTTAAGTAGAGATAAAAGGTGGTTGCTAGAGGGCTGCATTAGATCCTAAGATCTAGATGCAGTGCTCTCAGATCCAAGGCTCCTCATTGACGAAGGCCACAAGCCAGAAACTAGTCTGGGGATATTGGATGAGTAGGCATTAGATAGGGATTTTATGCACAAGCCTTCTGGCATCCATTGATTACTCTGTTTAGCACAGGTGGCAATACTGTATGGAGAGTTTTGCTCTGATTATGTAAAGTCTTAAAATAAGCATTTGATTTGACCAGAGAGACTTCTGCTTTCTTATCTTGCCATAGCATTCGCTGATCAGAATTCTGAAGAGTCCAAAGAGTAATGGAAGATCATCAAGATATTTAAAATTTATCAAACTGCCAACATTCCATATATTATGTTATCATATATAATATAGAAAATACACAAACAACATTTCAATAACAGGTTTTTGTTATAAACAGAATCAATGAAAATGAACAACTATTACAGTACTATAACAGAGAATATACTAATGATTTAATTAATAGCTAACTTAATTTTAAAAAAAGTTTGTATTTTTTTCAAAACTGATGCACAATATTTTAAATAACTTGAAGACTATTTAATTTACAATTATGCTAATAAACACCTAAATTTATTTTATTTCATTTTTTTATTCTCATAAATTTCTAGCAAACCTAAACCAATCAGTAAAAAATTATGTTTCTATCAAAAATATAAGCTATCTTTTAAAATAAATGTTTAAATAAAAATAAATAAATCTAAGTCTGAATGCAAACAAATTGAAACATTTCCCCCTTCAAAGATTAATTCCCAATTTTAATAAAATAGTATGTATTCACATTTACTGATATACAAACGTGTAAATCAGTAAGTAGAAATAAAATCAATATGCACAAGTGAGTGGTTTAAATGCTTAATAAATCATGTAATCTTTGAGCATCAGAAAAGACATACTAAGTTTCAATCCAAGAAAGTTTAGCTTTGAATTCATCAAGTTTTCACTGGGATAACTCTCAAAAGAGCAAGTAAAAATGAATAGTTATTGCATTATCCAGATGCATGAATATTTTTCTCGATTTGCCAACGAAATGAATGTTTGCAAATATAAGTACATTCTAAAACAAATAGATAGTTTCACAGCGACTATTTCTTATATTTTTATTAACACGATCTTATAATTTTTAGAAAATAAAATAAATATACTTTTAAATATGTTTACGACATACAAAATAATTTTACCACTTAGCACATCTGGACTGATGTAGGCGGGGCTCCCTCGTTGATCTTTTAACAAATCATTCTCACTGACAAGATGTTTTCCTAAACAAAAATTAGTTATAGTGATCCTACGAGTGCGTTTATTGAGAACCATATTACCAAGTTTCAAATCCCTGTGTACAATATTTTTCTGAAAAAGAAAAAAAAAATTCAAAAAAGGAACAATAATAATAATAAATGGTAAGAAGGCATAAAAAACAACTGGGTTCAATTTTGACAGCTCAACACTGAACTTACCTTATGCAGACTTTCTACAACCCTCACCACGTCAAAGAAGATGACCACTGCTTCCTTCTCATACAGTTTCTTCTCCTTGATTACATAATGTTGGAGGTTGACTAAATCTGCGTTTTTGTTGCTGAAGTCATGAGCACACAAACAATCCAGAACTAAACAGAGACGTTTTTTAACGCGGCCTGTGTAAACTAATGAAGAATTGGGTAATTCCTTCTCTTCAAGAGCTTCGTCCTATAACATTTAATACTTCAGTATAAATTTGAAAATTTACAAGGGGTTAAAAAACAACAACAACACAAACATGTTTATAAATTTCTATGCAATTAAAACGGTACTCATCTTTTAGCTAAAGATGCCACTCTATGGCGCGGTTTTCACGCCAAAACACATAAAAATGCTGTTTCTGCGGCCGACACATTCGAACCCGCGTTTTCTATAATACAACTTTTTTGTTGTGCTACAGAATGCAGGCCGCTATGTCACGTCGCAGTACAGCATGTATGTTGCATAGCAGCAAATACATTTTCCGAATTCGCACAATTTATAAAATAATTACGGCTTGATGAGAGAGTTTGTATTTGAATTGTATTGAAATGTTGTTTTCATTGGATTTTTTTTTATTTTAAACTATTGAAATGTTCAGATTTTTTAAAGCAATAATTATAAGACTTTTTACAACATACTGTATTGAACTTTTATTTGGGAAAATGTTAAATATCTATGTTTTTATTGAGTTGCAATTAGGTAACGTGTCAAGTAACGTACTGTTAGTAACATTCCACGAGACAAAGAAGATTCTACCGTCTGTATATTTTTGAAGTAAAAAAGAGCGGTACGAAAAAAATATCCAGTAAGAAAAGTCCAAATATACAGGTTTTTTTTGTAAATTTCATAAAAAGACAATATTATAAACATGTTTAATAAGTAAAGAAGACATTTGTATGTGTTTGTTGTTGTTTAAAAAAGTTTGAGTTTCTTTCTTTTGTCCGAGTACAGTTACGATTTTGAATTTTTTTATTTTAGCATTACAAACAACAGAACACTAACCCTAACCCTAAAACTAACCCTAAACTAACCCTAAACCTAACCCTAAACTAACCCTAAAACTAACCCTAAATCTAACCGTAACAACTTTTACTTTTATTACGATTATTATTTTTTAGTTAAACAACAACAAAAAAAGTCGTAACACAAGTAAAAAAATATCTGATAGAAAATTGATAAAAAAAAAAAGCCGGAACACAAGTAAAAAAATATCCGATAGAAAATTGATAAAAAAAAGCCGTAACACAATTTAAAAAGTATACGATATAAAAAACACGAATCAAATTCTAATTTGTTGATTTTATTTTACACATTTATTATTATCATTTAAATTGTATACGTTAATAAAAAATAATATTTAAAAAAGACGATTTTGTTTTGTTTTTATTTTCACATTACAAAAAAGCACAGAAAAATTATTAAAATCAACGGCCCGTGAATGTTCATATTTTATAGTTTTAGCGTGAAAACGGCGCCATCCAACGGCATCTTTAGCTATAAGACAAGCACCATTAAAACATACCCATAAGCATTAAAAACAAAAACCTAAAAAGTTATGATACTTAATACGATTATTATTACTAGATTTAAGAATATGAAATATTGCAATAAATTATTTTTAAAAAGAATTCTCTCAATGAAAATCCAACGAATCAATTGATTATGGTAACTTGTTGCATGGATACTTAAAACTATCTTCAGATGATAATACACTGTATTTGTAAACAAAATTAACCATTAATATATATCCTGAGATGCTTCACTTTATCTGGACATTATTTTAAGTAAATATATATAAAATTCGATTAACTTTAACCTTCCAAGTTACAAACAAGCTTAGGATGTTTCTTTCAGGTAAAGGTAATCAATTGATCTCCCAATAAATATCTAATTAGGCAATGAAGTTGCTGGGTAATAAGGCAATTTTCAAAACTGATTACTTCTCTGTTTCTCTCTGGAGATTGACAGAGAAGCCTTCAACTTGCAGGGCTATTTAACATCTAAACACATATTATGATTAAAATGTGTAATTTTAATCTACAAATATAAACTCATTATAAAAATGTGCACACATAATTATTATAAAGATCATTAATTTGAGATTTTGTGAATGTTTTTAATTATTTTCATATTATATCTCATAAGAAAAAGCCAATTAATTAGTGGTATCTTATCTAATTCACACAAGCATAAGGGCAAAAAGCATACTGGGCAAAATGTCTTTCTATAAAGGTTTTCAGCTAAATGTGAAAACTGCATATTATTCCAATCGTATACTTCGTAGTCAGCATATTGATACTTACATGACCAAACCAGAATATCTGAAACATTTAACCTCCAGTTAAAAAATATTTAGATACCCATTAACCAACTAATACGAAATGGCTAGTTGTTTGGCTACCCAAAAAAAATTCTCAAAGTTTGAAAATCCTTAGTCTAAAAATATGTACTTTTAAAAGTAGTAATTCATTATATTAGAGGTGGCCACTATAAGCATGAGCAAAAATGAAACCTTAGATGGTTGTTCTATATCATATTGCAACCCCAAGGGTTTCTGGTTACTGGCTTTCATCTGTGAAGAGATTCGACTACTAGCACTTTCACATTAAGTAATATCTTTAACTAATAATCTGAAATTCAAAAACATCACAGTAACTATATATTTTAGTGACTTCAATTTTATATGTAGGCAACTTTCATCTTTTTGTTAAAATAATAGAGACCAACAAAATATCACATGACTTTCTCTTCTTAATATTCAACATTCTAACATTCTACTCCTAGAGCCATCTATTATAAGCCCAAATAAATAATGGATCCTATCTTCGATATGAGTTTCTGTGTAATGGACTAAGTCAGTGAAAAACAGAATTATATATCCAATCTAGTTATTTATTTTAATTACTGTTTCTATACTATTAAACTAAAAAGTATTAAAATTCAAAAACACCTTAAGTTTTGATAGTACAATGTGGTTAAGGGTGATTAGATTTTAAGTGAAATTTTACATCTAAATGACTATGACCCAGAGACAAAAATCAGTCTGGGAATATTTAATATAACATCACCATTATAAACTAATGTCTATTAATTATTCAAGGTTACAATAGAAAGCTATAGAGGAAAGTGAAAAATGGCTATAGTTAAGACAATGAAAGAGTTAAAGATGGTGGCTGGATGTTTCAGTGACGGCCAACAGCTTGAAACTAATCTGAAGCTGTTGAAAAAGTATAACCATTTAGAGTCCAATGATTATTTAAGCTTATAATAAATAGTTCTGGAGAAGAGTGACTAGAATGAATTCTTGTTCCTAAAAGCATATTAATCATGAGATATCATGAGAAGTTTTTTTTTTTTTGGTTATGAACATAATGAACATAAATGCATCATCCATTACATTATGTTTGGGGAAAAAATAAAAGTTTCAAGATTTGAAAATAAAAATTAAGTGTTCCAAATGATAATGATAAACTGTAAAAATTGTCAGGTGATGATCCAGGACCCAGTATTAAAGCAACAAAATGAAAAGGATATCAGAAAGAGATAGTTCACTGAATTATAGAATTAATGGAGACTATTGTTATATAACTAAATTATGATTCAGTATATATATTTTTGAACTTCAAAAAACCTACCAATAATGCAAACCTCAAATCAGTCAGAAAATTTTAAAAAAAATGGTTTCTTTAAAATATTTAATGAACAAGTTGTCATTTTATTTAAATTGGTCTTTTATAATTCCTACAGAAGAAATTCTAATAAATTTTAATAAAACTATAAATAAATCACAGCTACTAAATATGTCATATTGAGAACATAAATTTATTCATACACCAACTAAATTTAAATATGTTATTATAATTCATAAGTAATATTTACTAAGACTATAACCTCAAGAATATGCGTGTAAAAATGTGATAGTAGGGACCTCTACAGGTCTTAACCACAAGCTTACGTTTTGGAAGAAAAGACAAATTCCTGAAAAATCATTTATTAATAAAGTTGCAAATAGTGCCTATTTTCTCTTAATAATGTCAGTTTATTGGTCAGACATGAATACAAGAAAGTGGGCATCATATGCGAGTTTAAATATGACTGACTTATGAATTATAATTTAAAAATAAATAAATACAAGTGGCTTTACTGCTAGAGAGTTCATAAGAAGTTTAAGCGTCAGAAATGCCAGCACCGGAATGATCCTAGGACCCCCACATTCTAGAGAATACTCTGCCAATGTGCTAACTGCAGACAGTATGAATTATAGTAAAATATTCGAACTTAATGGGTCAATGAATAAAATTATAGAAGCATCTACTAAATATTTATTATATTTTGTAATTTTTTTTTTTTTTTTCAATTTTTATAATGAGTTGTTTTTTGTAAACTTCCTTTGTAAGTAAAATCTGCTCAACTAATTCTTCATTTTTAATGCATTCGTGCTCTAACATTACATGTAGCTATACTACCATTATGCCTAGATAATAGTTGCCATTTTAATACATATGGAGTGCATTATATATTTGTGAGCAGATAATTAGACAAAATTAAAATGAAATAATCAAATATTTGAATCACCACAACTGTTGATGAAACTAGCTGTTATACAATTTATTTTAACATTATACTTACATTCAATTCAGCCTTTTATTTTAAGTTCGCAGTCAAGATCCATTTCTAGATTCCATTAAAGATGCAATATACTTCTAACTGAAATTGGTGGTGAATCAATATCAACAGTATCTGATGCTGTCTACTTTCATCTACCGTAGCCATACAATACACAAAATCCTTGATAAGATAAACCTAATGCAGACATGTAACAATCATTCTATGTTCATGTCTGTAAATTCAGCTATTCCTTTTTCATTTTTCTAATGGAACATTTGTCTATGCATGACAAACTGGATATTGGAGAACACAAAAAGCAGAAAATATTCCTGATTAATCAATTCTTTATAATTTTGCTTTATAAGATGACAAAATTTCACTAGAAATGTTTACTAAAGTCATCTTAATCGATTTGAATGCAAGTTCATATGCAAAAATCAGATACAATTGTACAAAAAAGGTATGGCTATTATTCTGCATTTCTTTGTGATGAATTATGCTACTAAGATTAAAACAGGAATAACAATCTTTACTTTAAATGAGTATCCTTAAAAGCTCAAAAATAATATAACTCTCCAAAGCATAATATAAAGATATAAAATAGATAACTTTTCAAAATAAAAAAAAGAATAACTAGCTAAAAACCTTATATAGAAAATAGTTCATACAAAAATAGCAAATCTGTTTCAAAAATCAGTCTCTAAACTAAGAACCTCATACACCATCCAAAGCATACTTTTTCCTTTAACTGCAATGGCTTTAAAGCAGTTTACAAATGTACAGATTGCAAGTGGTATCTAATAGTGCTTTTAAAAAGAGTACTTGTTTTATAAAAACAGAATTTCAAATTTCATTTTTTTATTATAAACATTATTTACAATAAATATTAAAATATTTCTGTAAATTTTTTTAAAAAATATAGTCATAAAATCACAGTAAATCATTATTATAACAAAATAAATTTGCTTTTTATTATTGTAATCATTTATTACCATAAATTTTATAATATTTGTCTTAAAAAGTAGAAATAAAAAATGGTCATCCAAAAAAAAAATTCTAGCCATTAAGACTACAAGTGGCATGAAATACTGTTAAATCAGAAAAGGGGGCATACAATTTATACTATACAAGCTAAATCCAAACTAATATGATTTTTGCAAATCAGATATACTTAGGAAAGTGCAGTAATAAATATCTGTTCAATTTAAAAAATAATATAAAATTAAGGCATTTGAAAATTGATGATGATATAATAAACCGTTTATAAGTGGCAGGTTAATATACTACAAAATAAATAATTATTTAAAATGAATTGAAATTTCTGATTATACATTTCATAGCAAAGTGTTTGGCACAACTCCTTCATATATATAATTTAGGATTCAAGTTTAGACAAAATAAACCTAAAACTTTTGTCTTGTACAAATTAGCATATATAGAATGGTGGACTCTGAGCTAAAAGTACCATAATTCTCAGCTAACTAGGTGGAAACATTAAATGCTCAATCTACTGCTAGGTCTTATCTAACAGTACAGGATACTATTGAAGACAATAAAAAGTAGAACTTAAGAATGAAACCCATAAAAACATTATTGATTGTGGATTTAAATAAGGCCACAAGCCAGAAACTAATCTGGGGATATTGGATACAATAGGTACTAGATGGGGATTTTATGTACAAGTTTTCTGGCTTCCATTGATTACTCTGGCTTGCACTGAGTGGCAATACGTATAGAGAGTTTTGCCTGTTTGAATACCAGTTAAGAGCAAGCATAAGAAATAGTATCATGTGATGTTTATTGATTTAAATAATTAATTAGAAACTTATAATTAAACTTATTAAAGTTTATGTAAACAACTAAATAATAGTAAATTGAAAATTTTTATATCAAGGTAAATTTTAGATTGCAATCCTCATAATAAAATAATACTTCTTTTCATTTTCTAATTGGTTATGTTCTTATAACATACAATTTTTATTGCAAGTCAAATCATTTGAATTTGGGTTTGATTTGATTGGCTGGTTGTAGTCATAAGCGCTTGAGAGATTTGCACTCTCTCATTTATTTCAATATCGACTGCGCTTTATAAAAATAATATTAGTATGTATATGTTATAATGGAAGTTTGTTAAAAATTAAAATAGATTAAATTTATGTTTCACATAGATATATATGATATTAGATTGTAGAATTTATTTTCAAAATTTAAGTGATTAATAAAGATGTAAATTATTCATTGAAAATTATAAACTTTAATTTGCATTTAAGCAGTTATAAATAATTAATCTTGCAAATATTTATTTCCTGATTTATTTAATCTTGAGATGAAGTCAAAAAGTTAGTAATTTACGCATATTCTTCATCATGTAATTATTAGTATTGTATCAACTCACTTACTCACATGTTATATATTCATATTGTAACGGTATATAATATGCTGTTACATTATTTTAAAATTAAAATAAAAAGAACGTAAATAAAAATTGATTTATTAAAAAGAAAAAACTTAACTTAAAAACTGAAAATTAAAAGTTGTTTAATGTATATATAGATCGCACAGATGAAAAACTTTAAAAACTATTTTAAAAATAAAAGTATTTGAAAGTATTTTTTTTGTCAAAAAAGTAAAGATTGATATTTTTTAGAACAGAAGTAAATGATTTTTATCATGTTTAACCTTAGAAAATGGAAATGATTGTTTTTTTTAATTAAATGATTGTTTTAAAGCAAACTAGCCCTTGGGGTATTTAAAATAATTTAAAAGGTCAGATAAAAGAATAAAAAGAATTAGCTTGACCAATGGAAGCACCAAGCCACAGCACGGACCAAAAAAGAGACTTTAGGATTAGTGATGTCTTGCTCGTTGAATCCGAAAATTTGCTGATAAGAGGCTAATAAAAATATAAAAGGCAAAATAATTGTTGACTGAGATGCTGACTATTAAGCTATATATTAACTGTAGCTGAATTGCAGATTTCATGATGTAGGATCTGCAATAGATTTAATTTCTTGACAACTAGCTGAGATCTCCCTATGACAGTTATAGACCAAAAGGAATGGCAAGTAGCGGTTTCGTTTTTAAAAAAAAGGCAAACAATCTACTAAGTGATTACGAAGATGGACCTCTAAATCTGCAGAATCCGGAAAGTATAAACTCTTTTTTGCTTATTTAATAGGAACTTTTTCTAAATTTGCAATGAGTAATTGAAAATAAGAATTCTCATCTGACCTAAAGAATTCAAAATCAGTTATTAATATTTTTTTTCTGCATATGTTTAATTAATCATTTCCATTTTTTTTTTTTTTTGTTATGTGTTAATTAAATTATTTGACTGTATTTAAATTTAAGTTGGGTGTGGATGGCTATATAGATTTGTTAAGTTTGTTAGTTTAAGGGAGGGTTAATCTTGGGTTAGTTGTTTCGCGGTTAAATTAGGTTAATGTATTGGATATATTGGTGTAATTAGTAAATGTAGTATAAAATCCGCTAAGTGCAGGATCACGTATATGCAGTACTTGGGCAAAATAAGTCCCATTTCTTAATGACCATCGGAATCAGACGTATTCCCTGCTTCTTGGATCACTCCTTTAGCCTATGGAATGGGATACTAAGATGGCAAAAAGAACCGCAATCCCTTCCTATGGAGTATTGTTTTTTTTATTGTTCTTCTTGCCAGACAGATGTAACATTCCTGTACTGGATGAGAACAATTTTTTCTCTATAACCATGCTGTTCAGATGTGCATTCCTGACAGTATGGTACTGTACCATCGTATTCATGCTGCATTGAATACATCGGTATGTCAGATAGATTGGCATTGGTTTGACTGCGAACTTTTGGCCTAAGGTTAAATAAGGGCTATAGAATATTTTCTTCTTCGAACGAATCTGTGTAGCGTATCTATATCCAACATTATAAAACAAATTCTTATTAAAAATCCATCTGTGCAAATTTATAAAATTTAAATTATAAAGATAAAATAATAAATTTAAAGTCATATTTATTCATCAATTTTTAAATATTTATATATGTGTCAATAAATCTTTGTGTGTGTCATTACTGGCAGTAGCTTATTTATCTATTTTATTGAAATCTTTTTCCTAAAAATATATTTTAAGAAGTTATATTAAATCTCTGCGTCTCTATGAGCTAGTAGCATGGGCTGATGTAAAAATCAGATCTTAATACTTACGTATCTGCCTACTATATAAATTTTCCAGGTTCCAATAGCCTGGTGGCGCCCTATACAGCAGATATGATAAGACTCCAACAACTTCCAATACACCCTGACCGTTATAATATAAAACAAGATTCCCAACTCAACAATGGATATAGCCTTGGTTGGATTTGGAATAACTAATATTCATTGTGTGCTTCAGAAAAAAAAATTAATAACAGCCAAAATAAATTTATAGTCTGTGGTTTAGAAGATCTTGTGACATTTGAGCACAACATTTACTTTCAATACCACCAAGTTTTTTTCATTCCTCAATATAGATTCAATCCAGGAATCTTTAAAAGTGAGTCTGCCACTCTTTCCATCGGACTTCATTGCATAGGGTATTGTAGTAAAATTATTAAATAATAGTGAGAACAAAGAGTAAAACTAGAATAAGATTAATGTAAATAATCAAGAAATTTTTACTAGTGTAGTGTAATTCCAAAGAGAAGGTATGAAGATAAGACAGCCTCTCTTATTTTTTCAAAGTCTTTATCTTGTGATATGGATCAAGAGTTTACTCATATTTAACATCACTAATTGAATATTACAATATGGCACATGTATGAAGATTTGATTACTTCTTCTTTAGAATAAAGGTAGTGATTTTATCGCATACAAATTTTATTTGAAAATTGTATTTTATTAGTTTTGTTAATAAAGTTACATTAACAGAACATGTACACCTGCATATTACGATTTACATGCACAGAATGAAATATGAATCACATATTTATAAGATCATATGCTATTAAGCATTGATATATATTCTAAATTAACTAAAATATAAGATATTATACAAAAGCTACATTTTGAATTGTAAACTATAACATAATTAATATAATCAAATTTTCTCAATATTTTTAAGACTGGCATATACACATTCAATTAATAACCGGCATCCAGTATTTAGTGATTGCAACAAAACAGTTTTAAATTAAATTTTGTTAAAAGTTCACAAAATCCTGTAATTGCTTTTTTTCCCATTAATTTAAAAAAAATTTTTTTTAGTTAAATACTTTAAACTGAAGGTTCCCTAAAAATGCCATATTAAAAATTTTGTAATGAATAATAGACCAGAAAAAAGCTAAAAAGAAAAAACAGGCTTAAGATATGCATTAATTGTCATTGTACATCTTATGTTTGATATACAGAGATAAAAATAAAATATTTGATCTACAGGTCTTTATTTTATAATAAATATCTAATGTGGCTATTCCTTTATCGAAGTCAGGAATCTCTCAGTTATTATGACTAGAGAAACCTGATAGCCACTTATCTTATCTTTCCATTCGCCACCATAAGTTTTTCCCATATTCTTCTCTATCCTGCTCCATCCCATTTCCACAAAATCATCTTTGTCCACTCTATGGCCTTTAAATCTAGATCTCCCTTATCTTTTTCCAAACCAGGTGTAAAAACTCAAGAGACCATTTTCTGTATCATCACTTTGTTTATATTTATTCTCCCACAACTTCATTATTTGTACCCTTACTGCTTATAAACATTTACATTAAATTAACAGATGCCTAATATTTTCCATGCCTTCCTTACATAACTTGCAGACTAAAACATTTCTCCATTTATGGTTATATTACCTTGTTCCTAAAGATCCTGTTCAGCCTTAAACTATAAACTGCTTTCCTTGCTATTATGGTAAATTAACTCACACCCAATATTCTGTCTACTTCCACATGTATTTAAACTCTTTTTACTCTCCATTCTAGTTCTCTATCTCTCCAACTCTCTATTTTCTATTAATGCATCTATTCTTCTATCCCATTTTTTGCCACTATAATACTCAACAAGTCTCCTAACACGTCATCCCACCTTTTGTATAAGTATACCGATGTACAAGTCTTTATCCAAATCTTTTGCTTACCATACTACCTTTCTCAACCATATTGTTGTCTGCTCTTTACTTGTAACTCAATTAAATACTCCCTTCCATACAATTCTTGCTACATCATATTTGTTATATGAAAACACTTAATTTCTTTATCAGTCCCTTTCGTCCATTCATCCAAGCAATTTCACCACATTTAACTTTATATCCCCTAATAAAAATTCTTTCTCTTTTCTTTCGCCAGCATTTATCATCATTAATTTTGATTTTTTTTTCCCACTAAATTTAATCCCTATATCTTTACCCACCATTGCACAAGTCTTCAGCATAACTTCCATATCTTTCTTAGTTTCTGTGCACAAAAAAATATCATCAGCAAATAAAAGACCTGATAATGTATACACTCCCTTGCCATCTATTAATGGTATCTCTACCCTCTTCCTAGACTTTCTATTGCTCTCTCTCCATTTCTCTCAAATATAATAAAAATAAAATAGATGAAATAGGCATCCTTGCCTTAGTTCCACCCCATTTTTAACTCCGATTCTATATTTCCTTAATTGATGCGTAATTATTTTCATACAATCTCTTAATAAGATCCGCTAAAGCTCCAGTCATTCCCAAATTTACTAAAACTTATCCATAATCTATTTCTATTTACTATCTGCAGTGTTCAAAGTCAAGCAAGGAATATATATATATATGTGCAACAATAAATGTATAATAATTATGTAGAATAAAAATAATATCTTTTACAATGGTTATGTATAATGATTGTGTGTAAATAATTATATATATAATAATTATATAAATAACTGTAAACAATAAATGTGTAGCAATGTAACTATACATGTGTAGCAAAATTGTAGAGTTGCATAACTGGTCTTATAAGGTCAGAAAACTGTACAAAACCCCATATATAGTGAGGAGTGTAAAAAATACTATGTGTATGTAAAAAACGCCATATATGGTAAGGTATGTAAAGACTCCAGAAGTCTTGAGGGATATATAAACCCCCAGAACCTGGTCTATAGGTTCTGGTATTAATGTAAGTCAGAGTTCCTGCCTCTATAAATCCAAAAGCAGGACTAGGGTTATTATGTGTAGGTCGCCACGATCTTTTATTATTTTAATACACCTTAAATAAGCTATGTATATATATATGCTCATACATTACTTAAATTAAACTATTAGCTTACCATCTCAATTCTGCCTTTGTCAATTATTTACTTGCTGCTCACAGGACACAGAAAATTGGTACAGTCAATACAGAAATTGAATCTTAAGTAATTGCCTGAACAGCAAACGGAAAGAGTCGTAACTGGATTTGAATTAACAGAAAAAATGGCAGGCATATCACAAGTCTGTATATGTGAATTTAATATAGATAATCCGACTAACTGACTACTGTATGTTCAGAAGATAAAAATTACTTTACATTAAATTGTATTACCGAGAATACTGTAAATGTAACCTCTTTACTTTGCTTTGCAGACCAAAGGGTAATCGAAATAGCTAACAAACTGGGTGAAAATTCGCAGAAGACACAGAAATATGAAGGGCTTGTAACAAAGCTAAATGATTATTTCAACCCCCAGCCATCCAAGTTTATTGCTCGATTGCATTTTAGAGGCAGAAGATAAAGAAAAAATAAAAGACTATGACATTGGCTTAAGAGATGGCAAAACCTTGCCTTTATGACAAATTTTTATAAGAAGCTCACCTCGAACAACTATTATATAGGATAATAGATGATCAATTTAGGCAGATATTATTAGCAGTAAAAAATCTATCATATGAAGAAGCAGTCTTGTTATCTACCCAACAAAGAAGTAATGAGACAGTAATGGCAGGGAGAAAGTTTGAAATAAGTGACAACGTTTGGTAAAAGAATAAATTTAAAAAAATTTTGGGAGGAAAGCAACCATTACAAGTAATATTGTGAATCAACTGGCAGAAATTGAAAGTGAAAAGAGCATAAAACTTCGGAAGCATAAAAATCAGCTGAGAAGGCAATATCTATCGACTGTAAATAATGAAAACAGTGAAGAAGCAATCAGCAACAATGTTGAAGCAAAAGCTACAGCATTAACCGATCCGCAGATCTACAATCCCAAAGAAAAAGAGTTGTCAACAGTTGAAAACTCTTCCAAAATGAGATAGCTACACTGAAATCACCATCGAGGCACAGCAAAGACCGCTAGCATTCAGCAAGAACCAGAAATCCTCCTGCTCATCTCAAAGACTACGTTAGGTGAAGAACTATAGTACTGGAGTGGAGAGGAGTGCAGTGTTCAAGGTCAAGCAAGGAATATATATTATATATGTGCAACAATAAATGTATAATAATTGTGTAGAATAAAAATAACAACTTGTACAATGATTATGAATAATGATTGGGTGTAAATAATTATATACATAACTGTATAGCAATGTAATTATAAATGTGTAGCAATATTGCAGAGTTGCATAGCGGCCTTATAAGATCAAAGAACTGTATAAAATGCCATATATGAAGAGGAGTATAAAAAATACTATGTGTATGTAAAAAACGCCATATATGGTAAGGTATATAAAGATCCCAGAGATCTTGAGGGGTATATAAACCCCCATAACCTGGTCTATATGTTCTGGTATTAATGTAAGTCAGAGACTCCTGCCTCTGTAAGTCCAAAAGCAGACTAAAGTTATTATGTGCAGGTCATCATGACCTTTTATTATTTTAATATGCCTTAAATAGTCTATGTATATATGTAAATATGTTTTTTAAATTAAACTATTACCTTACCATCTCAATTCAGCCTTTGTCAATTATTTACTTGCTACTCACAGACACAACACTATTATATGCCTTCTCTATAAAGATCATATATAACTTCTTACCTGTATTCCTACTCATATATATAAGTTGTGTGACTAAAATAAATTATCTCCTATATGTCTATCCATTCTAAAATCTCCTTGCATTTCTCCCATTTATTATTTTCTTACATCCATTTTGCCACTCTTCCATTCATCATATATGCAAAAATTTTATATACTACTAACATTATACTACTGGTCTATAATTGTTTATCTTTCCTTTAAATAATAACCCCACTCTTATATTATTCCAGTTATCTGGAAATGTTGGCTTTTGTGCCATCTTATTAAAACATGATAATAGATTTAATTTTGCTCTATGTCCTGAATTCATTACCAAATCTGCTGCCCATCCATCTAAACCTCTTGCCTTTCCACTTTTCAACTTCTTCCCTACATCATTTTCTGTAAAACTAATATTTTCTGCAAATTCTCCATGCAGTAGTGCCACCCAGTGCAAGCCATAATAATCAATGGATGCTGGAAGGTTTGTGCATAAAATCCCTATTTAGTGCCTATTCATCTGATATTCCCAGACTAGTTTCTAGCCTGTGGCTTTCATCAGTGAGGAGCCTTGGATGGAGAGCATTGCACCTAAATCTTAGAATCTAATGCAACCCTCCAGCAACCATCTTTTACCTATTTAGTTAACTATAAAGTTACAAGCCTAAGACGAAAACACAACAATGTTTTCAATCCAAGCTCATTTGCTTGCATAGTCATATAGACCTAAACTCAATTCAGTATTTATACCAGGGAGGAGCAACTTTTTTCATCACCGGGCCGAATAAAATGTTTGTATCATAATGCGGGCCAGAATAGATTGAATGATTTAACAAAAAAAAATTAGAACCTAAAAAATGTTATATTACTTGATAAAATAAAGTAAATATAATATTTAATAACTTAAATAGGAATCATTTATAGATAGGTACAAATAAGAACCAGCTTTTGTCACAGTTCTATCTATATTTAACAAAATTTTCAACATATTTTGTTGCTTATGCAAACCACATTTTAATTTTTCTGCTTCAATTTTCATCTGTTCTGGTGAAAACAGTTTACATTTTACGAAATGTTTTGTTGAAAAATGCCTTTTTAGATTATATTCTTTAAAAACACTAACAGTTTCATTACAAACCAAAACAAACAGCTTTAGTGTCTATATTTGCAAATAAATATCTGAATGTCCAATGAAAATGCGGCATTCAGCAACAATTTTTCTTTTTTTTTTTTAATTGACTCATTTTACAGGCTATAAAAAAAATTTTAAATTGTAATAATTAGAAAACGCATAAACTTACTTATAAAATATCATATACTAATATACTTTTTTCAATAAGAAGTTAAACCTAAAAGAACTTCATTCGATTGATGGCGCAATAATAATTAGGAAATGATACCCTGCTGCATAGAATATGCAGTATTCTTTAAAAACAGAAGTTAACATTACTTATGATGTGATTCCTCCCATATTTTTATATTTTGTAATATAAAATTGGTATTTAAGAAATTATGATTAAATTTACACAAGCAATGATAAAATTTTTAATTTTTATTATTAGTATTTTATATTTTTCACAGCATTAGGATAAAGTTAACGTTATAAGAACATGTGAGTGATAGGCCTAGAGATTGTGGTTTAGAGCAAGTGTAGTCAGGTATGGATTTTCTATATTTTGGCATTTATGGATTCAACATCATCATCATAGGCCGGCTGTTGCCCACACCTGATCTATACATTTTGGTATCTTTGGTTTTTAAAAACTACAGTCACTATCATCCTATGGCAGGATTGGTATGGAGAGTTTGTTACCGTTTTTAACAGCTTGTGTGAGCATAGGAAATGGTGATCAAGTGACGTTTAATGGTTTTAATATGTGCATATAAATTATTTTATTTTTTATTAGTGGTAACTCAGATCAATCAAATGTCATTAATTTGCTAAATAAATATTGAAGGGCCTGAAAATTTTGGAAAAATGATTTGGTCTACAGACTAGTTTGACCACTCTTGTTTTTAACAATAGAAGCTAAGAATTATTTTTAAGCAAGTTCATTCCATTGGAATACATTCAATATGCTCACCATATTTTTAAAAATGTCAAATTGAAATTAAAAACTTAATTAAATATAATGAAAAATAAATATACATGTTAAATAAATTTAAAAGAATTAAAAAGCTATGCTTAGTACCCACAATGCAAGTGTTTACTTATAATTACAATTGCTATAAGGAAAGATAGAAAATTATACTAGAATTAAAAATAAATAGGCAATAGAGGGGGAAAAGTTGCAAACTACAGCAGAAAATTATATCAAAGCATACTACCTTAAAAAGAGCATGATGATGGACTACCCCATCTTGATTATGAAGGAGAGAGAGAAGAGAGTACTCTGTGTGGAGTAACATTTTGCCTTGTTTATCATCTTGGGTTTCCTCGTGAGCTTCTTGTAAGGTGAGAATCTAAAAATAAAGAACATACATTCACCATACAAATAAAAATTTTCGAAGATTATTCAGAAGAAACAATAATTTATTTATAAGAATAAATAAAAATTCAATAACTTCGTAACTCACACTTACTACACAACCTAAACCATTTTCGCATATAATCGTCATTTACAATGCAAGCATGGAATGTTTTCATTCATCTTTTTGTAAAAATTCTTCCATTGCATCACCATAAATGTAAACAAAATATTTTTCAATTTGAACAATACCCTGACAATCTAAGTAATGAAAGAGCACACATTTTCAACTAAAAACCAATGTTTTATTTATATGTAATATTATTTCCATCATCTAATTGAATGGTTAAATATTTTCGCAAAAAATCAAACTTTACATTTTTCCAAACATATTCACAACATAGAACACAATGTTTGAGTGGTATTATTCCCTCTCTTCATCACATGTTGCTGGACTCATTAATGACAGTACATACATGAGAATAAAACCAGTGACCTTTAGATTTGACAACAATGAATTTAAATTGATATTTTAATTAAAAAGCCTTTTTTGTTTAAATGTTTTATTTGTTTAATACACACTAAAAGATATATTCGTAACAAAAATCATGTTGCAGTATTAAAGTAGACTATTATATAGCTCTATACTGACAGAAAAAAAAATCGTAATATGCTCTGACAGAAGAATCCACTATCACAAAAAAGGTAATTAACTTTAATTAAATGAAAGAGTTATCAAATGTTTGTTATTGATATTTGTCTTAGGATGTTTGAAATTTGCATACATCATTAGTTTGAAAACAGAATAAAAAATGAAATTACTTTTTACACTAGCAAACTCTCCATACAGTAATGCCACCCAGTGCAAGCCTTAGTAATCAATGGATGCAAGAAGGTTTGTGCATAAAATTTCTATCTAATACCTACTCATCCATCTCCAAACTAGTTTCTAGTTTTCATCAGTGAGGAGCTTTGGATATGAGAGCACTGCACCTAGGTTTTAGGATCATGTGATGAATTTTAGTGGTTTTAAATTACCTTTTACCTGAAAATGGCCAATTGCTGATTACTGTATGAAAGAAAGGACATCACTCATTTGAGAATCTAAAAAGACTCTATCCTTGTTATATTATGAATCAAATTCTTCCTAAATTTGTAATTTGTTTGGCTCTAAAGCATTTTTGTGTTTGAGGAATTAAATTACTTTATTATATTTAAATATATATATATTTGTAATATTTGTTTTTTAAAAAACAGATTTATTTTTTATTTTCAAAAAGTAATAATATTTGCAATATACATCATGTAAAAGATATAACTCCATCAATGCAGAGCTGCTCACAAAATAGAGAACATAGCATTCACTAATTTATTGAGCCACTATAAAAAAAAAAAAAAAAAATCCCCACAATTTAAACCACATCCAAACCGACCTAATCACCTATAGTCATGCATCCCTGAGTTATATCATCATTTTAAAACATTATCAATCCATTGCAGGATGATGACATCTCAAAGTTTAACTCACTTTCTCCAATCTATAGTTTCACATAATCAAATAACTTCAGCAAATTTCCTTATCCCACCTATTCATCCATTTCACACTGCATGTGGCTTTTACCTAAGTCTTTTCCTATCTCTTGAGATAGACATTAAGACTTCAACGTCCCACCTATTTGTTGTCTCTTCTAGCAACATGTTCAGCCCAGCTGTATTTCAATCATTTAATTCTTTCAATGACATAAATGATTTATCTATTGTCTCATTCGTATAAACCCCAACATACATTACCCCATACTTCACTATGCTAAATAACCAAGACTATTTAAAAATGCATATATATATATCATGAAACTTTCTCAGTTTATTTTCAACTTCTGTACTGGGAGAATATATTTATTCTATATTTTACTTTAAGAAGTCATGGGTAAACAATTAAACATTCATTCAATAACCCACTAAAAGGCAAATCTTTCTTCAGCATTGCTCTATAGAGACAGTGAAGAAGACAACAGTCATCAAGATAAAAAAGATATTCAATAGTCAAATATGTTTAAAAATACATATATACAAGCAACAAAGATTACAAATTATAAAATTATTATATAAAAGCCTTTTTATATAATTCTGATTCTTTTTCTGTATAGTAAAAAGATATTGAAAGTTTATGGCATTTCTACCTTATTTTATCCTCCAGATCAGTAGTCCCCAATATTTTTTCACTTGTATAGCCCTTAGAAGTTTATTTCTATAAATTGTACCCTACCTATTAGCAAAACGTTTGTAATTAATATTGTTGCAAATTTATATTTTGCAACTGTAAATTAAATATCTATAAATTAATGTCCAAATAGTGGAATTAAAAATAACAGAATACTTAATTTAAAATGATGACAAAGAAAGAAGACATTAAAAAACAATTCGTTCATTGAAGGTTATTTAAAAGTTTAACTGATGTAAATATCAATCTCAATACCCGCGTTACAAAAGAAAATAAATAACCTGTGAAGAACACGCCATCAAGCATGTTCACTGTAATGGTATGTTCAGAATATATTGTCATTGTTTAAAAAAGGACTCTCTACTATTCACTAAGATAATAAAGTAAAAGAATAATACTTTAAATAATAAAGAAAAACCTGCTTTGTCACTCAATTATTATTTTTATCACAACTTTTGAATTTTTTAAATTAACAGACACAATACTCTTCTTCATTTCCATACACAATATGCAAAAAAAATTCAGAAAAACGCAAATTGTCTCCATAACATACATTTCAATTAAATCAGACTCTCGCTAACTCTTTATGGTGGTCGAGTGGTTAGCACAGCTGCCTTATGAGCAGTTGTTCCAAGGTTCGCTTCCTGGCCGACGCTTTGACACATTAAAAATATATATATTTATTGTAAAAGTACAGGAATGAATAATACTAATATTATGAATTCAAACGATTTGTAAGTTATTTATTTCATCTTTAAATTTAATTAAGGTATATATCATAGAAGGAGTAAAGTTTAATATTTTTAAGTTGAAACAAATTGTCTGATATTTGAGAATAAAAAGGAAATTACATTAATATAGAGAAATTGAAGTATTTTGAGATGTGAAACTAATAAATGGAATTAACAGCAACTCTTGACTTGTATCTTGTCTTATGTTTTTTTTTTTTCATTCAATTTTTTTCTGTATTCCTACATGTTCTGTTTCAAATTTCTAGAATAAACATACTCTAGATTCTAAATCACTGTTCTAGATAAGAATAGCTAAGAAAAGAAAATACAATCTTATCATACAGACTTATCACATATCTGAAAAGAGTAATAAATAAGATAATAGTAATAAGAAGTAGCACTACTTAAGTGTAAACTAAATAATTCAAGTTTTGCGCATGATATAGTAATCAGTGAAAATGGAAATATACTGAAATCTTTAAAAGATATGATAAATGAGAAAACAAAGAACAATGGTACATAAATGTAGGCAATGTAAAGACAATGATGTTTGAGAAAAAGAAAACAAAAGAAAAATCAAAATTGAAGGAACTGTACTAAACATAGTTTTATACGTCTTAAAAAATATATTACTAATCTCATTTATCAAAAGAAAAGAAAATTAAAATTGTCAGAGCAAGAACATGTTCTTCAAACTATAGGTAGGATTTGGAAAAGCAAACATCTTGCACTGAATTAAATTTATTGGATACTTGCATATTTATAAATGTATTATATGATTATAAAACATGAACAATGACAAAAGATTCAGTGGAAAATATCTTAATGCTTCAAAAATATGCTACAAAAAACTAAGTGGATGAATGGAAAAAATTTCCGGTAAAAAATTGTGCACAAAAGAGAATCAGAGGAAAATTTTACTGAAGAAAGTTGCACAGAAGTTATTGTTTGGCAAAAGTATCAAATGAATGATGATCGGAAACTAAAATTTCCAATTATTGGATTACAGAGGATGAAAATAAAAGGAAAAGATCCCATAGAATATGGAAAATATATTAGATAGTCTTGAGCTATAGGTTCAGATTCTTGCAAAGAAGAGACAAAAATAAAAAAAATATATAGAAAAAAACATTTATCTATTGGCACTGAGACAATGTTTATTAACAATAATATCTTTTGATTGACCTTGAATAACTATCTCAACTGAAGAAAGAGACTACTTCTTAATCAAAATTCCATCTGATTGCAATATCTTTTAAAGATGGTAACCTTTTTTTTAACCTTTAAATAGCATTAAGCATTCATGATTTAAAGAACATCTTTGCATATTAGTAAACAAAATGTCTTTTAAATACGAATGAATAAAGGTGAAAAAATTTACTTATTACATTTTATTAGCATGATAAGACAGTTCGTTAATGCAAGCAGTTGAATTTTTTTAACTTTTAAAAAGTATTTTCTGATATGTTTTACATGGCATCTAAAATTGACTAAATTAGATAAATTCAAAAATATGAATTAAAGCAATTTTTTTATACAATATTTTTAGTTGTGTGTTGTTAAAATAAAAAATAAGAATTTAAAATTATGGATTTTAATTTAATAAATCAGTTGGAACAAAAATCAATCTTCTTATGCAATATCATTTTACAAATGTGGCAACATGTGAGAAAAGCATCGAAGGATATTCTGATTTATGCATGACCAATCAACATTTTTCTGATTCCATAAATCTGTTATAGTAGCAATTCACAGAAAAGATCTACTTATTAATTTTTTCTAAATGATAAATGTTCTTGGAAGATATATCTGTTTTTGATATATGTATATAATGATTAAATACTGTTCTGAAAAAATTTTGTAACCATTTCAATATTATTGACCTAATGAAAGAAATAAGTCTGACCTATCTCATTACATTAATTCTTAGAACAAATCTCGAATCATAAAGTGAGTAAAAGGTATAAACATCTGACTATGAGAAACGATAGCCCGAGTTCCTATTAAATATCATAATCATGTATTGGTTTGTTTTAAAACTTGATGAATATGTTCAATATCAAATTTACATATAATGTATATATATATATTATTACACTTTTTAATGGCAGTTTATAAACATATCACAATGGGTGAAAACAATTTCTGTCCACATTAGCACACCCATGAGAGTATTACATATCACACTTTTTTAATGAAATATACATATAATAAGATAGATCTATAGAAGGAAGCATTTAACCAATCAAATTAATTCATAGCATTTTTGAATTGCATTCCATAATCTTGTTTAACTATACAAATAATGTGTGAAATATTACATTCTTATGTCTTACTACTGTATGGAGAGTTAGTCACTGTTTTAAATCACTTGATTCTTTACTTTACGCAATATTGATAAACCATGAGCAGCACTTTACTGTCTGCTTTAAATCCAAAGCTTCAATGGTAAGCAAAAGCCAGTCAACCATCTGGGGATAAAGATTAAAAAGTACTACCATCTGATAATCACTGATTACTCAAACTTATTATAGATGGCAATACAGTCGAGAAAATTGTTCTAGTAAGTGATTATGCAGTAAGTGGGTTCTTGGTTTTTATTCTGGGTTTGGGAAAAGATAAAAGGGATTTATATATAAAGACCATGGAATTGACAAAGATTATGTTGTGAGAAGAATATGAGAAAAAACTTAGTGTGGGGAAAGGAAAGAGAAAGTAAGGTGGCTAACAGGTTTCTCTGGGCATAGTGGCTGAGAGATTCCTGACTTCTAATAAAAAGAAGCCGCATCACATCGCATCTAGTTTTATCATATATTTCGTAATTACTAATCTCATTTTTCTTTACATTGTTATGTCTAATAATCATGATTAATGACATTTTATTGTATACTTTATCCATAACGGTAATTGTAAATGAATCTGTAGTTGACTCTAGTACACATTTACACTGGCATATTTTGCCAATCCAATTTGTATTTCCAGTAGCTATAATATTCCATGTTAGCATAAATAAAATTTACTTTGTATAATTAAAGATAATAAACATCACATGACCACCACTTCTTATGTTGTGTGGCAATACGTATAGTGAGTTTTGCCTGTTTTAACAATAATAAAGATGCTTGAGAATACACTTAGAAGCATTATCCTAAACAGGCAAAACTCACTATACGTATGCCACACACAGCAAGCTAGAGTAATCAATGAATGCCAGAAGGCTTGTGCATAAAATCTCCATCTAGTGTTTTAACAACAGTTATACCCAAGCATAAGAGATGGTGGTCATGTGATGTTTATTAGCATTATCCTAGTGACATCTTATATATATTTACTGAGCAGCGGACTAAAAAAACAAGCAAATCAAAAATGTATCAGGAGTCCCTAGATGTTAGATGTTGGCCTCCCAAAAAAATGACCATTAAGAAAGGCAACATGAACATTAAAATTTCATATACGCATTTAAGTTAATAATAAATCCCCAAAACATCTGGCTTATAAGATTGAATGCATCCATATATGAAAATCTGATCAAAAAAATAATGTAGCACACAGATAACCATAAGGTAAATATCTTATCAGTCCTATTATCACGTCATTACCAAATAAGCAATGGTACTGCCTAACAAATATTACTGTAGTAGCTTGAAACTATCATTGCAAGACAATAAACATATACCAAAACTGAAATCTGATTAATATAAATCATAGTATCTCTATAACAAATGATTCTTATCTTACTGTAACCACTATTGACAAATATGTCCAACTATTCTCACAATTTGATACATGGATCGGTCAGTGATGAGTAGATCTGTGACCTATAGTCTCTTGGGCACACTCAATTTTTTAAATGAGCTTTATCAACATATTTAACCTTTACACATTTTACCATTTAACATAAAGCACTTGCACTTATATCATTAACAGTGAATTTGGTTGATTTAGCATATTTTACATAGCTAATTTGTCGATTCCTTTTGCAAAGAGCAAATTCTCTACTACAGTTTTGAATCATTTTGTCATTTCTTTTCTTCTCTTAAAAAAAAAAAGATTCCATTTGCAGAAATTCAAAGTCATATCATACTGAATATTCTAGTTCATTATGATTATCTGATAATAATCATTTTGAATTTGATTTTAGTTCAAGACTATATTTATTTAACAACTGATGATCATTTACCAGCTATCACCTTTTTATTTTCAAGTAATTTTCTTTCAGATAATTGGCCCATGGGCAATCTGGATAACATCCAATTTTTGATATCAGAAATGGGTTTTCAGCTATAAGTAGTTACCACAAGGTAAAACAAAAAATGAAAACGACTAAAACTTCCACCAATTGGTGGTTAATAATCATAATGGACAATGTATTTTCTTCGATTATTTCTAACTAAAGGGTTATGGAGAGATTCAGTCTGAAGTGGATTCACAGTTGCTTTGCTTGCCTTTACTTAGAATCATTATCCAGTCACTATTAAATGGTTTGATTTCTTTTAGTCAATCAGTATAAAAAATATATACACCTGGGTCTCTTTTTACGCGGACTTATTTAACATGATTTTGAAGTTACGCGATTCATGTTTCACCGGAAGTCGAACTCAGATAATGCGCTATTACTTTAAATAATAAATTTCGCATATATTGAAAGTAATAGCACATTATTGGAATTCGACTTTCATCTTAGTAATTTCAATATTTTCAGTAATTTATAATAGTAAGATTTTATGCAATAATGAAATTAAAATCATGATTTCCACATTTTACGTACACACACATTAAATTTTACAAGATTATAATGTAAATTTGTTCAAACATTGTGCGTGTTAATTTTGCATTTTAAATCATATTCTGTTTTTGCTTTTTAAAAAAGAACGTAAACAATTATTAATCATTTAGTGTTCGCAAGTTTATTTTTAAAAGGTGAATAATAGCAGTGGGCACAATTAAATTTGACAATTAAAAATTAAAATCTGATTTTTAATTGTAATTAACAATTTAAAAATTACTTGGCGACTTGAAATTAATGTGATGTAAAACGAAATTTGATTTTTAAACGGAATTGAAAATTAAAAACAAAAATAAGAATTTAATTTTTAGTTGTTAGCTTTAATTAAATTTTTCCCAGCAGTGGTGAATAAATATCTTTTTATTATCATAAGTCTAAGTTCATAAACAATTAATAAAATCGTCTCAAAGATTAATTACTAATTACGTTGTCACAGAAAACCATTAACACAACATGAGAGTGAACTTGATGCTAGTTGTATTTCCTCTTGTGAGAATCTGATTTTTTACTAGTTTGCAAACGAACGTGTTTTTTGGCAAATAGCAATAATAATTAAAACGTGTATAAAAAAATGTAAATTACTGTACTGTAAATTATGCATAAAAATATATTATTTTGAATAAAATTAAATATTATAGTTAAAAAAAGTTTGTCTTGTATCAATTTTTTTCAAATTTGAAATTTTTTATCAGACATATTTTATTTCTTTATTTTTTTTTTTTTTTGCGCGAATTTTAAAGTAATTTTACGTTGGTGCTTTGCTTTTACGCGAATTTTGAAAAATCACAGACTGCATCCTCCCTTTTTCAATGTAAGTTACGTCTATTTTTGCGCGATTTCGTTTGCGCGTGTTTTCTGAGGAACCTATCTATTGCGTAAAACGAGACCCAGGTGTACTTTTAGTCCTTTTTTAATTAAAAAAAATTATGGATATTAATTAAATTCTTGATTGCTGTTAAAGTCTACATATTCAATATTTAATTTAAATCAATGTAGTAAAGAAAAATAATTCTTTAAAAAAAAATCTGTCTAAATTCAATTTCTATCATTTTGAACAATAAATCTAAACAATAATGATTATGGAAATAATTATGGCAAACCTTAATTGAGTAAAAATCATCTGTCCCTTCTTTTCTTGCCAAACACTGAACAATGCTACGTACAGGAGAATTTCCAAGCCTAGGACCTATGATAAAAAAAAAAAAGATTAGTTTTAGATATATATATTAATCTTATACTACTAAACAAAAAACAACAACAAAAAAAGATTTTTTGATAAACAGTTTTACAAGCATGAAAAAAAAAAAAACATATATATATATATTGTAACAATTTTGAATCTAGTCACAACACAATTAAATTTGAAACTAAAATAATATACAGAATATAAGTAAGAAAAGTGGATTTAAAATAAAGGTCAAACAAAATGTAGATAAAATAAATAAATATCTATTCGTTGTATGGAAAATTAGGTGTCCACAAATATATATGTATAAGCAACAGTAAGAATTCATTCAAGGCTGGAAATTAAATTTCATATTTAATATTTATATAAGTGTCATGGTCGCAACAGGTTGAACAAAACAGATAAAATAAATAAAATACCCATTCATTACATATCCACAATTCAAGACTGGAAATAAATTTCATATTTAATATTTGTATAAGTATTACAGGCTACATAAATTTTGTAGGGTGTGTTCACCAAAACCACTTGGCTAAAATTATACCTTATATTAAAGTGAAAAGGGGAGATTGTTTTTGTGAATATATACCATTTTATCTTATAGAAGTTAGATTTGGTCAGTTAAAATATATAACTGCCAGGGATTTAAATTTAAAGATATTTAACTGACACTGGAAATAATAATTAATGGTCCAAATTTATTGAAGAAAATTCAGTTTGTTAAGCATTAGTTTATATAAAACAAAATAAAAAGGTCAAAAATATTTATTAAAAAATAACCCACACAGATGGGCAGATTAGCTTTAGCATTTTGGAAAACATGATTTTTGCTCGACAGGGTGGATGTTGACATAGAAGTGTTGTAATGCTGTTCTCAGGTTATGAAAAGGCTCTATAGATGGCAGACAGTGAAATGACTTTCTGGTGTAAGAGTTAACTATGAATAAACAATACAGGATGTTGATTCGTCAAAGACTAGATACTGTTTGTAATACAATCTTTTCTGTATCTTTTTTCCGTCTTCAGTCACTTAAATTAATATAAGTTCTAATCATTGTAAGTTTCTAACACCATGGGAGATCTCTCTATACTAACTGTAATAATGTGAATGTGTAATTATGTTGTTGAATTACATTCACACCATTTTGATTCTAACTCCCTTTTTTATTTTTCTTTAAGCCAATAAACATCACATGACCACATGATTTTTCTTTAAGTTCAAGCCCTTGAAAATTAAGAGTCATGATAGGGAACAAGTTTAATAAGCTGGCAATACTTAATTATAATCTTTGCTTAAGGTATTACAATCAGTAATGAATAAGTGTGGAGAGTTTGGTACTCTTATTAACAGCATGTGTAAGCACATGAAATGGTGATCATGTGATATTTTGATAAGTTTTATACCTACTTTGCCCAAAGGATAATGGCGACTGGCGTTTTTGAAAAAAAAAAAAGATACCAAAATATATAGATGCTATTGAGTTCAGATCTATATGACTATACAAGCAAATGAGCTTGGGTTGGAAAAATTATGGTGTTTTCAATTTGGACTCTTGGCTTTATAGTTAACCAAATAGGTAAAAGGTTGCTGTTGCATTAGATCCTAAGATCTAGATGCAGTGCTCTCAAATCCAAGGCTCCTCACTGATGAAAGCCATAAGCTAGAAACTAGTCTGGGGATGTTGGATAAGTAGGCACTAGATGGGGATTTTATGCACAAAGCTTCCTGCATCCATTGACTACAAAGGCTTGCACTTGGTGACACTACTGTCTAGAGAGTTTGGTACTCTTTTAGAAATCTGGGAATCTTTTTCACAATACTAAATTTTTCATGACAATATGCTGATTTAATTTCAATCTACAGGATACTTTTAATTCAGATATAATCCATGCTACCAATCATATTCTCTCATTGTATTGACATAGCTTATGTTGATATTACCAATGAATTCACCATCAGGAACCTGAGTAGAATGTCATATAATCCTTACTCTACCAAACTTTGGAAGAAAGACAAGTGTGAGATATAAAAAAAACAATCTAAAATCTTTATAAATGATAAAGATGTACCGGATGATTGGAAGAATGCAGTAATAATATTAATATTTTAAAAAGGTGATAAAGAAGATATTAGAAATTACAGACCTATCAGGCTTTTATCAGTTTTATATAAAATTTTTACCAAGATAATTACAACTCGTCTACAGAGAACATTGGATTTCCACCAACCACGAGAACAAACTGGATTTAAAAATGGTTTTAGTACAGTAGATCATATCCAAGTATTGAGAGAAGTTATATAAAGGACAAATGAATATGAGTTATCATTAAGTTTTGGATTTGTAGATTATGAAAAGGCATTTGATTCTATAAATATTTCTTCAGTGATTAAAGCATTGGATCATCAAAGTATAGATCCAGGATATTGTCATATTTTAAAGAATATTTATAAAAATGCAACAGTAAAGCTGGAAATATCAGCACTAGTCTGGGTTTGAACCCAATCTTTATTAACTGACACCCATCTCACAATAGGTGGTAGTATATTTTAATCAATATTATAATCCTTTATATTTCATTAATCTTATTTTATAATTAAAACTAACCTTTTTATATTAGTTTATTTATTTTATATTTGTAAAAATGTATATTGTGTTTATTTTATCAAATTGAATTGAATCCTAGATATCTATAAAATGTTACAAATATTTCAAATTCTTTATTAAAGTTCATTTTCTTCAACAAATCAATTGGTAACATTTTATATTTATCTTTTAATCAATGTACACTTGAGAATCAATTATTTAAACTTAATATTTTTAAGAAATATTTTGTAAAAGTTTATACCAAATATGTTTGAAAGTCATTGTACCAAATTTTTCTGAATAAAATCTACATTTTGTTAATCTAAACCATAATTAAATAGATTTTGTTAGTACAATGACTGATAAACTTAATATGCTTGTTGTTGTTGTTTTTTTAATTAGCAAATCAACCCTTGGGGCATGTTCATGCAGAGTTAGAGATTTTCCCTCCAAAGTGGCACCAACCTCACAGAACTGCTGAGAGCAGTTACAATTGGTGGAGGTCAGTGTAGATTTAATCCTTTAGATAAGACCAGAACACATAAATATTGGAAAATTTGATTAGGGATTAATTATTATTGAATTTACGGAAGAGAAGTGATTAATCTTTATATATATATATCGTGCCTAAAGAAATGACGGGGTTAAAAGATCGATCGTTTGCTTCTCAGAGGTCTGTTCCACCAGCCCATCCATGCCTTTCCAGCGCTTTAAACATCTAGCCAGAGACTGTCTGTGTCGAGGAAGCCTGCAAATAATCTAACTGTATAAATGTCTGTTTCCAGCCATGGAATGCGTACTGATTGATTCTGAGGTAACGTCCAATTTGCTGCAAGCCATTGATTCCATTTTACTTGTTTTCCAAATCAATACTAATTTATATTTTATATATCTGTGTGATGTTTATACGGCTTGATTTAAAATGCGTCTTTTAATTTTATTCAATTTAAAATATCAATTCTTATAAAATTTTACATTATTTTGATGCGGCAAATTAAATTAATTTTTGTCGGTTTGTTTAGATTATTTGACTCACTCAAATGGCCAACTACAAAATTCAATGAGCTATTAACTTTAAATCCTCCCCCTGTTATTTTTTTTTTTTAATTTAAAAATCATTACAAGAAGACTTCCTTCCGTAAATTAATTAATAGAAAGCTCATTTAGTTTTGTACCTCATATATAAATTTATTTGAATGATTGAAATTATTTTAAAAGTATCTTACTATTACCTCCAATTTAAAATAGCCCTGTAATTATTTCTGAAAGAATAAATAATTTTAGTGAATCAATTAAGTAAAATTTATCATAGAATTTTATCAATCCATATATTTCATACATATATTTTGTCAGAAAATATTAAAATTATGCTTTACAATTTATTAGTTTGATATTTAATGCCTGTCTATGTTAATTAAAAACAGTCTTATTTTGAAATCTTTTATAAATTATTTAAGAACTTATTAATAAATGAAATATTTGTGAAGTGTGGTAAACAATTTATATTTTAGTTAACTCTTTTTTTTTCTTTATTTATATATTATATTTATGATTCATTCATTAGTGGACTAAGGTTTGTGGGGACTTTCTATCGACGTCAGGGAACTGATTATTTTAATCAGGAATTCATTTATTAATTTTTCTAGTGATACATTATCTATATATGTCTAAGGCATTATGTATTTATAGCTACAACCATTCATTTAGTATTAGTATTTTGCTTTGCTACATACTCACCAGGACCTTCGGAAATTTAACTTTGACCAGTCCGGTCTTTCACACTCCCTCAAAGTAGACGTAGTTCATACAAAGGGATCTTTTCAGGCATTTCCATTTAAAATGTGTATGGAAGCCCAGCACATCAAAAATATTTTTTTATTATTCAGAGACATGCTTTGGCTAGAGGACCAACATTTCTCTTATCTACCTGTACATATCAGGAATTTCTTTTAGCAAAGTCACCTCATTTATTTTGTTGTAATCTATAATAGCATACTGCCTTCTTCATCATTTTATATCTTTATTTAACACCTGAAATGCTCTCTGCCGTGGTGGCATGTCCTTCCCAAACAAATTTCGTAATTAATTAAATCTGACTATATAATTGTCAATTATTTATTTAAGAACTATTTTGCTTCCCACACTCATTATATACAAATGATTTTAAATGTAATAGTATTTTAAATGCATATCTTTCATATCTTGTAATATATATAAAATAGATTTGTAATCGTTCAAAGAGGGCTAATAACATTTTATTGCTGATTGGTTTTTGGCCGACCAATTAACAAACTTTTACATTGTTTGTCAAAGCCGCATCAAAACGAATTAAATAAAATAACCAAGTTGTATAAACAAAGACTTAACTTGTTTTGTACTAAATTCTTTAATAAATTCCTATAATATTGTCATTTAAATAAGCTTAGTTTGTCATCACTCCCAATCTCTAAGGTTAATTACTCTATTTGTTTATAATATTTATTTGATGTAAATTCACTTCTTTATAATGTTGCCATAAAGAATTATCATTATTACGATTCAAACCATTAGTAATCGATCAAACCATATCTGTACCGTTCTGCAATCGTCAGAATCCATTAAATCATTGATTTTTCATATAAACCCTCTTATTATTTTGAGTCTCTATATGAACCATGACCTCCAGCTGGGACGGAATAAAACCAAGCACTGCTAGTGTCATCACAAACGTTATCCATTAGTTAGAGAGGCAATAGTTTAGGCAAATAGGTTAGGATTCATCCTTGTCCTGACATGTATCTTGTGCATGGTTGGATTCAAGGTACTTTTGCTTGGATTATTGGTCTTGTTGAATGAATACACGATTTTGACCGGCACAGAGGCTGCGTTTTTTTTCACAACAGCAACAATTAGATTACATAATGATACTGAGAAAGTCAACATTGAGAAAGGTGTAAGACAAGGTGACTCCATATTTCCAAAACTTTTTACAGCAGTGCTGCAAGAAGTATTTTGTGGATTAAAATGGGAAACTAAAGGAGTGAAAGTAAATGGAGATTATTTAAGTCATTTAGATTTCGCAGATGATGTAGTTGTTTTTGCAAATAATGCTTCAGAGCTGCAGGAAATGTTGCAGGAGTTATCAGATGAAAGTAGGTCTAAAGATAAATGTTAAAAATACTAAAGTAATGTTTAATCGATTTGCTCAAAATATGAAAATAGAGACTGATTATGATGAATTAGAAGAAGTTAACAGTTACAAATACCTTGGTCAGATTATTAATACAGATGGAAACATAATGGAGGAAATTAATCATAGAATTAAACTTGATTGGAGTGCTTTTGGTAGAAATAACTTGATACTAAAATGAAATAGGCCTATGTGTTTGAAAAGGAAGGTTTTTAACAAATGTATTTTACCAGTTCTTACTTATGGATCTGAGACTTGGACACTTAATAGAAGAGCAATACAGAGACTTCGGACCACTGAAAGAAGTATGGAGAGATGTATGTTGGGAGTAACAAGAAGAGATCGAAAACGCAATGTATGGGTTCGAGACCAAACAGGTGTTATTGACCTCATTGAAAAAATTAATAGATTGAAGTGGAGTTGGGCTGGACATATTTCTCGAAGAGATGATAATAGACGGACAATTGAAATTTTAAACTGCATTCCAAGAGATTGTAAAAGACCCCGAAAGAGACCACATGTGAGATGGAAGGATGAAATAAGAAAGTGTGCAGGGGTGATGTAGAGAAAAAAAGCTAAAGATTGGAGAAGATGGACTGAACTTGGAGAGACCTTCATCCTGCAGTGCATTGATAATGGTTGATGAGGATACGCATATCCGATCGAAAACCTCCTTGCATTTCTCTCACTATATTATTTTTTTCCATCCATTTTGTTACCCATCCAGCCAACATATATGCAAAAACTTTATATAACACTGACGTTACCATTATCGGTCCATAATTATTTAACTTTCTATGATCCTTACCCTTTCCTTTAAATAGTAGCCTTACTCTTGTATTACTCCAACTATCAGGAAAATCTAGTTTCTGTGCCATCTTATTAAAACATGATAATAGGTTTAATTTTATCCTATGTCCTGAATTCATTACCAACTCTGCTGCCCATCCATCTAAACATCTTACCTTTCCACTTTTCAATTTCTTCCCTGTCTCATTTAGTTCATTTCCTGTAAACCTAATATTTCCATTACTATATTATTTTATGTTTGTTCTCACTCTGTCCTTCACATCTAACATCTTTTCTAATTCCTTTACCAAACTTACTTAAGATTGTCTCTTAATTCTTCTCTAGAGCTGCACTCTATTCCCTCATCATCTAGTAATACTATTTCTCTCTCTCCTACATTCTTTCTTTTAATGTATTTCCAAAATGTTTTACTCCCATCTCTTCCTTTTTTATTAATATCCTCCAACAATTTACTTTTTAATTTCATTCTCTCTCTATAATTATCTATTTTGGCCAACTTCTTTTTTTTAAAAATACTCTTCCCATTTAACTTTAAAATCTTTTTCACTCTCTTTGTTCTCAATAGCACACTTATATTCACTGTATGCTTTTTCCTCTATACTTTTAGTAACTTTTACTTTTCTATTTTATTCTTCTGAATATTCTCATGCCACTTATTTCATTTCAGTACACCAATCCTTACATTCATCCCCAACCAATTCTTCCATAGTTTCTTTTAACTTATTTTTATCATTCATTCTCCATCCACATCTTTCACTATCCTTTTTACTTTGATGATGATGAGATGAGATGAGATGCACTGTGATTTCTTATACGGAGTCAGGAATCTCTCTATGCCCAGAAAAACCTGTTAGCCACTTTACCTTCTCTTTCCATTCTCCACCCTAATTTTCCCAAATTCTTCTCTATCCGGTTCCATGCCATTTCCACAACATAATCTTTGTCAACTTCATACCCTTTATATCTAAATCCCCCTTATCTTTTCCCAAACCCAGCATAAAAACCAATAACCCACTTTCTGTGTAATCACTTGGTTTATATTTATTCTTCTACAACATTATTTGTACCCATTCTGCTTTCAGGCATTTACATTCAATTAACAGATGGTTAATATTTTCTATGCCAACCTTACACAACTTGCAGACTAAATCACATATATTTTTCCATTTATGTGTATATTTCCTTGTTGCTAAAGATCCTGTTCAAGCATTAAACAGTGAACTATTTTCCTTGCTATTATCATAAATTAATTCGCACCCAATATTCTGTTTACTTCTATATATATTTAAACTCTTTTTACTCTCTATATTAGTTCTCCATTTCTTCAACTTCCTATTCTTTATTAATGTATCTAATCTTCTATCCCAATCCTTATCACTATAACACTCAACAAGTCTCCTAACACAAACACCCCACCTTTTGTATAAGTATACTGATATAAATTCTTTATCCAAATCTTCTGCATACCTGTCCTTTATTCACAACCCAATTAAATACTATTTTGGCTATTTCCTTATTATCCAGAAACTGCAATCCACCAAACATTTTCAATTTTGCTTTTTGCATCTCTCATATAATTGACCATCACATTTCTCCTTGAATTACTTCCTTTACCATTCACTCATTTGCATCTAATGCATGTCTTCCTATTTCTCTTTGTACTTTTCTAAGTTACCTTATATCCCTTTATTAACACATACCATATCATTACCATATGTTAAACCTGCTACTGCCATTCCCTTCCATACAATTCTAACTGCATTATACTTATTATATGAAAACACTGTTGATTTCTTTATCAATCCCTTTCTTTTCTTTGCTTCATTTATCAATTTTTTCTCCCATTCATCCAAACAATTTCTCTGAATATTTAAGATGACTCGCAAATAGTTATATCTATTCACCACACTTAACTTTATATCCCCAATAAAAATTCTTTGTCTTCTCTTTCCTCGGTATTAATCATCATTACTTTTGATTTTTCCTCCCTAAATTAATCCCCCATCTCTTTATACACCCTTGCGCATGTCCTCAGCATAACTTCCATCTTTCCTTCTTTCTGTGCACAAGAAGACATCTGCAAATAAAAGACCTGATAATGTATATACTCCCTCGCCACCTATTAATAGTATCTCTACTCCTCTTCCTAGTCTTTCTACTCCTCTCTCCATTTCTCTCAAATACAGCAAAAACAAAATAGGTGACATAGGGCATCCTTGCATTAGTCCTACCCCATTTTTAACTTTACTGATTCTATATTCTCTAATTGATATGTATAGTAATTATTTTCATATAATCTCTTAGTGACATCTACTAAAGATCCATCCATTCTCAAATTTACTAAACTTAACCATAATCTATTTCTATTTACTCTATCATATGCTTTCTCTACATCTACAAAAACCATATATAACTGTCTACATGTATTTCTACTCATATCTATAAGATGTGTAACTACAAATAAACTATCTCCTATAAGCCTATCCAATCGAAAATCTCCCTGCATTTCTCCCACTATATTATTTTCTTCCATCCATTTTGCAACCCTTCCACCACCATGCATGCAGAAATTTTATATAATACTGACATTACCACTATTGGTCTATAATTGCATAACTTTCTATGATCCTTACCCTTTCTTTTAAATAGTAGCCTTACTCTTGTATTACTCCAATTACTTGGAAAATCTCTCTTCTTTGCGATCATATTAAAACATGGTAATAGTTTTAATTTTGCCCTATGTCATAAATTCGTTATCTTCTTTGCTGCCCTTCCATCCAAACCTCTTGTCTTTCCACTTTTCAATTTCTTCCCTGCCTCATTCAGTTCATTTTCTGTAAACCTAATATTTCCATTACTATATGCTTTCATGTTTGTTATCACTCTGTCCTTCACATCTAACATCTTTTCTATATCCATTACATACTTATTTAAGATTGTCTCTAATTCTTCTCTAGAGCTACACTCTATTCCCTCATCATCTAGTAATACTATTTCTCTCTCCCCTACATTTCTTCTTTTAATGTATTTCCAAAATTTTTTACTGCCATCTCTTCCACTTTTATTAATATCCTCCAACAATTTACTATTCAATTTCATTCTCTCTCTAAAATTATCTATTTTAGCCAACTTCTTTTTTAAAAAAATACTTTTCCCATTTAACATTAACATCTTTTTCACTTTCTTTGTTCTTAATAGCACACTTATATTCTCTGCATGCTTTTTCCCTCTCTTTTACACTTTTACTAACTCTCACTTTCCTATTACTTTTTTCTTCTGAATATTCTCACCTAAAACCCTATTTGCCACTTTTTCTACTTCACCACACCAGTCCTTATATTCACCCCCAACCAACTCTTCCATGGTTTCTTCAACTTTTATTTTATATTCTTCTAACTTATTCTTATCATTCATTCTCCATCCACATCTTTCACTATCCTTTCTACTTTTATTACTATTTTCCATCACATTACTAACCATTTCTATTATAAAAAAATTATGATCACTATTACATACTCTCTCTTCATTATCAAACACTTTAATTTTCTGTACTTTATTCATTCCCTCTTTCTCTACTAATACATAATCTATTGTGTGAAATATATTATTTCTAGACCATGTGTATTGTCCCTCATAAATATTTGACAAATTTCCAATTCTCAAATTCACTCTCAGACAAAAATTCTCCAAAAGCTGTCCATTCTTGGTATCTACAACATCAATTTCTTCAATATGCCCATTCATATCCTCTATAACCATTATCCTCTTCCCCTTTTCTTTAAAACTAGGTATATCCTTAACTAGGCATTCACCCACTCCATTGTAGTTTGACTATCTCCAGTGACTATATACACTACAGCCACTGTCCACTACTGTATTCCTAAACTTATCTCAAACAACAAATATTCTTGACATTTAACAGTATTTATATATTTTTTTGACATAACCTTTATACCACTACCCCTTTTTTCTTTTTCTGTTCTATTTACACTCTCCCTGCATTTCTCCCACTATATTATTTTCTTCCATCCATTTTGCAACCCTTCCACCCACCATACATGTGAAAATTTTATATAACACTGACGTTACCACTATTGGTCTATAACTGCATATCTTTCTATGATGCTTACCCTTTCTTTTAAATAGTATCCTTACTCTTGTATTACTCCAATTATCTGAAAAATCTCTCTTCTGTGCCATCATATTAAAACATGATAATAGTTTTAATTTTGCCCTATGACATAAATTCATTATCTTCTTTGCTGCCCTCCCTTCCATCCAAACCTCTTGTCTTTCCACTTTTCAATTTCTTCCCTGCCTCATTCAGTTCATTTTCTGTAAAACTAATATTTCCATTACTATATGCTTTCATGTTTGTTATCACTCTGTCCTTCACATCTAACATCTTTTCTATGTCCATTACATACTTATTTAAAATTGCCTCTAATTCTTCCCTAGAGCTACACTCTATTCCCTCATCATCTAGTAACACTTTCTCTCTCCCCTACATTCCTTCTTTTAATGTATTTCCAAAATTTTTTACTCCTATCTCTTCCACTTTTATTAATATCCTCCAACAATTTACTATTCAATTTCATTCTCTCTCTAAAATTATCTATTTTAGCCAATTTCTTTTTTTATAAATACTTTCCCCATTTAACATTAACATCTTTTTCACTTTCTTTGTTCTTAATAGCACCCTTATATTCTCTGTATGCTTTTTCCTCTCTTTTACACTTTTACTAACTCTTACTTTCCTATTACTTTTTTCTTCTGAAAATTCTCACCTATAACCTATTTGCCACTTTTTCTACTTCCCCACACCAGTTCTTATATTCACCCCCAACCAACTCTTCTATGATTTCTTCAACTTTTATTTTATAGTGTTCTAACTTATTCTTATCATTCATTCCCAATCCACATCTTTCACTATCCTTTCTACTTTTATTACTATTTTCCATCACATTACTAATTATTTCTATTTTAAAAAAATTATGATCACTATTACATACTCTTTCTTCATTATCAAACACTTTAATTTTCTGAACTTTATTCAATCCCTCTTGCTCTACTAATAGATAATCTAGTGTGTGAAATAAATTATTTCTAGACCATGTGTATTGTCCCTAATAAATATTTGACAAATTTCCAATTCTCAAATTCACTCTCTGACAAAAATTCTTCAAAAGCTGTCAATTCTTGGTATCTACAACATCAATTTCTTCAATATGCCCATTCATATCCCCTATAACCATTATTCTCTTCCCCTGGTCTTTAAAACTCTGTATATACTTAACTAGGAATTCACCCACTCCATTATAGTTTGACTATCTCCAGTAGCTATATACACTACAGCCACCGTCCACTCCTGTCTTCCTAACCTTATCTCAAACCATAAATATTCTTGACATTTAACAGTATTTAAATATTTTTTTGACATAACCCTTATACCACTACCCTTTTTTTCTTTTTCTGTTCTATTTAAACTCTGCTATACCCAGTCTTCAACGCTAACATTAAAGCGCCCTCTATTGTATTCACAACGAAATAAAATATTAAAAAATATTTCTGAATAGTACACTAAGGATACAAAAACTCACAGGATAGATTATAGAAAATTTTCATACAATTTAGATATCATATAAAATTAAAAACAAAATTATATCATACCAACTAAAAACTACATATCATATAAAACTTGTAATACTACTTTATATATTAGCAGATAATATGGAGTCATTCTCTTTCCTTTTACGTTTACAGATTTTTTTTTCCAGAAGCTATTATAATATAATGATCTTAATAATTATAATAAGTTTTTTATTATTATGATTTTAATTTATAGTTGACCCATATAAATTGCATTTGGTGCTTGAGAAATAATATATTTGGGCATGAGAAATAAACAGAAATGAGCTGTGATTCATGAAAATTATTAATTTAGTCCGACACTTTATCATTGCATTAGATCACACAGGACAAATTCTAATAATTTGTCATATTAATGTAAACCTTATCAGTGTTTTTTTTTTAGTGTTGTTACCTTGTTTTGCTCTTACTTCAAACTAGATAAATGCTATGAATGCTCTAAATATATTGTCTAAAGTATAGATTTGTTTTTTTTTTTCATATGTCATAGCATCAACGGGGAAGCGAATCCACAACCATTTGCAACCAACAACTTGCTTGCAAGGCAACTGCGCTAACCTCTCAGCTAACAACTCTTGACAGTATAGATTTGTTTCTGGCAGAAAATGTTAAAAAGGATGAATTGTTTTAAATGCAAACCAACTTCATCTTAAATTCAGGACTGAAATTTAGTTGTTGTTTTTTTTTCACTGTCTAAAGCAGGGATGGTCAAGCTACGGTGCATTATGGACTTAAATTTGGCAGATTGCATCTTTGATGATAAAAATAAAAATTATGTCCAATTTTTGTAAAATAATACTACAATTAAAAACAACCTTTATTAATACTAGGAAAAGAAATTATAACAAAAATGTACAAACTAAAAAAAAAAAAATGTCCAGGCTTTCATTGTGCAAGTACATAGGTTTACTTGTCTGATCCAGATAGAAACCATAATGTTTTTAAACCTTCATTTTCTAATTGTTCATTCTTTATAAGTTTTGCAGTTTTGTTCTTTATGAAAATATTTCTCATCATATATAAATAAAAATCAATTCAAATCTGAAAAATGTTTGCTGCTTTTATTTACAAAACAGACTCAGAAGTGTCATTAAAGTAAGTAATATTCAAACTTCAATTTTTTTCTATAGTAAATTAACACATTATGGGGGGGGGGGTAAATATTATTTATCTACAACATATATATTTTATGCAAAAATTGCATAGTAGCACAAAAGTTGCATGTTTCATGTGAATTCATGCTTGAAAAAATTGATACTTTTCTCTAAAATATAATAACACAGCAAAGATACATCCACTTTTTCTTTTAAAATATATATGTTCTACCATAATATCAACAAATAAAAAATCCTCCTTTTTCTTTTCAAAAACTTTATTTTTTTATCTCAATACTGAACATATATATACATTTATATTATACAAAACTCCAATGTTTCAACTGTTTTTATATCATACAGTCATTTTCAAGGATCTGCAACAACAATATTAAATACACATCAATAAATAAACTTCAATTACATAAAAACTTCCTCTTACATTAACATAAACAGTAACAAACATATTAAACATATATAAATATATTTTACTTACATTTCTCTCCCACTGCTATATTTTATTATTCTTTCCTTTACATTATTTAGTTACTAATCTGTCTTAAAATCATCCAAGAAACTTTCTATACAAATTTAAATACCAACTCTAATTTCCAAAAAACCTCCCCCTTTTTTATTTTTTATCTAAAACCCATCATAAACCTACATTCCTAAACTATATCTTTAAATGAATATAAAACAAATATAAACATTTTTTCTCCCCCTCTCTCTCTCTCTCTTTTATACAAAAAAACTTCTAACAATTTACCTAAACCCATTAAGCATTTATTTTAATTACACATTAATTTAGATTCCTTATCTACTCCATTAATTCTATTTAGAATAGGATTATATTTTTTTATATAAAAAAATTCTTTTACCATCCTTTCCCTGTAATTTTTAACCCTTTCCAACATTTTAATATTAAATTCTTTATGACCTAAACCTTTACAATGAATGTAAATATTTGAATTTTTGTCATATAAATGTTGTCTAAGTCTAGTTTTTAATGTATTCTTAGTTGTACCAATATATGAAACCTTTACCCCCTCCCTCTTACAATTTAAACATTCAATTAAATAAATTCCATTCATTTTGTCAGTTTCTATATTTTTTGTATCATAAATTCAATTTCTTTTTATATACTGGTTTAATAACTAACCTACTTTCCCCTTTGTATTTATTATTTATACTTTTTATAATCTTTTAAAATTGTTTACATCTTTCCCATTGTTTCTCTTCTTTATTATTCTTTTAATATTTTTTTTTATCACATAATTTATCAATAATTTTAACTGGATAATTATTTTTTATACCTTCCTCTTTTATATTACTAATTTCTTTTATAAACAATTTTTCTTCAGAACAGAAATTAATTGCTCTGTTTATCCTATTATTAATAATATTAATTTTATGTTCATATTCAATATCTGAATCCCAACTACTTAACAAACCATAAAAAGTTTCTTTTCTGAATACACTAGTTTCAATAGTAACCTTACAATTTCTAATAACTTTTTTTATTATATCATCCATATAAGTAATTACATTATTTTTTTTCTTTTTCCATAGTAAAACTAATGTCATCATCAATTGAATTAATATACCTTATAATACATTCAGATTTTCTATAAGTGCCATTGAACACTAAAAAATAATCATCAACATACCTAACCCAAAAAACAGGCTTATATTTTGTAATACAAAAATATTTATCTTCATAATCATCCATAAATATAGCAGCTAACAATCCACTCATACTATTCCCCATACTTAATCCTTTACATTGTTTATAATATACTTCATCATATTTAAATACCACATCTTTACAACAAATATTTAACATATCATACAATTGATTACATTCCATTTTTATACTCTTATTAGTATCTTTAATATATCTATTCAATATTATATCAAATGCCTTATGTGGTACAATATTCGTGTGCATACTACATATATCAAGTTTAACAAAAAACACATTTTTATACTTATTTCCCTCTAAAAAAACATTTAAAGCCTTTACAAAATCATATGAATTACTTACATTATTTTCTTTTTTTATTTCACTATATTTTTTAAAAATTTTATTATATAACCATTTAGACAAATTTTCATAATCGAATCCACATTTCTAATAATAGGTCTTAATGGTATACCTAATTTATGTATTTTAGGTATCCCATATATACTTGCATCTTTAAAATCCATTCTTTTCAACCTAAACACATCCACTTTATTAATATAGTTTTTATTATACATATCAGTTATAATCCTATTAATCATTTTATTTTTTTCTATACCATCATTCTTTTTAATTCTTTCAAAACAATCCTCATCCAATAATTTTTTCATTTTTTCATCATATTCTTTCTTCATCATAATTACCATACTAGATGTCTTATCTCCTCTCAAAAATAACATATCTTTATATTTACTTTTAATTTGACTAATAACTCTCCTTTCATGTTCATTTTCATATTTATACTCCAAATTACTTATCATATTATATTCCAACTCTTCCATTTTGTGTTGAAACTCTCTCAACATCATATCATATTTTTTATCATTCTTATAACCATTATACATATTTAAGCTATTATTATTAATTTCCCTAATTTTATCAATTAATAATTTATCTTTTGCCTCAATTTCAAAAATATCTTTATTAACATTACTATTTATTATAGGAATATACTTTAAACCTTTCTCTAAAATTTCTTTCTCCTTTTTATCAAATTTCATTCCAGTTAAATTAATTATAAAATTATTTTTACTATTATCACATCCATTATACTTATTATTAAAATAATCTTTTTTATTATTCCCATCCTAAATACACCAAGTTTTTGTTTATCATAAATTAATTTTGTTAATCTTTTATTATGTCTAACTCTTATTATATTCCTATAATAATTCATTTTATTCAAATAACAATATCTTAACATATCTTCTTCTTTCAAATTTATTAATGTTCTTAATTTTTCATATATCTCTTTAACCTTATTTAATAAAATATCTTTCTCTTTATATAAAATAAAGTTTTTGAAAAGAAAAAGGAGAAGGATTTTTTATTTGTTGATATTTTCTCTAAAACATTGGTTAAGCCTGGTCTAAAGTATATCCTGCTCTTAAGTTTTGAATCTTGATAGACTTCAATGGCTATCTCCTCTCTCATGATCAACAAGATTGATTTACCTGGTGAATTAAATAATCTTTTTTTTTTTTTTTCATGTGTCAAAGCATCGGCCGAGAAGCGAACCTGGGACAACTGCTTGTAAGGCAGCTGTGCCGACAATTTGACCGCATAACTTCTATAGTTTGTAATTTTGAATAATTTTAAATTTATATCTAGAGATCTTCCATAAGACATTTCTGTTATATTAATTGACATTTTTATATCTGTTTAATTACAATAAAAGCAGTGAAAGTGGTTTGTTTAGGTAAAAAAAAAAAAACGAAACTTAAAAGGATAATATCAAAATTATTTTGATTACATGATTAAAAGTGTTTAATGCAATTTTAAATTAATAAGATCAGAGTAACAAAGTTGATTGGATCTAACGTAATTTAATAACACAAAATTAATTTTAAGGGAAGTCTTGAAATCTTCCAATTTTCAGTGTAAATTTTAAATGTGGTAATTTCTGAATCAAAAATATATTTGATAACCAAGAGAAACTCGTTATGTGAAAGAAAAAAAAATTAAAATTATATAAATTTTTACAACTTAATCTTAACACCAAATTTTCAATCTAAATGAAAGGACTGTTTCGATTTTAAGTAAGACTTCGAATTAATCTCTGTTCAAATGATCCAAATTGTACTACGTATTAAATAATTTTTTAAAAATATTAATAAATGATTCCAATTGTTTTCTTCTAAGTTTTGATTATTGTGTTGAAATAGTCATACTAATTTACAAGTGGCTTCTAATTATGATAATAATATGCTTATTAATGACTTATTTATAATTTTCAGTAAATAGATATATTTCTAAGTATATTTACAGTTTTTGTGCTTATGAATTTGTATTTTATTCCGTTCTTGAATTATTAAATCAATGTAATAGGAATTATGGAAATAAAACAAATATTTTTACCCACTATCTTTCCCACTCAGAAGTGTCCTAGTTTGAATGATAACTTAGTTATTCTCAACTTATACTCATTATAAGTATTTACATTTGTCATTTGGAAATTATGTTTGATAAAAAACATGATTATTTTCTTAACTTAATTTAATAATAATTTGAATAAGTTATGATCTCCTTTAACTTAATTTAATAATAATAATTGCTATGACCTTTCTCTCACCCTCTCTCCATTTTATTTTATCCTATTATCTTCAATCAATTAGGTTCATAAAGAGCCTGATCGTCATGAGTTTCTTATACCATTAATCATTTCTCTGCACTGAGTATTATAATGGAATATGTTCATGTAGTCAATTTCTATTTTCTAACTATGCATAGCAATCCTGAGTTCAATATCTTCTTCTTCTAGTGTTAAAATGGTAATATTCATTTACAAATGCTAATGATGATACACGTTTCATGGATTGGTTTGTTAAACCACTGCAAACCCATTTTTATATTTTTATCTTCATCTTTGTCTCTCTCAGTCTTTTTTTTTTTTTTTTTCTGGAATTACAATGCCCATTCTTATTAAGATGTGGATGCTAGTAAGTAATAAATGATTAAAAAAATTATGGTTTTAAAAATAGCATATTATTTTAGAGACTTGTAATTAGATATATTAGTTCTCTGAATGCAATCAGTAAAATCACACACACAAATATGCCAAATATGCATCCATTTTTTTGTTTACGTTTTATAGGGCATATAATTTTTTTAAAAAATCAAGAATTGCCTATCTTATAAATAAAAATTATTGGTGAGAAAAACAATTTTCCCTGAAAAACAGGCAAAATTCTCCATACAGTAGTGCCACCAACCAGAGTAATCCCTGAACAGTTACTACTGTGGAATAATCATAAAACTATAAGAATAAATTTATGTCTTGAATTATACATAAGTATATTAATATTGTATTGTGTTTTTTAAATCTAATTTTATATATATATAAATGGAGAACCATCTTATGTGATGAGCTCATTAAATTTATTCATCATCATCATCAACTTTACCAATCCACTGCAGGATGAAAGTCTCTCCAAGTTCAATCCATCTTCTCCAATCTTTAGCCTCTCTTCTCCACATCACCCCTGCACACTTTCTTATTTCATCCATCTGTCTCACATGTGGTCTCTTTCTGGGTCTTTTACAATCTCTTGGAATCCAGTTTAAAATTTCAATTGTCCATCTATTATCATCTCTTCTAACAATATGTCCAGCCCAACTCCACTTCAGTCTTTTAATTTTTTCAATGAGGTCAGTAATACCAGTTTGTTCTCTTATCCATATATTGCGTTTTCGATCTCTTCTTGTAACTCCCAACATGCATCTCTCCATACTTCTTTGAGTGATTTCTACTTTAAATTTATTACAAAGATCTAAATATTGAAATGCTGAAAAGTACTGCATCAAAAAAGCAAGTCACCGCAATGATGAGATATCACCAAATGAATATAATATTCTCTTTCAGCTTCCATCTGCTTTAAGCAGAAAACTTAATATACATAAATACAAATTTTTGGTATATCTAGGATTTTATATATTAATCTTTATTTATGCTTAAAGTTTAGCTAAAAGTTAAGTTAATTTCTAGACTAATAAATGATTAGTAATAATCTTTAGTGTATTCATCAAAAAAAAACGCTCACAAAAGTTTGAATGCAAAAAAATTGGTACTTTTAGATCAAACTGTACTAATTTGATATTGATAAACAGTGAACAAAAATAATAAAGATGTTAGAAAAATAGGAGTCTGGATAAACCAAAGACTGTTGGCTCAGCAAAAATTCATCTTGATAGTCATTACCTTTTTCAGGGCATCTTTAATTGCATGATCAAAGTGCATGGTGAAATAGAAGTTTTAAATATATTTAAGAAATTACATATGGAAAAAAGAGGAATGGAGTTGAATTAATAATACCATATAGCTGCACTTAATAAAAATTTATGTAGACTCTAAGTGAAGCTTACTTTCATTTAAATTACATATACATTAAACTATAAACCTATTCATGGAATAAACAAGTCTGAATATATTACTAAAATAATTACCGAGCTAGATCCTCAATGAATTGTTTAAATGAATTTGTAAAAAAATGCCCACCTTTTTGTTATATCAATACCAATCTATAATGTCAAATAAATTGACTTATTTACATACATTTAATTTCAAATAAGAATGATGTATCGTAAATTCTAATAAATTTCACCAGCGTCATTCATTCAAGCATGTAAAAGTAATTTAAAGTGATTATTTAATATCTTCACGCTTTCACTTTGAAACACTTAAGATTCACCCATACAAAAGTGCTTGGGTTCGAAAAGATAGATGGCCATTCTATCTTTTCCAAAGACTTTATCATGTGGTTGAAGTGTTAGTATTTATTCATTTTATTTTTAAAATCCAAAGCGCATGTGCAACAGTTTAATGCTGTTTAAATATTATTATTTATAAAAACATCGCGCTATATAAAATAATTGACTTATTTACATACATTTAATTTCAAATAAGAATGACGTATCATAAATTCTAATAAATTTCACCAGCGTCATTTATTCAAGCATGTATAGGTAATTTAAAGTGATTATTTAATATCTTCAAAATTTCACTTTCAAACACTTAAGATTCACCCATACAAAAGCGCTTGGGTTCGAAAAGATAGATGGCCATTCTATCTTTTCCAGAGACTTTATCATGTGGTTGAAGTGTTAGTATTCATTCATTTTATATGTAAAATCCAAAGCGCATGTGCAACAGTTGAATGCTGTTTAAATATTATTGTTTATAAAAACATCGCGCTATATAAAATAATTGACTTATTTACATTCATACATATTATACATCTGAAGAAGACTACTGGTCAGTTGAAATTGTAGGGTTTTGTCAAGTCAAGAATAAATTATAGCATTGTAAAAAATGTATAAGAAAGAAATATTTATTTAATTGTTATAATATATATACACAGAGGCAAAACTCTCCATATAGTAGCGCCACTCAGTGCGAGCCAGAATAATCAATGGATGCATAAAGAAAGGTGATCATGTGATGTTTGGTGGTATAATATATATACATTAATTTTTAATTAAATTTAAATTTTATATTTGGACTAAAAATGCTATAATAATAAATGATTAGTAATAATTATTAATGTATTTATCTAAACGGGATGTTGTGAAAAATAAGAATGCAAAAATCTTGTGCAATATAGCATAGACATATAAGTAATGAGTAAGTAACAGCCTGAGTTTCAAAATTTTAAGAGTTTTAAACTTTTACATCACTATTTTGCATAAAGTAATAAAAGATCATTGAATGTAAGTAATTCTTCATTCGTAAGTTCATGATAAAGATAAACTAATTAACCAAGTTCACTGATTAACCATTATTTATGTAAAATTATATGAGAAGATAGCTAACTGTTAATAAAATATAACAAATTGTATACTGGAATATTGCAATACACAGATTTAAGAAATTGTCGATAACATAATTATGTGATGTTCAAGCACCAGAATGATAAAATATAACAATTCCCTCTAAACAGATTTGACTGGGTTTTTTTTACTCCCCTCAATTAGAAATCAAACCAAGTAATTTTTTCCACCAATAAGCTATTTTAACTATTGAGTTTAACATGCAGACCCAACCATTTTTGATAAATTTTATATAAATGGAATACCATTAAACAGGATATTTATTGTTAAAACTCATACACAGTATAATCCAGTGAAAAAGATGGCTAATTTTCTCTCTCCAAGCTACCTGCAGTGCCATCTTTCAATCAATATATGTGTTACATAGGGACATAATTTAACTATTCATCAGACAAATTTTAAGCCAACAAGTTTATCTGGATCGTGAGTTATGACATAAAATGTTAGTGTGCTTGTATCTTTATAGATCACTTTCAAGCCACTCTCTTCGATCACAAAATCTTTTAAACCACTTACAAATATCTTGCGACTCATGACTTCACTTCCATACATAGTTTGGATTAATTATGGTGAAGTATTTCAGTAATAGTTTTCCCCAATTTAAATTGAAATGTAATGGTATTGCCTAATTTCGTTGTAGATTAAGATAGAAACATAATGTCCCAATACATGCTATAACTAGTGATCTGTATTTTCTAGCATCATAAAATGTTTTGTGAATAGTTAAATTATCTCTCTATGTAATACATACACTGATTCACAGATGGTACTGCAATCAGTTTTGAAAGAGAACCAGTCATCTTTACAATGGGAGACATTGTGTTCTATATAAACAAAATTTCAAAGATGAACTTTAACCTTTTACAAATAAGTTATTTATTACATATATTTACAAAGAAAATTAAACAGAAAGAAAAAGATCAGTAAATACTGAGAAATAGTAAGCTTAATTGCAATGAGTTTCCAAGGTTTTTTTTCTATCTTGGTCCAATAACAATTTAATTTATGATCAAAGCTCAATTTAATTTTTAAAAAAGAGGACATTGTATTAGTAAATGAAAAGCTAATTTTGTGTTCAACTCCTATGCTAGCTAGCATTGACACTGATCAAGCCAGCAACACCTGAAGAAAAACAGAGAATACCATTCGAAACATTGTGTAATCTACTAACCTGTGTTATTTATTTGTGTGTTATTACTAACAGTTGTTTGTATTTGAAAAGTTTAAATAAAAAGTTTAAACTTTTCTAGATATTCAACATTTAATAATAGATGATAGAAATAATCTAACATTGTACTGATATAAAAGCGAACATATATTGTAAAGTTTTATATTGTCATTCATAAAAAAATAAGATATGAAACAAAATTACATATATAAATAAGACATTTATTTTATATAAAGTGTAATATTAATAAGCCAATATGCTAATGCACATGTGCTTTGTAGATTTAACTATGTAAATGAATACTCTCACTTTTCAAACACAAGATATAGTAAAAGTAATATTTCTTCATATTTTTAGCAGTGTGAGATTCCAATAAAGAAATATTTTGGATTAAAGATGTTTTATGTGTAATAGTTTTTATTTTTGAAATATATATACACAAACAAGCTTTCATTTAAAAGCTTCAAAACAAATAAATAAAAAATTAATTCAATTTAAATATTGCCTTCAAACATACCAAGCAAATATGGTCCTGCTCTTCTTACAACAGTTTTAACAATGGCACCCTCATCAGGAATACTAAGTCTTTTTCTTCGGAGTTCATATTCTTCTCCTAAAGATGTCCCAGCTCTCTTCATAATAACTCCACTGAAATAAAAATGCACACAGAGAATATATTCAGAGTCAATGGAAGCCATTTAAAATTTATCCAAAATATAAATGATGCAAATTTTTAATGCAAAATTATTAAAATGATTTCATAACCCAAACAAATTATTATTATGATAAAAATTTAATAGCTTTATTAACAAATTTTTAACTAGTAGTAATGCTCAAAAAAAAAAAAAACCCACCATATTATTCAATAATAACCACATATCAGTCAAAAAAATTTATCAGCATTAGTTTTAATGCCTTCTAATATACAATGATTATTTAATTATTGGATAAAGATGGGATTAATGTTACTACTATACTGTGAATATTAATGCATATGGAAAACAATTTAGTTGGCAGAGATAAATAAAACAATTAAATTGACAATTTTTTACATTGCATATCAAATTACGATAGGGTTTTTAAAACTTTCCATTATTCTTATAAAATAAATACATGTATCAAATAATTAATTTATTAAATAAATCTCTAAAAAAATTTCACTCTTTCTTTTGCACTTTTCATAATACTTCATTCAATTCAACTATCTGACAGTTTTGACTGTTTAGCAATCTTCTTCAGGCTGTAATGTACACTTGCATTAGAGTATTTCTTGTTTATTTACATAAACATAGAATAAGCTTATTTTATAATATTCACACTGCAACAGAATGGCATACACTAATGAAATTACCTGTATCTATTTACAGAATGCCACATATTGGTGCTCCAAATATATAACAGAATGCCATGCTATAAGCACGTAACTTTATATTGTGCTGCCAGAAATGTAATAGAATATAAAAAATTTAAATGAAATGGTAGTAGGTATGTGCATGTACTATACACACAACTGTCGAAAAAAAAACATCTTCAGATATCATTTACCTTATAATATAGATACTTAAGTATAACATGCACATACTTTTACATTCCTCACACTTAAACTATAAAACTCAGTGAAAATATTGGATTACTCACAGTTTATGAAAATGCAGATTCATAATGTTAATCAATCATAGCAAACTTATATAGAAAAAATATTAAACTGTGAATAAAGATCAAAGACTGAATTTATATAAGAAAAACATTTAATTAACAGTAATCAATACCTAGACAGGTTTGCAAGACATATGACAATACATACACATATTTGATTGCATTCAATGTTGTTATTGATTGACAGAATTAAAATTTTAACAAATATTGTTAGACAAATGTATACCTATATATTTCAGGAATATTAAATACACTTTATTAATATTCAAAATTATTAACAATTATTAATAAAATAAAATAGTTTAAAAGATTAAAAAAATGATCAAAATGCTTATTCTTCTTTCTAATTTAGAGATTCTTACTTGCTTTGACTCATTCTCTGAATATATTTTAAATGATTAAATCAATCTTTTTTTAACAGGATACCCTTCCTTGCTTAATTCTTTCTATAAAGACGTTGCTGAAATTGCAATTTGCTATTAACAGCACAAGTAAATAATTATTATTTATATAGTTTTCTTCACACTTGAAAAATAGACTCCATTCTTCATTATTTTTTTTTATAATGACTAAAGTTAATATAAGTTTTCTTGCTGGTTTCTCTTAGATCACTTGATAGAAAAGTCAGCAAATGTTTAAAATATTTTATCATATCACCTTCATATAGGGGTTTAAACTCAGGCTTTCACATGATCCTCAACTATCCACACTATCTCATATTGCTGACACACTTGATCACACAAATACTGAAAAGATAAACAATCACCAATATACGTATTTCATGCTAAACCAGCACTCATCAGTTGTCCAGGTTATCATCTCCACACATATATACAATCAATGCTCAGCTTATATTAAGATAGCCAATCTTCATACTTTAATGGACAGGTTTCACTCCACTCCACAACTCTTCAACTGTCCATTTCATTGAAAATCTGATGATGGAATGCTCAAAGCCCTCATTGGTGCCAACTTTCTCATCCTACCCATGTTGACCATAAGTCACTCTGACCCCCCATGTACAGGACATAATCCATTTACATATATATATACAAGGGATGGGCAGATCTTACAGCACTATATTTTAATATAATTTTTTCTATAGTACAGGCTTTTTCATACCTGCACTCCAATATATAATATATAGGGGATTTGAACTCAGACTTTCACACGACCCTCAACTATCCACGCTATCTCATACTGCTGACACACTTGATCACACACACACATGTTGAAAAGATAAACAATCACCAATACAGAAAAAAAAATTATATTAAAATATAGAGCTATAAGATCTGCCCTTCCCTCATATAGGTATGTAAATGGATTACATCCTATACATGAGTCAGAGTGACTTATGCTCAATGTGGGTGGGATTAGAAAGTTGGCACCAATGAGGGCTTTGAGCATTCCATCATCAGATTTTCAGTGAAATGGATGGCTGAAGAGTTGTGGGGTAGGAATGGATTGAAGGCTGTCCATTAAAGTATGAAGATTGGCTATCTTAATATAAGCTGAGCATTGATTGTATATATGTGTGGAGATGATAATCTGGATCAACTAATGAGTGCTGGTTTAGCACGAAATACGGATATTGGTGATTGTTTATCTTTTCAACATGTGTGTGATCAAGTGTGTCAGCAATATGAAATAGCATGGATAGTTGAGGTTGGTGTGAAAGTCTGAATTCAAACCCCCTGTATATTACATATTGGAATGCAGATATGAAAAAACCTGTACCGGAGTGCAGACATGAAAAAGCCTGTACTGGAGTGCAGATATGAAAACGCCTGTACTATAGAAAAAAAATTATATTAGCATATCACCTTTAGTGAGAGGACTTTTTCAATAAATAAGAAAGGTTGTAAAAAACAAGCAAGAAATTAACAAATTTCTGAAAAAATAATAATCTTAAAACAATACTTAAAAAACTCCCACTCTCTAAAACAATTAACTTTTCAATCTGAAAGAGCTTTGTGTAAAGCCTAATTTCAAAACAAAAACATTTGATGTCAGCCTCCAATTATATTCACTTAGCAAAGTTAGTAAATAACTAAGTAAATCCTTATTTTAAGATTTTCTAATTAGCAAAAATAAAACACATTTTGAAGCTATTTCATTTCTCTTTTCTTTTCTTCACAGTTAAAGTAAAAAAACTAAAAACTATTACAATTTTTATTACACTCACAAAATATTTTAAGATCATACACTCTTTGTTTGAAATTTGTGTATTACGGTGTACATGTCAACCTGCTATCCTTATTAGATAAAATAATTTAAAATTTTGTTAATATCAAAAAATAATATTATTAACCTATAGGAATTGACTGTCATATTTCCCTTCTTTTAAAATATGAAAAAAAGGAAAGATCACAAAAACTTATTTTTAGCAGTTTTTATTTCTCCATTTTTAATCTTCTCTTTGTCTCTAGACTTACAATCACTATCATAATTAGAAATAATTGAGAGAGTGCAAATCTCTCAAGCGCTTATGACTACAACCAGCCAATCAAATCGTAAATGACTGGGACAAAGAATTTTAATAAGAAAAGAGCAGTTCCACTCTCTTCTTTACTTGTCTTAATATATATCCAAGCCAGTCCAAAGTACTTATATTTGAAAGCGTGAATCTTAAATATCATCACACTTCATTCACTGAGTTCAAATTATAAACATACAGCGTGAAATCTTTCGATTTACTACGCAGTAGTTTTTCGACTGATGATGACTTTGAAAACGTCCATCTGCAATTGATATATATACTTGTTACTTTATATCTCCATATGCTAAGTTTTATCTTGTATGCTATTTGCATGGTATCATTAATCTTTGTATCTGTTAATCATCAGAACAGAAGTTAAATTAAGATTGAAATAAGCTTTCATTACTAAGTATTATTTTCTATTAAAACACTTAAGTGTTATAAGGTTTATTTTCATTTTTTAGTTTCATTGATAAATATTTTTAAGTTATCTTTCATCCAAAGATTTGGTTTGGATATATTTTTTGATATTCCCCATTTTGAAAATTCTCTACATTAAACTTGATTCTTATTTGAGATATTGTCTTGTTTAACAAATACAATAGCTATGGCATATTTTATCTGACTTTTCATATGATGCCCTGCAGATTTATTTGATCAGCTTTCTCGTGTTTTTAAGTTGCAGTGACAGATACATTTGATCTGTATTAAATATTATTTTCCATTTATAGTATTGGCTTCATACTTTTTGGTATTTTTGCAGAAAATACATCTTGGATATTTCTAATACTAATTTAAATAGGCACTTGGCACAAACACTTGCTTGATCTTATTTCTCAAGTCTGTAATTCTTTCCTCACCTTTATCTGTGGTTTTATAAATATCAAAACCAACAATCTTAAGAAATAAAATCCCAATTTTTATACTTGTATGAATAACCTTTTAACTTCCTTATCTTCCTTTCTCTGTAGATTATAAATACTGCAAACAAACCTTTGTTATAAAATCAAAATAATATCAATAGATTCAAACAAAACTACCTGAAATGATTTGCATACTGGATTATATAAATTAAAAAATCCTTTTGGGATTGCACTATCATGACTTCTGCTTCATCACCAACAAAACCATCCATGAATGAATTAAACTTCCAACGATAGTAACCCCTCCTGAATGTGTCTGATGCAATATTTTGTTATGTTTCATAAAGCAATTTGCCAATATTTAATAGCCACAAATTGGGCTCAACAAAGATGATCAAAAGATGGAAATAACTGGCAGCTATCCATTGGATAAATATATAAAAGAAACAAGGAATTAATCTGGTGAAATATAATAAAATGACTAGGAATTTGACTATAGGCAAATAATTTTCAAGGAGGGTTAGATGAAAATTGTCTAGTACAGCAAATGTGAAATAATAAAAAAAAACAATAGTGAAAGCTGCACAACTCAAGTGCATAAAAAAAAAATTATTTGAATATCTCAGAAACATCACTTTTGATGATAACCAAATGTTTAAGAACCCCAATCATTGCTTTATCATTATGCAATAATCCAAAGAAAAATAATCATAAAAAAATCCATATATCGTTCATATTTTAGCAACGAAAACTTCACCACACTTTATTTATAAGTGCTGTTTATAAGTGTTTTTAAGACTTTGTTTGAAATTTGTGATATGTAAGATATAAAATTTTGGACAATTTGTATCATCCAAATTTTGTTTACATCATTTTTTTAATGAGATGAATATTTGACCATGAGATGTCATAATTTTCCAGAATCAATGATAAATATTTTATTTAAAATGAGAAGGGCAGGTCTAAATTTGACAGAATACAATTACATCATATTACTGTTTAGGAGTTCAAATTTTAGTTGACTTTTCCGACTACAACCATGTCCATATAAAATGACCAAATAGCAAATTGTTGTTTAGACAGTTTCATCACATTATCACTACAATTCTTATAATTTCTATATACAATATCTTTTCAAGTCTTCATTTTTCCTGCCCAATATCTTTTTCATATCTACAACAAAGTTATATAAGATATTATTCCTGTTTACTGATTTCTCCATAAATTCACAGTCAACCAGAGTGACTTCTTGGTATCACTTCTTAAACAATCTTCTTCAACAATTCTATTCTGTTTAAGTATCCAATACTCATTTGAGACTTCAGCATTAAATTATGAGTGATCATCAATTTCTGCATTCAAATAATCTTCTATAGATGTTTCATCAATTTAACCATAAACTTTTGTTTTGATATGAATTTTAGCAAATTTATATTTCTCTACAATAAACCCATCAATTTATATAGGGTCTTTTACCCCATCTACATCAATCTTTATAAAATATTTCTTCTAAACTTAGATTAAATTCTTCCCAACTTTCATTCAATACTCTTCTAAAATCTTTTGCATTTTTTTAACATAATTTTCAGCTATATGATGGTTCCATTTTAGTTCTTGTTTAACTTGGGATGTCCATCTAATAATGAGATATTTTATAGAATGACATATTCTATCCCATCACATTTTAGATATATTTGTAGCTTTAATTATCTCAATATTTAATTTAAATTATAATTTAGAGTTAATTTTTGACTTTCTTTTTAATTTAATGATGTTTTACTAAACAATTCTCAGTCTATATATGTAATTAAAACAGGCAAACCTCTCTATATGTATTGCCACTCAGTGTAAGCTAGAGTAATCAATGGATGCCAGAACAGTTGTGCATAAAATCCCCATCTAGTGCCTACTCATCCAATATCCCCAGACTAGTTTCTGGCTTGTGGCCTTCATTACGAGCCTTGGATCTGAGAGCAGTTAAGAGCAAGCATAAGCAATGGTGATCATGTGATTTATATGTACTGACTAATTGTGATCAATTTGCTTCAATCAGCTTTCAAATTTTAAACACTAGCTGTTCTTTTGTCTCAGGTATAGAAAAATATCAAAATATCACATTGACCACCAAATACACATATAACATTACAATGGAAATAAAGTAAAAAAAAAAAAATGCACATCACATGCATTGGTGATGCATATATATATATATATGGGGTGAGCGAAAGAAAAAAGATTAAAAAAAATAAAGAGCAAGCAGCTTACATAAATGATATTTAACTAATAACTGTGTTAAATACTTAGATAGATTTGTAATACATACAATGATGATCATCATCGTCATTGTCAACCATTGTCAATCCACTGCAGGATAAAGAACTCTCCAAGTTCAATCCATCTTCTTTTATCTCTAGCTGCTCTTCTCCACATCTCCTCTGCACACTTTCTAATTTCATCCATCCATCTCACATGTGGTCTCTTTCTGGGTCTTTTACAATATCTTGGCCCCAGTTTAAGATTTCAATTGTCCATCTATTATCTCTTCTAGCAATATGTCCAGCCCAACTCCATTTCAGTCTTTTAATTCTTTTAATGATGTCAGTAATACCTGTTTCTTCTTCTTATCCATGTATTGCATTTTCGATCTCTTCTTGTTACTCCTAACATGCATCTCTCCATACTTCTTTGAGTGGTCTGAAGTCTCTGTATTGCTCTTCTATTAAGTGTCCAAGTCTCAGATCCATAAGTAAGACTGTAAAACACATTTATTAAAAAACTTCCTTTTCAAACACATAGGCATATTTCCTTTTAATATTAAGTTATTTCTACCAAAAGCACTCCAAGTTTAATTCTATGATTAATTTCATCCATTATGTTTCCATCTGTAGTAATAATCTGACCAAGGTATTTGTAGTTGTTAACTTCTTCTAACTCATCATAATCAATCTTTATTTTCCTTTTGACATTTACCTTTAGTCCTACTTTCTTACTTTCATCTGATAACTCTTGTAACATTTCCTGAAGCTCTGAAGCATTATTTGCAAAAACAACTACATCATCTGCAAAATCTAAATTACTTAAATAATCACCCTTTACTTTTACTCCTTTACCTTCCCATTTTAACCCACAAAATACTTCTTTCCACACTGCTGTAAAAAGTTTTGGAGATATGGAGTCACCCTGTCTTACACCCTTCTCAATGTTAACCTTCCTAGTATCATTATGTAATCTAATTGTTGCTGTTGCATTTTTATAAATATTCTTCAGAATATGACAATATCCTGGATCTATACCTTGATGATCCAATGCTTTAATCACTGAAGAAATGTTTATAGAATCAAATGCCTTTTCATAATCTACAAATTCAAAGCATAATGGCAACTCATATTCATTGGTCCTTTCTATAACTTCTCTCAATACTTGGATATGATCTACTGTACTAAAACCACTTTTAAATCCAGCTTGTTCTTTTGGTTGGTTGAAATTCAATGTTCTCTGTAGATGAGTTGTAATTATCTTGGTAAAAATTTTGTATAAAACTGATAAAAGACTGATAGGTCTGTAATTTCTAATATCTTCTTTATCATCTTTTTTAAATATTAATATTGCATTCTTCCAATCATCTGGTACATCTTTATCATTTAGACATTTGGTATATAACTTTGCCAAAATTTTTTCTATTTCTTCACCTGCTTCTTTTAATATATCGATTATAATTCCATCATTACCTGGAGCTTTTCCCTTCATAAATTTAATTGCATGTCTCACTTCTTCATTTAAAATTCTGGGCAATTCGGAAGATGTAATAGATATAGGAGGTACTTGTTCTTTATTACTATATAATTCTTGATAGAACTCTTCTATCCATTTCATGATATCATCTCTCTTTTTATTAATAATTCCCCTTAAAATATTATTTTACACACTTGAGACTTTTATTCTCTTCTACAGCTTTTCTTACTAGTTCATAATTATACTTTCTTATATCATTATCCAACTCTTTTTTGCCCCATTTTACAAAATTCAAGATATTCAATCTTTCTTAATGCATCATTTTTATATATCTTCATATTCCTTCTTTTCTTCATAAATTCTCTAGTCTCAGTAGAAATTTTATTGATCAATTGCTGCTTTTTTCTACCAGCTATCTTTGTTGCAGTTTTTAAAAGTGTATCAGTTATTTTCCTATTAATTTCATTCAAATCTGAATCATGTTCAAAATCTACTAATACTTGAAAACGATTTGTAAGTTCTAATTTAAATTCATTAGAATGTTTCTGAAGATTAGAAATATCAACTGTAAATATTGTTTTTCTTAATAATTTTTGTCTCTCTAGTTTTGCATTAACATGTATCTTACATCTTACTAATCGATGATCACTTCCTGTGTTAAATTTATTAAGAACATTACAATCTTGAAATATGTATTTTCTGTTAGTCAAAATATAATCCAATTCTGCTGTACCTTCATTTGGATGCTTCCATGTCCATTTCCTTTTAACATTTTTCTCAAAAAAAGAATTCATAATATAAAGTTTTTCTTTTTCTGCAAACTCCACAAGTCTATGTCCTCTCTTAAATACCATAACCAAATTTACCTACAGCACTTTCATCTTTCATTAAAGTCTCCCATAACAATTTTAAAAGGTTGTTTAGTCTGATCAAAAGCCTTTTGTATATTCATATGAAAATCTACTATTTCATCGCTATGAGAACTTGTTGTTAGGGCTGAATTATCTGATTTGGTATCTGCTATTAAGTTGAATAACTAATCTTGCCACTCTGTCCGATACACCATCAATCTCCACAATGTTGTTCTTCCACTTTTTATTTATAATGAATCCTACTCCACTTGTATTTCCAATATTTGTGCCTTTGTAGTAGAGTACATGTCCACTTTTTAAATCAATTGTCTCTTCACCTTTTCTTCTAACTTCACAAAGTCCAATAATGTCCCATTTAATATGAGACAGTTCTTCTTCCAATTCTTGCAATCTTCCTTCACTTGAAAGCGATCTGCAGTTGTAAGTACCTAAATAAAAAGTCATCATCAAATGGTAGCCTAGGTCCACAATCAGGAGATTCTTAGCACCCACCTTCTGCCACCAAACGCTGCCTTGGCTGGTGACTTTACAGCCTCCTGTGAATAAGGGACATGATTTTTTTTTGTTAGTCATGATTGTATATATCTATTAAAAAAAATTTTTTTTCATTCGCACATACATTCATTTTGCTTTACCAGGCAACTGAGAAGACCATAGTATTACTTGATCTTAATCTCAGATGTAAAAAGCTAATCAACCCACAATGCTGACTAATGCGTGTTGGTGAGCAGGCCATCACACAGTAATGATAGCTACAACGACAAGAACGTATGGAGTGGACATTAGAAATTTGCCCTGCTCAGTTCCTTTAGGCATCCAAGAGGAATCAAGTAAATTTCTTTCTCCAGCCACATACGATGATTCACACACATATATTTTGAATTGACTTCAATGTTTATTAATTGATTGGTTTAATTAAGATTTTAACAAATATTGTTTAACAGATATATGTCTTAATATTTCAGGAATATTAAATCCACTTTATTTAATAATATTCAACATTATTAACAATAATAATTAAAACAAATAGAAAAAAAATGATAAAAATGCTTATTTTTATTATTATCTGAAGTTCTTTTTAGTATTATTTTTTTTAAAAAAAACTTATTTTTTTTCATATGTCAAATGTATTGACCAGGAAGCGAACGCCTGAGCGAAGAAATGTCAAAGTTGCTTACCATAATGATGCATCTAGAGTTATTTAAATATAATCAGCTGCCTTTCGAGATTAGTGTGGCTCCTAACATTTTCCAAGCAAAGATGGATTATTTGGGAAAAGAACTGACAGGAATCATACCAAATTATGATGACATCCTTATTACAGCTGACTCTGAGAAAAACCTCCGAGATAGAGTCATCCAAGTGTGCAGGAAGTTGGAGAAATTTGGAACAATGCTGAACAAGACAAATGTGTATTGAGCACTCAGAAAAGTAAATTTTTGGAACACATAATATCCGGACAGACCTGAGAAAACAAAAGCAATGAATAATGCACTTAGACCAAAAAACATGAAAGAACTTAAGGCATTCCTGGGACTTATCAACTACTTTGAAACTTTCCTAAGGGGAAAAGCTCATGTAGCTCAATCATTGTTCAACTTGCTGAAGAACCAAGTCTGGGAATGAACACAAGAATGCCTTTAATAAAACAAAAGCCCTACTGATATCAGAGAAACTACTAGTGCATTATGATAACAAGGCAGAATTGTGTTTGCCAGTGGACGCATCAGAGTATGGAGTAGGTGCAGTGCTAACACACCTTACTCCTAATGGTGAAAGACCAATAGCTTATGCCTCAAGGACTCTATCTAGTGCCAAAAGAAATTTCAGCCAAATAGATAAGGAGGCATTGACAATAGTGTTCGGAATCAAGAAATTCCACCAGTATGTATACGAATGGAAGTTTAGCATAAACACAGATCACAAACCGATGCAGGGAATATTTACAAAAGTGAACCCTATTCCTGATCACCTGAGACCATGGATGTTATGCTGGATTACCACACTTCCGACTTTGGCAAATTAATCAAACATACTGATGCATTGCCAAGGTTGCCAGATACCTCAGAAGAAGAAAAACCAATCATAGAAGTCAATTATGTTGACGATTGGGAATTGAAAGTGCTGAATAGTAGATGCATAGTCAAATGGATAGATGCTGACCTAGGCTACCAAATACTTAAGGGCTGGATCAGTAAGGGTTGGTCCAATAGAAGACCTAAAAACTTACCAATAGCATTCTGGAACACCCATGCTCAACTATCGATATGCAAGTGTTGCATCCTTAATGGTGACAGTGTTGTGATATCTCCAAGAGGCCAAAACAAAGTCCTAAGTTTACTTCATAGTGGTTATCCCGGGATAGTGCATGCAAAGGCATTGGCAAGGAATTATGTTTGGTGGCTAAAGCTGAATGAAGAGATAGAAGCATTCACAAAAAACTGTGTAAATTGTCAAGCAAATACTGGACAGAAAAAAGAAATATGGTCTGTGGCCATCAGCAATGAGAGTTTGGTAGCACGTTCATATGAATCACCCTGACCCTTTCACGAGATACATTTTTCTAATATTGGTCAATGCTTACTCACATTGGATATAATACAGAGTCATTAAAAATACTGGGACAGATGAAGTCATCAAGCATTTAAGTTTGATAGTTGCAATAGTCGCAACCCAAAGATATCCTGAAATGCCTGTCATAGACAATGGTCCAGGTTTTACATAATCAAAATTCAAGTTTTTGATGATCACAAGTATTAGACATATCCACACACCACCCTGAAAGCAATGGGCTAGCCGAAAATGTGGTAAAACAGGTAAAAAATACACTAAGAAAGCAAAACCCTGCTAAGATATCAGAAGCATTAGACCAAATACTCTTACAATAACATACCACTCCAATGCCAGCAAGTGGAAAATCACCAGCTGAATTGTTCTTGAAATGATTACAGATAGAGCTTACTGCCTGAAACTGACTAAGAAAATTGAAAAATCAGAACATGAGAAGTTCATCATTGGTGAGAAGGGTGGATTAGATTGTCTATGGAAAATCGGGATAAAAGGTGAAGTAGTCAGCATAACTTTACAAAGAATATTGCGACAGCGCAAACGGAAGATGAGATGGTATACAAAAGACATTTTCATCACATTTGCCATCGGAGTTGTCCGAGCTGGGAAGGAAAATATCCTGATCAAAACAACGAGAATGAATCAAAAGAGACTAAACCAGAGATCAGCGAGATCCAAGTTGCTAACCTGAAAATCCAAGCAAAAATTAGAGAAGCAGATAATACACCTGAAACTAGGGAGCCAGTGATGAATGAAGAATAGCCAGAAACAGAGAATTCAAGAGAAGAGCTAGAGTACCATCACCCAAGATGGAATAAAAAATCACCTGCATACCTAAGAGACTTTGTGAAATAACCAATACTTCTAGAGTGGAAGGAGGAGTGTGGTGTCACAGACCAAGTTAGTTTAGGATTGTTTGAAAATTAGGTAATACATCGTCTAATCATTCATACCGCTCGATAGCGCTGTTTCTAGTGAAAACCAAATAGATATAACATTACCGGGCTGTTTTTATTTTGTTGATTTATGTTTTTAATTTTTGGATTTGCTTTATTTATTTTTTTGTTGTTGTTGTTTTATTTTTTTAACCTGTTTTATGTATATTATTTAAAAATAAAAAAATGGAGTCTTTTTTTTGGCTTTTAAAACATTCTGTCTTTTTTTTTTAAAACGAACATGTCTTTTTCCGGTCTTTTTTTTTAAGAAACTTTTTTTTCCTAATCTTTTTTGTTTTTGAAGAAATTTTTTTTTTTTGAGAAACAAGGCTTTCTCGACAGACCTCTCTAATACCTGTTGTCAGATTCCTTATGGCGTTTTGACACATTTCCAACTCAGCTCTAATACGCTTCACTGTAAGCTGATCCCGGCTTCAATAATAAATTAGCAGTACCACTTGCGAAAAAGCAATTCGGCAGCCTTCAAACCATGTTCCATGAGCGAATGGAACACCTTTGGCGACATTGACGTGATTGACATTCCATTTCAGATGTTTGACAACACCTTAATTTCATTAAACCACCACAAAAACAGTTTTTCTGGGTGGGTAAAATATTTTTTTTTGGTTGAAGGAAGGCCACTGTATCTGCTTCTGTAGCAGGTGAATCTAAAAACTACAACACTGAATGGTCATCTGCCATTTAACTGTTTTGATCTCAAAAAAATATCGGAAAGTGCGTGACTTGATCGTGAACTTTGCCGAATCATGATTTACACTCCTCATTTAGTGAATTGTGATCCCTGACAATGAAAGTAGGGGTGTTTGAGAATTCACTACAATTTTTACTAACTCACATAAATTACAATACATTTAACCAAAAAAAAAATCCGTTCTAATATACTTTTCATCATTACAACTACGGAAATCTTCATAGCATATGCTGTTCAAGAGTAATGTCTATAAAGATTGTCGCATACTCATCGCTAATAATGTTCAACATGCTAGAGATGTTGGGGTAAGGGTGCACTTCAATATCTTAGTGTTTGAAAAACAGTTTGCAGGCCGTAAGATCTATGAGTGGCTTTGTAAACAACATATTTCTGTGCTTTAGCATAGAAACAGTGCCATCGTGCGGTGTGGATGATTAGATGATGTATTACCGAAAATTATTATGTAAATAGTATTGTAAAATAAGTATAGAATTGTATAACTAAATAATATTAGAAGTGTATAACTAAATAATATTGGAAATTGTATAACTAGAGAATATTAAAATTATCTAACTAAATAATTATAGATCTAATGTAACGATGACATGTAGAAAATAACCATATATGGTGTGAAGGTTTAAGTAAAATTTACTACCAAAATACCTCGCTTTATAAGGTGAATTTGGGGATGAATCAAAACCCATAGGGACAAGTGAAGGGCTCAGTTAGCAGACTATATAAGGAGAGGTATTTATGGAATTACAGATGTTTTGTTTGAACTCTAGAAGTTGGGTATATAAGTGGGATTTCATTAAGTTAAAGTCAATTGCACAAACCAAATACTTGAAGCAGTAAATTGTATCTTAAATCTAACAATTGATAAATGTGTATTTGTATAAAATACGGACTAAAGTCATTAAACAACTTTCTTAAGAATCAATTAAAAATAATGGAGAATCTAAAAAAGTAATTCTCCAGCTACAATAATAAACTTTATCTACTTCTTAAATTTAAAGTAAATTTGTAAATAATGATTTATAAATGAGTATTTATAAACAATACGTGACTAACATTCTGAGAAAATTGTTTTAAGAGTTTTACTAAAAGAAAAATAAATAACTCATCCATAAAGGGAATTAACAAACAGAATAAAATATTATTTGAACAATACATATTTATTATAAAATATTTAACACAGAAATGATTTCATACTAAATATATATATATGTTTATCAACTACAATTACTAGACTAGATTACTGGATATAATTTTACCAGGAGACTTTTATGCTGCAGACTTTTGATTTCTTTAGAGTATGTACTTTAATTGAGTGCTCAAATGAGTAGAGCCATTTCTTTAGCAGGTAGATGAGAGAGAAGCTTCAGCATCCATATTGTTGATCAGTGAAACAGGAGGTCAGTCGGGTAATTTAATGATGGGAATTGGAGTTGTGCTAGAAGAGGTGAGTTTGACTTTGTGGAGCCTTTAGCCACACATGCTATCATTGAAAACCCTGGAAATAGTTGATCCCTTCATTTTTCTGGTAATAGCTTGGTTTCCTTCAAGTGGGTCGCATATTGCATGGTAATTGCAGTAACATCATAGATTCTTCATTGGAAAATTTTGGTGACATAACTGGAACTTTTAATCACGTAGAGTGTATAATTATAATGGTTCATGTTCTCTAAGGAATTGAAGAAAAGTGAATAGCAAATAGTTTCTGCACCTAAAATTTTTTAGCTTATATGTCCCCAGTTCTGTTGTTTGCCCATTTTTCTTGGAAATATCTAGAATCGGCATTATTTAAAAATAACTCCAGATAATCTAGTATTTTTAACTACTAATAAATTCTTAACATTCCCGACTAATTACTTTTATTACAATCTTCTGAACAAAGCCTAACTTTATATTACAACAAATTAAAATTTAAAACCCTGTAGATTAGGCATTGTTCTACAAAGTTTTAAAATAATCTTATACAAAAGATAAGGAATTTATTTATGAAGTTTACTTTTTTTAAAATAAAAATTTGACATTTATTTTATTAAATAAAATTATTCTATCGATTCATGTGTGCATATATATATATATGTGTGTGTGTGTGATCGCATTTTTACAATACACGTTCAATTGGCAAAATTTTAAAATAAATTTACAAACAGAAATTTTAGCTGAAATCCCCCTCAAATACAGATACATATTTGAGACATAGCAAAGCATCCGTCTCAATATATAACAAAATACACGCAAATATCTTGAAAAAATTATTACTGTAATGTCTATTTGTTCTTATAAATACAGCAATGAGGATTAAAAAAGATTTTACATATAGTATTTGGGACAAATAATAAAAAAAGAAAAACATTTTCTTAACAGATTTTGACTTAGTTTAAATAATGAATTCCTTATATATAAAATGGCATAATGAAATAAAGAGAGCATTTGAGATTTGTAACATGTATAAAAAAAACATCATTTAAAACGTATGCAAGTGATAAAGACAGACATTAAAGGGTATGGGATATGCAAAAAGTATGTTAAGTGATAAAGAAAATGAAAAATTGATTCAAAAATTTGGATTATATAAATAGACAATTAGATATTCTTGGAAAATAGACTTAAAAAAATGAAACTTATATTACACAGATATCATTACAAAAGATAAGCAGTTTAATGGAGAGAAGAATGTAATAGAAGTAGAATCTTTAGATGGTACTCATATATTGGACTATTTCCATCAAACTTTATTTAAACTTTCCAAATACATTCAACTCTTAGTAATAGCATGTAGGTTAGTATATAACACGAGTTTTTGAGTGGTATTCTCTTTTCTTCTTATGTTATTGGCTTTGAATGTATTTGTAAAGTTTAAACAGTTTGAATTTTTCTAAAGACATTAAATATTTAATATTGGTTGATGCAAACAGTCCAACATATTATTGTCCACTGAAATGGCATCACCACAAACCTTCAGATAGAATCTTTAGATGAAATGTAATGTGAAGCTAATCTAAGGATGAAATACATATTAAAATATAAGAATTCACCCTATTAAAAATAAATAATATAACATATTGGCAATGTAAATATTTTTGTCATAGCAAAGTCAATTATCTGCAGGATCCATTAGAAATAAGAGAGAAAGATTATAAAGAATTAATGTTTCGCCTAGAATGTGTAATTTACTTACTAATGAAACCATATACCACATACTAAAAACAAAAAACCAATAACCAATCAATAAGAAATAAAATGCATGTTCTTATAATGCATGAAAATAATATATTTGACAATTAAACCAACATAGAATGAATAACTCTTTTTTTAAACAAGGCAAAACTCTCCATATAGTAGTGCCACCCTGTGCCAACCAGAGTAATCAATGGATGCCAGAAGGCTTGTGCATAAAATCCCTATCTAGTGCCTATTCATCCAATATCCCCAGACTAGGTTCAAGCCAGAAAGTAGTCTGAGGATATTGGATGAGTAGGCACTAGATAGGGATTTTATGCACAAACCTTCTGGCATCCATTGATTACTCTGGTTGGCACAGGGTGGCACTACTGTATTTTGCCTTGTTTATTAACAATTATGTGCTAGTATAAGAGATAGTGATCATGTGATGTTTTGTGGTTTAACTCCTTTCTTATTTTTCATAACAAATAAAAACATGTTTCAAATATGGTTAAATAGTATAATGTATATTTTAGAAAGCAAAACATACTCAATGGGAATATATTGTAATGGATGTTTAAGACACCATTACAAAAATTATAGTTTTATAGAGGTGAAGAAAATAAAATAAATTTTTATATAAGATTTCGTTTGTAAAACTTGATTAAAAGTTTTTTTTTTTAAGGCTTGTACAAATATATATGTATGTGCGTGGGAATTATATTTTAATACCACAGTTATATTTGGTTTTTAATTTTGATTTAAAAAAGAAAAAAGAAAACTAAGATTACTTTTTTGTTAAATTTATGTAAAAGTGTACAAATAGATTGCTTTACAGATTTGGGATTTATATTGATAAGAATAATTAAAAAAGAAAGAAAACAAAAAGAAAAGAATTTTTCATTAGTTAGTTCCTAGATCTGTAAAGGGCAATTTATTTCGTTAATTAGATAACTATTGTTATCTAGATAGAGAATTTTTAAATTTTAATTAAAAAGAAAAAGTTTGGTAATTGGTTTAAGAGATATGATTCAGATATAACAGGCGGAATCAGGCCATGGGGTTATCTTAGACTAGCTTTCAATACTTGCATCAGCTAGTATACTTGCAGCAGCGCAAAGAGACAGACACCAACTCTGACAGGAGAAATGCACAAACTCTGAGACACACCAACTCCGAGAGATACTTGCACTATTCCTGCATATTCTGAAAGCTGATCCGGTAATTATTCTACCTAGAATGAACGTTAAACCTACAGCAAGAATATTTTCTTTACCATGATGTGCTAAGCTTCTCGCCAGGGCAGTTTCGGACGTCCTGTGTCTCCATTAACTGCCTATAATGCCATAAGAACCGGCTCCAAAGAAACCACTAACCAACTCGCCCAAGCCTACCGTCAGTGAATCCAGAGCAACGGACTATACTTAAGAAGTCTAGTGCACTAGCATTTAAATAAATTATAAAGGTACCTTACAGTTTTGCAATTTAAATAATATTGTCTTATATGTGTTTCCCTTTTTTAAAAAAATATAAATGTTTTTCAAGTTGTATCTTATGTAATTCGATTTCTGTGTGCTTGATTTTTTTTCTTTCTTTTTTAACGAGTGCTAGTTTCAAACCTATTACTGTCCGTCCTATTTAATTCTTAGTAAAAATTTAGTACGCGATCTCTGCCATTTTGAATTTCAAAAATAGCCAAAAACATCGTCTGACACATCTAAGTGATAAAAAACTACGCGAAAACAGAAAAAAATTTAGAACTTGGGTCACGTGACTTGGAAAAATCCGCCAAAACGCACAGTTAAAAAAAAAAAGCCAAAACACGAAAAATTAACATTTTCTCATTTAAATTATAAATCAAATAATTTATATAGAGAGAGAGACCAAGATTACTATATTTAAATCTTAATCAATAAATGCTAGTTATCATTGCCTAAAACAGTACTTGGTAGCATTTTGATGTGACTGATATGTGATATCTAAGGCACCCCCTCCCCCCTTATATAAATTAAAGTAATATATATGCGATATATATATATTTCACACAAATAAAATTATGAGTGCGTAAAATAAACAAATAAATGAAATACGATAAATAAATAAATGGCTAGTATTTTTGAAGGAATACCTTCATTATCAAAGCTGTGGCTAAATGAATTGGGAAGTAAACCTGTTGCTATAAGAAATGCAAAGTGTATGCAAATTTAGCACACAGCAATTCATTTAGCACACAGCTTTGATAATGAAGGTAAATAAACCCAATAGCCATTTACTTATTTATCATATTTCATTTATTTGTTTTCTTTACGCACTCATAATTTTATTTATGTGAAATATATATCTAATATATATTACTCAATATATATTACTCATTACAAACACAGACACAAAGCGATTATTAATTACAATAAATATTTTTTTAAAAAAATAAAATAAAATATTTACATTTATTTAAAATATGTTTTTGTTTTCCTTTATTGGTAGTAAAACTCATTTCAATGTTAATAGATATACAGATTACAGTGACATAATCAAGAGTAGATCTGATATAGATGAAATGCAAATGAAGACTTTAATGAGTTTTATCTTCTTATACAAAATAATTATAAAGTGGTTTGCGTATTTTTCTAAACTTTTTTAAAATTATTTGTTGAGGTATGATTTTATATATTGAAGCGGTGAATATCATCTGTACGCAGATATACTTGCTTCATTTTACTTAAAACCAAACTATTTCCCTTGGTGTATAAAATGTAATATTAAAATCCGCACTCATTTGTAATAGGTGCGTGTGTGTATATATATATAATATTATCCCATACTCTTTGCTCTTTACTTCCTCACACCTACAGTCGACCATTTGGTTTCCTGCTCTTTGTTTTATTTTACACTTGACACCTTTGAACATCCAAAGGTGTTTGACTGTAGCTATTTTCAAGATTGCCTTTGTGGATAAAGATGCACCGCACTTATATTTCTTCCCCTCTCCCATTGTCTACTTTTACATTCTTATTTAATGGTTTTCAGTTTTTATATGTTTCTTTTAACTGTAAAATGCTTAACTTAAATAATTTAGATTTTAGTTTTAGAAAGATGCCATAATATATACACACACACGCACCTATTACAAATGTGTGCGGATTTTCATATTACATTTTATACACCATGCGGATAGTTTGGTTTTAAGTAAAATTGCAAGTATATCTGCGTACAGATGATATTCACCGCTTCAATATATAAAATACTAGCCATTTATTTATTTATCGTATTTCATTTATTTGTTTATTTTACGCACTCATAATTTTATTTGTGTGAAATATATATATCGCATATATATTATTTCATTTGTATAAGGGGGGAGGGGGTGCCTTAGATATCACATATCAGCCACATCAAAATGCTACCAAGTACTTTTTTAGGCAATGATAACTAGCATTTATTGATTAAGATTTAAATATAGTAATCTTGCTCTCTCTATATATAAATTATTTGATTTATAATTTAAAATGAGAAAATGTTAATTTTTTATGTTTTGGCTTTTTTTTTATTTATTTAAAATTATATTTATTGACATAATAAAATTTAACTGTGCGTTTTGGCGGATTTTTCCAAGTCACGTGACCCAAGTTCTAAATTTGTTCGGTTTTCACGTAGTTTTTTTATCACTTAGATGTGTCAGATGATGTTTTTGGCTATTTTGAAATTCAAAATGGCGAGATCGCGTACTAAATTTGCACCGATAGTAGTTTATTTTAATCTCACATTCCTTTTATTATAGAAAGCAGTCTGGATATTATTTGACTTCTGGCTCGTGACCCATTTTATTATTAGTTCTATTTATGTCGTGAAACTTTAATTATTTATAATAGACGATTATGAAATATAATAGTTTTTAGTTTTATTTCTTCAAGCTTCCAATTCGTTTATTAGAGGTGAAGTGTTTGATAAAAGAAAAAGAAATATTTCAGAAGTGAAATTACAACATATATTTTGTTTGTTAAAATGGCAGAATATAAAAATATAAAACGGATTATAGAAGACAAAGGATTACGTCGAGAGAAATTGATAACAAGCCGGACCACAGAGAAATTAGGAGTACAATTTGATTGGTAGAAATGCAGAGGAACAGACGAATTGAAATAATGAGATAATTAAACCAATGAACAGATAAATCCGTAAAGGTGTGAACTTTTCGACACACAGCAAATAAAAAGACTTTTTCATGTATATATTTTTGTAGTTTAATTAGTTTTAAAAGTAGAGTGTACCGTAGAAGTTTGTGTTTAAATAAAGCATTATGGTATCATAAATAATAACTCGGAGTAAAGATTTTGTTAATACACGGCAAAACTTGGCGCAGTCACCGTGAAAAGTTGAACCTACGGATGGACAAGTTAAAATGTCTTTAGGACAAGGAAGCATCTCGGAGTTCGACGTCGGAAATGCGGGTGAATGGCCGTTATACGTCACTCAACTCGAAAATTTTTTTAAATTAACTAATATTACGGAGAATAATAAAAAAGTAGCAGCTCTTTTATGCCTCGCGGGACGAAAAGTAATTGAAGTGATACATAAACTAATGAATGGGCCAACAACGGATGAAACAGAATACGAAAATATTATAAACAAGTTATCCAACTATTTTAGCCCACAACCATCGAAGTTCATGGCTCGATTAACCTTGTGGAATAGAAGACAACAGAGAGGTGAAAACATAAGAGATTTCGATATAAGTTTGAGACAATTAGTAAGAGATTGCCAATACGGAGAGTTCGCAGAACAAGCCCTACTGGATCAGTTGTTATGGGGAATGAATGAAGACAAGCTACGGCAAAATTTGTTAATGGAACCAGATTTGACCTACGACATAGCAATACGGAAAGGGATAGCATACGAGCTCGTAATTGAACAAGCAATGTGTTTCAGAGGCAAGATAAATGATGAACAGTCATGGGAAATACATAAAACAGAAGGGAAAAAACAGAGTACAAATACGAAAGAATGGAATGACCGAGGAAAACAAATAAAGTGTTTCTGTTGTGGACAACAAGGACACATATCGAAAAACTGCAAATGGCATTCATATACCTGTTATAATTGTGGAAGGAAAGGACATCTAAAATCAGTCTGCAGAAATCCAAAAACTCAAGATAAACAACATACGGAATATGAAGTAAAAAAAAATGTGTGCGCACAAATCCAAAAACAATACATGATAACACTGAATATATATGGAAAAGATATAGAAATGGAGATCGACAGTGGTTCGGCAATATCACTCTTATCAGAAGAAAAATGGAACGATATTACCAAAGGCCATAAAAGATGCATAATACAGAAAACGAATATTAGAGTCAAAGACGTCAGCGGAAACGCAGTAATAATAAAAGGAAAAACCCAGATTCCAATTAGGTACAAAGAAGAAATATTAAACCTACCTATATATATAGTAAAAGGAAGCATAGCCCCGATAATAAGAAGAGAATGTTTCGAACAACTAGGAATTACTGTAACAATCATAAAAAGCATGTCGTTCGAACAGGAATACATTACAGCGTATCCGGAACTTTTTTCAGAACAAGTAGGAGTTTTCAAATCAGACCCAGTAGACATAGAATTAAGTAAAAATGCACGACCAATTGTGTGCAAACCCTGAAAGATTCCGTTTGCGCAACATGAAAAAGTAAAACAAAAAATTCAGAAATTAGTAAGCGAAGGAGTTTTGACACCGGTAGAAGACGCTCAATGGGCCACACCGATTGTAATAGTGACAAAGCCAAATGGACAAGTTAGAATTTGTGGGGATTACCGAGTAACGGTAAACAAATTTTTAGCCAAAGGGGCGTATCCAGTTCCAAACGTTCGTGCTGTTAGCCGGTTTAGCAAATGAAAATGTTTTTTTTGCAAAGTTAGATTTAAACGCCGCCTACCATCAAATTAAGGTAAAGAATAGAACAGCTCAAATGTTAACACTAACCACGCCTTTTGGTCTTTTTCAATGCAATAGGCTACCGTTCGGAGTGACAACAGCACCTAATATTTTTCAGGCAAAACTCAGCACATTATTACATGGAATACAGGGAGTGACGCCATACTATGATGATATTCTGATCACAGCCACAACAGAAAGTGAGCTACGTAAACGATTGACTAAAGTATGTAATAAATTAAAAGATGCGGGGATTAAACTGAACAAAGAAAAATGCTTATGGAAAACGCAAGAACTAGAATTTTTAGGACACGTGATTTCTAACAATGGGAAAAGACCGATAAAAGATAAAGTGCGAGCGGTAAAAAATGCGCAGAGACCCAAGAATGTCAAACAATTGCAAGCCTTTTTAGGGCTTATTAATTTTTTTGAAATTTTTTTAAAAAGCAAAGCAATGATTGCAAATCCATTATATCAGTTGTTAAGAAAAGGACAAAAATGGGAATGGACGCAAATACATGAAGAAGCGTTTGAAAAAACAAAAGAACTACTTTCTGCGGATACACTGTTGACACATTTTGATAACGCGTTAGAAGTAAGAATTACGACGGACGCGTCTGAAATAGGTGTGGGAGCGGTTTTGGCACACCCAATGGAAAACGGCGAACGACCGATTGCATACGCATCAAGGACATTATCGAAGGCAGAACGAAATTATAGTCAGATAGACAAAGAGGCTTTAGCAATTATTTTTGCACTTAGAAAATATCATCAGTTTGTTTTCGGTAGACCTTTTCAAATCATCACAGATCATAAACCCCTCCTAGCGATATTAGGGAATGACCGACAGGCTCCAGAACATATAAGCCCATGCATGTTAAGATGGCGGAACATACTGGCTGCATATGACTACGTGCTGATTTATAAACCAGGGAAGGAAATAGCTCATGCCGATGCTCTATCAAGATTGCCCGATATAAATGAAACAGGAAAGGAAGAATTAGAAATTAATTACATTGATGCGATGAAATCAAACAAATTAAATAGTAAAACTGTGGAAATGTGGACGAGAGAAGACAAGGGATATAAAAAATTAATAGAATGGATTAGAAGTGAATGGCCAGAAACTAAACCAAGTTACGTAGCAAATGGGATTTGGTCAAATAGACAACAGTTATCAATATGTAAGGGATGTATTGTAATGGGCGATAGAGTGCTAATACCAACAGCAGGAAGACAAGCAGTACTAAAATTACTACATGAAGGACATCCAGGAATTGTGCGTGCGAAAGCTCTAGCTCGTAGTTACGTATGGTGGCCAAAAATAAATGAAGACATCGAACACTATATAAAGAAATGCTCTTCATGCCAAACATATGCTGCAATGCCACAAAAGAACCTGACATCATGGCAGCCAGCAAAGAAACCATGGGAGAGAGTACACATAGATCACGCTGGACCAGTGGATGGGAAAATGTTGTTGATACTTGTAGACGCACAATCCAGATGGATAGAAACACATAAAGTACGAGATACGACGGCGAATGAAGCAATCAAATGCCTTAAAAATATTTTTGCGATTCATGGATACCCGGAGGTATTAGTATCAGACAACGGTGCTGCATTCACTGGAACAGAAATGCAACAATTTTGTGAAGAACATGATATTCAACAAGTGTGGTCACCACCATATCATCCTCAATCAAACGGGCTAGCGGAAAATGCAGTACAACAAGTGAAACAAAATTTGAGGAAAACTGGAACAAAAAATATACAAGAAACGCTACAAATGTTCATGATGACGCAACACACAACACCATCAACAGCAACGGGTAAATCACCAGCGGAAATACTATGCGGACGGAAATTGAGAACAAAATTAACTGCATTATATCCAAAGGAGAGCAATATAATACAACATGACAAAATGGATAAAGAATTCAGGAATCAAGAACCAGTCTGGTTCAGAGACATATTAAGGAAGACATGGATTCAGGGAACAATTAAACAACGGATGTCAAACAAGATATATGAAATAAATGGTCCAAATGAAAGAATGTATAGAAGACACATAAACCACATGCGAAGAAGAATGTCAGATGAATGGGATTGGATACCAAACGAGGATAAGAAGTTTGACACTAAGGAGAGTGGAATTAATAGTACAGGGAAAGAGGAAGAAGAGAAACAAATTGCGATAGAAACAAATTGTGAAGACAAACATGAACAATACAAGAATAAGTCACCCAGGCCTACAAGAAATAGAAGATTACCCGAACGATTCAAAGACTATGTGTAATGGAAATATTTCGACTTCTGAAATGAGGGGAGGAAGTGAAGTGTTTGATAAAAGAAAAAGAAATATTTCAGAAGTGAAATTACAACATATATTTTGTTTGTTAAAATGGCGGAATATAAAAATATAAAACGGATTATAGAAGACAAAGGATTACGTCGAGAGAAATTGATAACAAGCCGGACCACAGAGAAATTAGGAGTACAATTTGATTGGTAGAAATGCAGAGGAACAGACGAATTGAAATAATGAGATAATTAAACCAATGAACAGATAAATCCGTAAAGGTGTGAACTTTTCGACACACAGCAAATAAAAAGACTTTTTCATGTATATATTTTTGTAGTTTAATTAGTTTTAAAAGTAGAGTGTACCGTAGAAGTTTGTGTTTAAATAAAGCATTATGGTATCATAAATAATAACTCGGAGTAAAGATTTTGTTAATACATGGCAAGAGGCACGTACGATCGTTTTAACCCTCTCAATAGGTAGATCGTGAGCCCCTAGCCTGTCTCACTCAGCGGGAGGTCAATCGATTGAAAGAAATAACTTTCAACACTCTTATTATTATTAATGTTTTGGAAGCTACCTTCACATTCCTTCGGTTTCGACATAAGCTTACATAAATCTCAAATACGGAGATTCAGCCTTTTCCTAACTATGGGTTATAAGCAGGAAGCTAACCTTTGTCTTGCGTGAGATCACTGTTACTAATACTTCTGTTACTGCCAGTATTTTGCACTCTTTCACTCACAGGAAATCGCTCTCTGAACCATGTAAATATTTTAGTTTAATTTTGACGAATGAACGTGTAGTACATATTTTAAGTATGCTTTAAAGATTATTGTTTAGATTTATGTTTATTTAACCATGCTACTAATAAAATTATTTATTCATTTACTTAGTTGATTTTGTTTTCTGTTGCTACCTTTCCAACTCACTGAACAAAACATAGATCTATTTGCTTGATTGAGCTAGTCCGGCGCATTCGATTCGCATATCCTGTAACCCCTTAAAAATAAATGTCTAGTGATGTGATGTATTATGGCTTCTCCTTAAACGAAGTCGAGAATATCTCAGCAATTATGCCCAGATAAACCTGTTAGCCACTTTCTTTTACATTCCCCACTCTAAATTTACCCATAATCTGCTCTATCCCATTTCCACAACATAATTTTTGTCAACTCTATAACCTTTATATCTAAATCCCCCTTATCTTTTCCCAAACCCAGCATAAAAAACAATAATTCACTTTCTGTATAATCACTCTTTTCATATTTATTTTTCCACAACTTCATTATATGTAACCTTTCTGTTTTCAAACATTTACATTCAATTAACAAATGCCTAATATTTTCAATTCCTTCCTTACATAATTTACAAAATAAATCACCCATATTTTTCCATTTACATGTATATTCTTTTGTAGCTAAAGATCCCGTTCAAGCCTTAAACAATAAACTACTTTCTTTACTATTATCATATATTAACTCACACCTAATATTCTGTTTATTTCTATATATATTTAAACTCTTTTTACTCTCCATACTATTTCTCCATCTCTCTAACTCCCTAGTCTTTATTAATAAATTTATTCTTTTATCCCATTCCTTACTACTATAACACTCAATAATCCTTTTAACACAATCATCCCATCTTTTGTACAAATATACTGATATAAATTCTTTATCCAAATCTTTTGCATACCGCATTACCTTTCTCACCCATCTTGTTACCTGCCCTTTACTCATAACCCAATTAAATACTATTTTAGCTATTCTTTTATTATCCATAAACTGCAATCTACCAAACATTTTCATTTTACTTTTTGCATCTCTCATATGAAAACTTGACCATCCCATTTCTCCTTGAATTGCCTCCCTTGCTGTCCATACTTCTGCATCCAATGCATGTCTTCCTACTTCCCTTTGAGCTTTTTCTAAATAATCTAATATCTTTTTACTAACATATAATGCATCATTACCATATGTTAACCCTGCTACTGCAACTCCTTTCCATATAATTCTAGCTACATCATATTTATTATATGAAAATAGTTAATTTCTTTATCAATCCCTTTCTTTTCTTTGCTTCATTTATCAATTTTTTCTCCCATTCATCCAAATAATTTTTCTGATTACTTAAAATAATTCCCAAATAACTATATCTATTCACCACACTTAACTTAATATCTCCCAATAAAAATTCTACATCTCTTTCCTCAGTATTAACCATCATTATATCAGTATATGCGAGTCTAAAGCTTTTGTCCGGTATATAGGATAGTAATTTTTGGCGCAATCAAACGTGGGAGCCGATATTAAAACTTTACGTGAGATGTTTTGTCCGGGTAGTTGGGAAAAATAAACAAACGGTAGGCAAAAATAGGTGAAATAAAGTTAGTGGTAGAATAGAAGTTGATGGAAAGATGCAGGTAGTTTCGGATCTGTCCGTATTTAATGTTTTGATATTCAAAAAGAGTTTATTAATTAGTTCGTCGTTCGTAAAGTTTTTTTTTTTAAAAAGTAAAGAGTTTAAGTTTGCTTTGTAAAAATAAAATAAAGTTAGCTGTTGAAGATTAAATAAATAAATAAAAAAAAAACCGTTAATAAACAGATTTAAAAGAAAAGTTCAGTTGGTAATTTGGAATAAAAAAATTAGATTTAACGGAGCTAGGTTTATTTTGAAAATGGAAGCTAAAGAAGAAAGCGATAGAGAGGCAGGTTGGGAAGAGAGCCCAGTTTCATTTAAACACCCCCAGATAGTAGAAAAAAAGAGAGCGAGACACAGACGATGATGAAGAAGGTGATAATAGAAATGAAACAAAATCAGCATGCCAGGATGAAGGAAAGACGACAAGAGTTGCTGGAAATGAAACAAAATATAACAAAACAAAATATAGAAATAAAACGGATTCAACAAACAATACTGGAGGAGCTGAGAGCAGAAATGAAAGGAATGAGACAGGAAATATTGAAGACAGTTGACAAAAATCAGGCAGCTATAGACGTCATAGAGAAAGATTCGAATAAGGAGGTTCAGGAAGTTGAAATAGTAAAGGAAGAGGCAAAAGACATGAAAGATGAATTAGAACAGGATAGCATTAGAACAGGCAAGATAGAAATAGAGATAGAAGTTGGTAGAGATTGGATGCAGATAGGTGGTGAGATAGAAAATGCAGATCAAAAGACAGAATAACGTAAAAGAGTTTCTGCAAGAAACTAAAAATAAATTGGTTAAAATATCTAGTGGTTGTGAATATGAATTTGAAAAGAAGAGAGTTAAGAAAAAAGTTAAGGAGTATGATTTTAAGGCAGAGATAAAAGCTATCTATAGAGCAATTTTATTTGAAAAGACTATAGAAGAGGGATTCGTTCCATTTCTTATTAACGAGGTGGGCTGTACTAAAGTGGGACACATTGAACAAATATATTTTGCTCGGCTAAAGGGTCATAAGATGTACGAACTACAAGATAAAACAGAATGAGAAAGAGACAAGGCAATAAATTATAAGCGAAGGACAGACAAAAGGGGAAAAGGAACGTACATTAGAGTCAATAAGAATAAAGAAAGAACCGTATGACCGAGCGTAAGTGATATTGATCGGACGTGATGCTAAAAAAAAAAAACACACACACACAAAGGATTTGTAATTGGACTACGAGTTGAGAATAGAAATTTATTTCGACGTAGGTGATAAGCCTGAATGAATTTTGTAAATAATACTATATAATTACAACTATATATGTGTGAGATAAACAATATTACATTTTGATATTTTGGAATTATGTTCGTTTTTATTTAATAAAATGTATAGTGGCTATCGTAATTGTATTACTTTGTTGTAAATAGTTATTTTAATAGATCGCCAGTATATTCCTGAAAATTTATGTTACTTACAAATGATTTAAAATAGTATTCGTGAGGGTAGTCGGACGGATTTGATTTTTTTTTAAAAGTGAGATCAAACTTAGAGAAAACTGGTTAGTGGTAGGCAGAGCAAAGTCAGCTAAGTTTTCTTTTCTTTTTTTGTGATGACGGAGAGGCAGTTAGTTGTAATGGATGTTTAAGACACCATTACAAAAATTATAGTTTTATAGAGGTGAAGAAAATAAAATAAATTTTTATATAAGATTTCGTTTGTAAAACTTGATTAAAAGTTTTTTTTTAAGGCTTGTACAAATATATATGTATGTGCGTGGGAATTATATTTTAATACCACAGTTATATTTGGTTTTTAATTTTGATTTAAAAAAAGAAAACTAAGATTACTTTTTTGTTAAATTTATGTAAAAGTAAAGTGTACAAATAGATTGCTTTACAGATTTGGGATTTATATTGATAAGAATAATTAAAAAAGAAAGAAAACAAAAAGAAAAGAATTTTTCATTAGTTAATTCCTAGATCTGTAAAGGGCAATTTATTTCGTTAATTAGATAACTATTGTTATCTAGATAGAGAATTTTTAAATTTTAATTAAAAAGAAAAAGTTTGATTATTGGTTTAAGAGATATGATTCAGATATAACAGGCTGAATCAGGCCATTGGATTATCTTTGACTAGCTTTCAATACTTGCATCAGCTAGTATACTTGCACCAGCGCAAAGAGACAGACACCAACTCTGACAGGAGAATTGCACAAACTCTGAGACACTTCCACCAACTCTGAGAGATACTTGCACAAACTATTCCTGCATATTCTGAAAGCTGATCCGGTAATTATTCTACCTAGAATGAACATTAAACCTACAGCAAGAATATTTTCTTTACCATGATGTGCTAAGCTTCTCGCCAGGACAGGTTCGGATGTCCTGTGTCTCCATTAACTGCCTACAATGCCATAAGAACCGGCTCCAAAGAAACCACTAACCAACTCGCCCAAGCCTACCGTCAGTGAATCCAGAGCAACGGACTATACTTAAGAAGTCTAGTGCACTAGCATTTAAATAAATTATAAAGGTACCTTACAGTTTTGCAATTTAAATAATATTGTCTTATATGTGTTTCCCTTTTTTTAAAAAAAAATATAAATGTTTTTCAAGTTGTATCTTATGTAATTCGATTTCTGTGTGCTTGATTTTTTTTTTTTTTTTTTTTTTAACGAGTGCTAGTTTCAAACCTATTACTGTCCATCCTATTTAAGTCTTAGTAAGTAAGATAGTAGTTTATTTTAATCTCACATTCCTTTTTATTATAGAAAGCAGTCTGGATATTACAGACTATTTTAATTGACTTCTGGCTCGTGACCCATTTTATTATTAGTTCTATTTATGTCGTGAAACTTTAATTATTTATAATAGACGATTATGAAATATAATAGTTTTTAGTTTTATTTCTTCAAGCTTCCAATTCGTTTATTAGGGGCACGTACGATCGTTTTAACCCTCTCAATAGGTAGATCGTGAGCTCCTAGCCTGTCTCACTCAGAGGGAGGTCAATCGATTGAAAGTAATAACTTTCAACACTCTTTTATTATTATTAATGTTTTGGAAGCTACCTTCGTATTCCTTCTGTTTCGACATAAGCTTACATAAATCTCAAATCCAACGGAATCCAGCCTTTTCCTAACTATGGGTTATAAGCAGGAAGCTAACCTCCCTTGTCTTGCATGAGATCACTGTATACTTACTAATACTTCTGCTACTGCCAGTATTTTGCACTCTTTCATGCACAGGAAATCGCTCTCTGAACCATATAAATATTTTAGTTTAATTTTGACGAATGTATGTGTAGTACATATTTTGGTAAAGGTTTACTTTAGCGACCAGGGCATATTTGCCATCTAGTTTTTAAAATTAGAACTAAAATCAGTACGTATCTGCTCTTATATTACAATTACAGTAAATATTTATTAATTAAAACGTAAAAGATAATAATAAAAAAATAATTTACCTTTTTAAGCACAATTATGCCCTATGCATAGCAGGAAGTTGGAGAAGGGGGGGGGGTGTTATATATATAGAAAGGAAGGTATTTTAGGGTAGGTAGGAAAAAAACCCTTCTGGTTCCCAAGTGGGGATTTTCCAACTCCGGGCGGCCCCCCCCCCAATTTTCAAAATTTTGGGGGGGGTTTTTTTGGTTTTTGGGGTTCAAGAAGGTGTTCTGGTGGACGACAACCGAATGCATGTACACCCCATTGCTAAGTCTGCTGATATTATTGTACGCAGCCCAGCCATCTGAAATTATGTGAGTCCCTGGTAAAATGTACCGCTGGATTAGGGCCTCCAATGTGCCAGCCATTCTATCCGCAACTTCTGCCAAGAAGCACTTCCTTGACCCTCTTTCAATACCACCAAAGACCCAATGCCCTCTATGTATAGTCCCCCTGTGGTATTTTCTGTGGAAATAATACGTTTCGTCGATTTCGATGACTAATGGCTCCCCATTGTCATCTATTCCGCCGAGAACCATCGAGATAGTTTAAATTCTTAAGTTATAAATGTCGATAGTTTAAATTCTTAAGTTTCAAATAATTTAAACTAATTATTTTAATTAAACTAGTGTAATTATTTCAACTTCTTTAAAATGGTAAATATTTTTATTATCTTTTATATTTTAATAGATTATTTATGTAATTGTAATATAGTAGTATGCGTAAGATTTTCGAATAATAATTTACTTCTAATTTTGAAAACTAGAGGGCGAACATGATTTTTATGCTGTGGTCGCTAAAGTAAACCTTTACCCCCCCCCAAATATTTTTCATTTGTGTGTATCATATTTTAAGTATGCTTTAAAGATTATTGTTTAGATTTATGTTTATTTAACCATGCTACTAATAAAATTATTTATTCATTTACTTAGTTGATTTTGTTTTCTGTTGCTACCTTTCCAACTCACTGAACAAAACATAGATCTCGTTTGCTTGATTGAGCTAGTCCGGCGCATTCGATTCGCATATCCTGTAACCCCTTAAAAATAAATGTCTAGTTCCAAATTTCGGACTAGTGGTGAGTCTAAAGCTTTTGTCCGGTATAATATACAACAAATAAAAATTTGAAAATAATTCATTTAGTAACCAAAGCAATTCAGGATGGGTATAATGTTTTAATAAACATGGAGTATTAAAAAAATCTGTCTAATTCATAAAGTAAATGATAACTATAACTATGTTAAATATAAGCAACCCCCAAAAAATGAAATGCAGGTATAGGGTCAAATGCAAATCCATAAAAAATTAAATTCCAAAAAGCAATCTATTTATGGCCAGAACTATATTCAATAAAATCCGAAAATAATTAACTTTTTAGCAGAGTCCAAATGCAAAGCTATAAAAAAATTATATTCCAATGTTTTATCATATAATAATTATAAAATGATACAATATTAAAAAAAAAAGTAAAAGAAAATGAAGGATACTAATAAAGAAAATATAACAGTAGATATAATGTATATATTTATTATAAATGTACATGGGTATAAATATTACATATCATTTGATTTTATCATGCAAGATTTTTTTTGGAAAAAGTAAGTTTATATAACTCTGTTTTGTGTGTATGTCTTTGTGAAGAGAGCATTATTAAAATAAGACTGCTAAATTAAAGATTCTAAATTAACATCAAATGGATCAGATTAATAATTAAATAGAAATGAGGTTGCCATTTTTGATGTGGGATTGATTTTCTCTCATGATTGTTGATTTACCTGAAAGATTTGTCCTGCAAAAATAGATTTTTTTTTTTTATCAATGTAACAATGGTTAATATATACTGTATATATATATATATTTTAAGTTAATATTATTTTAATTTGTTAAGTAATATTTACTAAGGCAATAAACCTAAAGCATGTGTGGTTGAAAATGCGAAGATAGGGACCTCTACAGATCTTAACCACAAGCTTACCCATTGGAAGAAAAGATGCGTAAGCTTGCGGTTAAGACCTATAGAGGTCCCTATCTTCGCATTTTCAACCGCACATGCTTTAGGTTTATTGCCTTAGTAAATATTACTTAAGTAATCAATGTGCGTTAAATAAATTTAAAATTACAACCTTAATTTGTTAAATATATAGTCAATAACTATAAATATGAACTATATTTCTAATCATTAAAAATAATAATTTCATATTGAATAAAGGGGATTTGTGATTATTTAAATAATAATCATAATCCCAGAATGCAAGACTTGGGTTAAAGACTATTATAATTAAAACCTTTTATACTTATGTTTTTATATTTCTATAAAGGCTATGCATATATGTTTTATTTCTTAATTAATTATAAAAAAAATATAGCTGTTATTTATTTATTTATTTTTTCAATGTATATGGAATTGTTAAAATTTATATGCCAAATCTTTCAGCCTCTTGACTTTTTTCATAAGATCACGATTCTACATTGAATTCAACCTCAGGAATGTGAATAAAGAAATGATGGCACCCAAAAGCTATGACAAATTTTATTTCAGTTATAATTTATATCTAAATACAGTAATCAATCATATGTATTTATGTGTATAAGTTAATCAGCCAATTTTAATGTAATCTTATAAGACTGAGACATCATTTCACGTCATTACATCATTGGAGTTCAACTTGTAGTTCAATTTGGCCAGCATTCATCAAAAAGCATTTTGTTCTGTTACTTAACTGACAAATCAATGTGTGGTATAATTTCAGGCACGCTATTCAGTTAATATTAGAATTTTGTTCTGTTATAATATATATCTCAATAATATATATTGTGATGGAATAATAATGAGAGATGGCTTTATTACATCTTACAAATGATGATATCAAATCTGTAACGGATGAAAAATAATCACAAAAGAAAGAGACTCTATTTACATGTCCTAGCTCCGAATGCCAAAGTTTGTATTGATATAAAATGAGAACACGAGAATTCCTCTTACTATTTTCCCAAGTCTTTAGGCAAGTTAATTTATCTAGTTATTACAATAAAATACCAATATATAGGAATAATAAAGTTTATTATGGAATAAATTGATCAAATGGGAATGTTAACACTTATATGCCCTATAAATTATAATGTTTAAATCTGTAATGGCATAATTGTACAATACCAAATCTATAATAATATAAATTGACTACCTAAAATTAATAGTGCTGTAAAATTAAGTTAACCAAATCTGTAATGAAATAAAATGAGTAAAGATTAAGCGAGATCTATTAATAAGATAATCCAACATCTATATTGGAAAAATGTTTAAAATTTATTAATAATTTTCATTCATAAATAACTCTTCCATTACTATATAGTAAATTTATACTATATTCAAAAATGAATATAGTTATTAAACTTAATGATTATATAAATTTAATTGTAATAATTTATTAACTAACACTTATATCAATGGATGTTCATAAAATACCAGACTCACTTTTAATCACTAGTAAACATTAGTATAATAATGACGTTTATATTACTTTGTCAATTAGATTTATGTGCTTATCTTTATAATAAGACTATAAATAATAATTATTATTATTATATCATATATCTATTAATTTGAATAAGACTCTTAACTCAAATTTAATGAATAATAATAAATTTATTTACAAAAAATTAATAATAAGACAATAGTATATTATAATAATTTACATTAATATCTCATAGAATATTATATTTGTTTAAACTACAAAATGTGCAAGGTATTAGACATCCATACTCAAACCAGAAGAAAATATTCATTTATCTATTATCTCAAATAGACAATATATATAAAATCATATAAAAGAAATATATTAACTTGTTATAGTTTGCCTAATAAGTATTTATCAGCAAACAAAACAAATTATTAAATAAAATCTATTGTGGTTACATAAATATAAAATTAGAATTATTAAGATTTTATTTTGGTTAAATACATATTTATATATTTATCCACACACATGTATATGTTAAATACCCTTTTAAAATAATACTAATATTAAATCAACATAATTACTATAAATAAAATATATAACCTGCATGAATAGTATACAAAGAGTTCCAAAATTTTAAGTCATTTAAAAATCCACAAGAGAATCCAATATTTAACTAATAGGGATTCCCAAAAGAGATTGTTTCTTTTAAAGTAACTGAAGTTTTTAGAGCAAACTGATGATTAATAATTCCTGGCAAGATTTCACATTGTACTTGAAATTAATTAATCAGTATTACCCTTTGTAAAATGGTAATCATCACATTTGAAGTTATAACCATTTTAAATCCTTTGATAAGTTATTGATCTATTTCTTGGCATCAGACATATATATATATCAATACATAGTAAGCTAAACTTTCATCAGTATTTTATAACTTAATTATTTCATTTGTTAAAATAATTATTATTTAATCCTTGGTATATTATTGATTTACTTGTTGGCACTCATATATAGATATAGATGTATATATGTATTTAGTCCCATGGTTAAACTTTATCAACATTTTCTGTTAGTTATTCCACTTGTTAAATAATCATTTTATTTTGATCCCTGGCAAATTATTAACTCATTAGCACTTGATATATAGATACAGACATATATATATATTTACACGGTTAACTCTTTATCAGCATTTTTAAAATTTTTTCTCCAAGAACTCTTCAGTAAAGAAATCCATTTCTTTACCTGTTACTTTAAGTTTCTCATAAAGATTACATCTATCCCAAAATAAATATCAAAACTTTCTGTTTATTTTTTCAACATGTTGTTTTACTCAAAACATTTTTAAAATATATATATATTGCATCTTTTTTGTAAAAAAAAATAATTACTAAAACATAGCATCCATTGAAGTAATCAATATATATACAAGAACAATCTTCCAAAGTTAATGCACAGCCTTATGTATACTGTTTTGTCTGACTGATGCAATAATTATGTCATAGCTAGATACTGTTTAACTCAAATTTACCTTTTTTATTTTAAAAGAATTATTACTTCCCTTTTATTAGTTTCATCTTCTTTTACAAAAAAACAACATCTCTGACAATATGTCTTTTTTTTTTTTTGAAATTTTAAAACAAAAGCATTTTTAAAAAATGGCAACAATGACTTTTAATTTCTTTTTCAAAATAAAATTAAATACATTTTGTTTATTTTAAAAATAATCTTACAAATAATATATTTTTGCAGAACAAATATTATTTTTAAAAAATATTAATATTTTAAAATCCATACAAACACATAAATGTATACACATATATGAGTGTAATCTGTCATTTACCTATCTAAATTTGTCTTTAAAATATGTAGATAGACACAACACTATTGTCTCCTTTTAAAAAATGTTTTTAAATCTATAAATAACTTTTAAAATAGAATATTAAATTTACTGTGCATCATTTTTAAAAATAAAAGAAAAATCAATCATGAATGGCTTTATATTTTATTATGTCTACAATAATTTTAAATTTAAGACAAAATATCGCTTGACAGTTTTAAACAATTATTAATATATATATAAAATCACGACAATAATTTTTTTAATATTATATATTGTGGTCAATGCAAAATTACACATATTATGGTAGCCAACATGAGGGCATAATTGCTGAGATATTCTTGACTTCATTTAAGGAGAAGCCAAAATACATCACATCACATAAGTATAGATATGGAGAAGGAATGGGTCTGTAAAATTAATGGTAAGAAAGTTATATATAAATGTAATGGAGAAGAACGAATTAAAAGAATTTATAAAAGAGTAGTTAGGAAAGAAGAAATTATTAAAATTGGGTATTTGAATATGCAAAGTGGTAGGAGACCAGAAAAGTGGATGGAATTAAATAAAGCAATTGAAAATGAAGAGCTTGAGGTATATTAGCAAAAGTGGAAACACATCTAAGAGAAGAAGAACCTATTCTGGAACATTTAGTATGGCAGGGTATAAATAGAAAAGAAAAAAGGGGTGGTAGTATAGGTGTTATATCAAAAAAATATTTAAATATTGTTAAATGTCAAGAACATTTGTGGTTTGAAATAAGACAAGAATGGATGGTGGCTATAGTTTATATAGCCACTGGAGATAGTCAAATTATAATGGAGTGGAACAGTAGCATATATGAATGTCTAGTTATGAATATAAAAAGTTTTAAAGAAAAGGGGAAGAGAATAATGGTTATAAGGGATATGAATGGACATATTGAAGAAATTGATGATGAATATAATAAAAATGGACAGCTTTTGAAGAAATTTTGTCAGAGAGTGAATTTGAGTATTGGAAATTTATCAAATATTTATGAGGGACAATATACATAGTCTAGAAATAATATATTTCACACAATAGATTATGTATTGATAGAGAAAGAGGGAATAAATAAAGTACGGAAAATTAAGGTATTTGATAATGAAGAGAAAGTATGTACTAGTGATCATAACTGAATGAACTGAAATGGTTAGTAATGTGATGGAGAATAGAAATAAAAGTAGAAATTATAGTGAAAGATGTGGATGGAGAGTGAATGATAAGAATAAGTTGGAAGAGTATAAAATACAAGTTGAAGAAATCATGGAAGAGTCGGTTGGGGGTGAGTATAAGGACTGGTGTAATGAAATAGAAAAAGTGGCAAATAGGGTTTTAGGTGAGAATATTCAGAAGAATAAAAGTAATAAAAAAATGAAAATTAGTAAAAGTATAAAAAAGAGAAAAGAAGCATGCAGAGAATATAAGTGTGCTATTAAGAACAATGAAAGTGAAAAAGATATTAATGCTAAATGACAAAAGTACTTAGAAAAGAAGAAGTTGACTAAAATAGATAATTATATAGAGAGAATAAAATTGAATAGTAAATTGTTGGAGGATATTAATAAAAGTGGAAGAGATGGGAGTAAAAAATTTTGGAATTACATTAAAAGGAGAAATGTAGAGAAAGAGAGATAGTATTACTAGATGATGAGGAAATAGAGTGTAGCTCTAGAGAAGACTTAGAGAGAATCTTAAATAGATATGTAATGGATATAGAAAAGATGTTAGATGTGAAGGATAGAGTGATAGAAAACATGAAAGCATATAGTAATGGGAATATTATGTTTACAAAAAATGAACTGAATGAGATAGAGAAGAAATTGAAAAATGGAAAGGCAACAGGTTTAGATGCATGGGCAGCAGAGATGGTAATGAATTTAGGGTATAGAGCAAAAGTAAAGTTATTATCCTGTTTTAATAAGATGGCACAGAATAGAGTTTTTCCAAATAATTGGAGTAATACAAGAGTAAGATTATTATTTAAAGGAAAAGATAAAGATCATAGAAAGTTAAATAATTATAGACCGATAGCGGTAACATCAGTTTTATATAAAGTTTTTTCATATATGGTGGCTAGAAGAGTTGTAAAATGGATGAAAGGAAATAATGTAGTGGGGGAAATGCAAGGAGGTTTTAGATTAGATAGGCAACTTATGGATATGAGTAGGAATTCAGGGTAGACAGTTATACTGTATATGAGTTTTATAGATATAGAGAAGGCATATGATAGAGTAAATAGAAATAGATTATGGGTAAATTTAGCAAATTTGGGAATGGATGAAGCTTTAGAGAATATTATTAAGAAATTATATGAAAATAATTACTATACATATTAATTCGGGAATATAGAATCAGTTAAAGTTAAAAATGGGGTGGGACTAAGGCAAGGATGTCCTATGTCACATATTTTGTTTTTATATTTGAGTGAAATGGAAAGAGCAATAGAAAGATTAGGAAGAGGGATAGAGATACTGTTAATAGGTGGCAAGGGAGTATATACTTTGTCAGGTCTTTTTTTTTTTGCAAATACCTTTTTATGTGCAGAAAGAAGAAAAGATATGGAAGTTATGCTGAGGACATGTGCAAGGGTGGGTAAAGAGATGGGGATTAAATTTAGTGAAGAAAAATCAAATATAATGATGATTAATACTGGGGAAAGAGAAGATGTAGAATTTTTATTGGGGGATATAAAGTTAAGTGTGGTGAATAGATATAGTTATTTGGGAATTATCTTAAGTAATCAGAAAAATTGTTTGGATGAATGGGAGAAAAAATTGATAAATGAAGCAAAGAAAAGAAAGGGATTGATAAAGAAATTAACAGTGTTTTCATATAATAAATATGATGTAGCTAGAATTATATGGAAGGGAGTTGCAGTAGCAGGGTTAACATATGGTAATGATGCGTTATGTGTTAGTAAAGGGGTATTAGATTACTTAGAAAAAGTACAAAGGGAAGTAGGAAGACATGCATTAGATGCAGATGTATGGACAGCAAGGGAGGCAATTCAAAAAGAAATGGGATGGTCAAGTTTTTATATGAGAGATGCAAAAAGTAAAATGAAAATGTTTGGTAGATTGCAGTTTATGGATAATAAAAGAATAGCCAAAATAGTATTTAATTGGGTTATGAGTAAAGGGCAGGCAACAAGATGGGTGAGAAAGGTAATGCGGTATGCAAAAGATTTGGATAAAGAATTTATATCAGTATATTTGTACAAAAGATGGGATGTTTGTATTAGGAGGATTGTTGAGTGTTATAGTGGTAAGGAATGAAATAAAAGAATAGATTCATTAATAAAGAATAGGGAGTTAGAGAGATGGAGAACTAGTATGGAAAAACGAGTTTAAAAATATATAGAAGTAAACAAAACATTAGGTGTGAGTTAATGTATGATAATCGTAAGGAAAGTAGTTTATTGTTTAAGGCTCGAATGGGATCTTTAGCAACAAGAGAATATACATACAAATGGAAAAATATGGGTGATTTAGTCTGTAAATTATGTAAGGAAGGAATAGAAAATATTAGGCATTTGTTAATTGAATGTAAATGCTTAAAAACAGAAAGGGTACAAATAATAAAGTTATGGAAGAATAAATATGAAAAAAGTGATTATACAGAAAGTGGATTATTGGTTTTTATGCTGGGTTTGGGAAAAAATAAGGGGGATTTAGATATAAAGGCCATAGAGTTGACAAAGATTATGTTGTGGAAATGGGATGGAGCAGAATATGGGAAAAATTAGAGTAGGGAATGAAAGGTAAAGTGGCTAACAGACTTCTCTGGGCATAGTTGCTGAGAGATTCTTGACTTCATTTAAGGAGAAGTCACAGTGCATCACATCACATCAGTAGATTGAGAAGATTATTCTATGATCGTAGTGATTATTTATATATATGACATGGCCACATAATCTTATATAGTGTAATTTTCTCTCCAGAGAACCCAATTGTGGTTAATACAATATTTGAATTAATAAAAGAGACGTAAGTATAGCTTCAATAATTTTTGTTATATCTCCTTTCCCAATCCACCTTCACTGCAATCTGAACGGGCTTGATCAATTTCAAAAGCAAATGCCTACAAAATTAAGTCAATCACTTACCAATTTTATAATGATACTATTATTCAACATTTTAATAATCTTTCCTGAGGAAATACGCCATCACTACCCTACAACCGACAATGGCCCAACTTTATTGTTAAGAACTCATCCAAATAGGGATGAACATCTAGGCAATTTAATAATAGAGTGAGCTGTATAGTGCTTCACTCAAACCCTCTACCTTCACTAATGTTAAATAATTTATACTGATCATTAAATGATGGCATAAGTGTCCTGTGTTTGCTTATGACCATCAATTTTAGTTTGATGTATACTTTTTCCGGCATAAGTGTCTTGTGTTTGCTTATGAGCGAAATTTTAACTGACTTTACACCCCCACCCCCGTCTTTCTATAATCGAACAGTTCACATTCGGAAAACTAATCTCTACAGACGCATGAGTATAACAAAGATAAAAAATGAAAACAGTACAGCAACTTATCCCCCCTTTTTAATTATGTCAAAACAAAATGATAAATACTATTCTAATAATCCCATATTCTATTGTCAAAACTTTTAATATATATCAAGTGCAATTGTCTGAGTCTATGTTAGTATTACACTAATTATAATATAAATGTTCACTTTAGAAATTGTCTATAATTATCCCCTGGTTGATTGACTGTTAAATTTTCACCATGAGGGTACAATCCAAGTCCTCTGGCTCCTGAATATGTCCTCAGCTAGCTAGTTCACTTCATACTTTCTGCAGATGGAATTCACTTAAATTTCTATCCTTTTCTTCTTTCAAAATTTTTAATTTAAAAAAAAGTTCTTGATTAATTAGCACAATATACAACTGATAGATTCTAATAATATTTTTAATTACAAATCCATTTTTTAGCTTGGGTTTCAACAATAGTTTAATTGCGACCCTCTCTAATTTTCCCAACCCACCTTTTTCCAAGAAACACACAAAAAAAAACTTTAAAAAAAAAACTTATACTTCAAAACACTAGTTTATCTTGACTTTTAATCAATTTAAATAAATAAATAAAAAAAATCAATTTGAAATTTAGATTTCTTTATGAGGTTAAAAAAAACTTTAATTGATTTAATACGATAATGTATTTTTGTAAAATTCTACTAAAACTATTGAAACTACTACTAAATAAAAAATATATATACATTTACATATGAGATAGTAGAAAATACCATCTCAATATATATACACGATAATGCCCATTTAAGGTCTGATTCAAGGTAGTACAATATATATATATATAAGTAAATAAATAACATAAAATCGAATATACTTTCTTAAATATCAAAGTACAAATAAGTTTGCTATTTAATGTATGCAGTGCATTTATTATTCCTAAACAATTTATTAAAAGAAAATTAGATTAATACTTTTTTTTAGCAGCCACAATTTAATCAAATAATGATTCACAGCTCTTAATCATTACTTTGTGTTTGACTAAGTATAAAAGTTTTTAAATCATTACATACATAATACAGTAAAAATGATAAGATTATTAAATTAAAAATGATTTGAAACCAAGTTCCAAGAAAAGTAAATTATATGAGTATTTTTCTAAAAAAATTTCATATATTTTAATAAAACAATGAGTGTATTAATTAAATAATAAATTTGCAATCAATAAGACTGCACTTTTATCATTTATTAAAAATATTTATAAATAATTTACTACAATAAATCTGTCAATATATTTAATTGTCCACATCTCCCTATGATGTGTATGTATAAAGATGATGTTAAGCGAGATTCATTTTTTTAAATGAATATTTTTTCAGCATCTCTATGCTGCATACTGTAGATAGAACTTCTTATGTCAGTGATTTATAGTCATCACCATCACGTTCAACCATTATCAATCCATTGCAGGACGAAAGTCTCTCCAAGTTCAATCCATCTCCGATATCTAGCCTCCCTTCGCCAAATCACATCAGCACACTTCCTTATTTCATCAATCCATCTTATAGACAGTCTCTTTCTAGGTCTTTTAAATCTCTTGGAATCCAGTTTAAGATTTTAACTGTCCATCTATTTAATCTCTTCTAACAATATGTCCATCCCAACTCCACTTCAGTCTCTTAATTCTTTCAATGATATCAGTAACACCTGTTTGTTGTCTCACCTATGTATTTTGTTTTCGATCTCTTCTTATTACTCTTAACATATATCTCACCACACTACGTTGTGGTCTAAAGTCTCCGTATTACTCTTCTATTAAGTATCCAAGTCTCAGATCTGTAAGTAAGAACTGGTAATACACATTTTTTAAAAACCTTTCTTTTCAAATACATAGGCATATTTCCTTTTAGTATTAAATTATTTCTACCAAAAGCATTCCAACAAAGTTTAATTCTATAATTAATTTTGGCAATTATGTTTCCATCTGTAGTAATAATATGATCAAGATAGTTCTAGTTGTTAACTTCTAACTCATCAGTATCAATCTTTATTTTATTCTTTTGAGAAATTCATTAAACATTGCTTTAGTCTTTTTAACATTTAACTTTAATCCTACTTTCATCTTATAATTCTTGCAATGTTTCCTTCAGGTCTGAAGCATTATTTGCAAAATCTAAATGACTTAAATAATCTCCATTTACATTTATTCCCTTAGCTTTCCATCTTAATCCACAAAGCACTTTTTGCAAAACTGCTGTAAAAAGTTTTGGAGATATAGAGTTACCCTGTTGTAGGATGTTGCATTTTTATAAATATTCTTCAGAATAAGACAATATTGTGGGTGTATATCTTGATAATTCAAAGCTTTAATTACTCAAAAAATGCTTATAGAATCAAATACCTTTTCATAATCTATAAATCCAAAACATAATGGCAATTCATATTCATTGGTCCTTTCTATAACTTCTCTCAATACTTGCATATAATCTATTGTACTAAAATAATTTTTAAATCCAATTTGTTCTTTTGTAAATACAAAGTTCATTATAGGTAAGTTATAATTATATTGGTAAAAATTTTGTATAGAAATAATAAAAACTTGATAGGTCTGTAATTTCTAATATCTTCCTTATCATCTTTTTAAATATTAATATTAATACTGCATTCTTCCAATCTCTGGTACATTTTTACCAACTAGATGTTTAGTATATAACTTGACCAATATTTTTTCTACTTTTTTTTTTTTGCTTTTTTAAATATATCAATTATAATTCCATAACAGCCTGGAGCATTTCCCTTCTTCATAAATTTAATTGTGTGTCATTTCATTTAAAATCCAAAAGATATGAAAATAGTTATAGGAGATACATTTTCTTGTTCTTCATTGCTATATAATTCTTAATAAAACTCTTTCTTGATGTCAACTCTTTTTTAAACAATAGTTTCATCTTTTTTCTTATTGCAGAAATAAGTTTCCTACCAATGACCAGATATTGTTTACACTCTTGAGACTTTTATTCCCTTCTATAGTTTTCCTTGCTAATTCACAATTATACTTTCTTATATCATTATCAACTCTTTTTCACAACAATTTACGAAATTTGAGAAATTCAATCATTCTTAATGGATTATTTATATATAATTTCATATTTGCTCTTTTCTTCATAAATTGTCATCTCAGTAAAAATTTTACTGGTCAATTGCTGTTTTTTTTTGTACCAGTTATCGTTGTTGCAGTTTTTAAAAGTGTATCAGTTATCTTCCTATTGATTTAATTCAAATCTGAATCATGTTCAAAATCTGTTAATATTTGATGACATTAGATTGTTTCTGAAGCCTAGGAATTTCAACTGTGAATATTGTTTATCTTAATAATTTTTATCTCTCTACTTTTGCATTAACATGTATCTTTCATCTCACCAATCGATGATCGCTTCCTGTGTTGAATTTACTAAGAACATTACAATCTTGAAATACATATTTTCTATTAATCAAAATATAATCCAATTATGTAGTACTTTATTCGTCTGCTTCCATGCACATTTCCATTTAACATTTTTCTCAAAAAAAAAAAATTCTTTTTCTGCAAACTTCACAAGTCTATGACCTTTCTCATTTCTATCACTATAACCAAATTTACCTATAGCACTTTCATCTTTCATTTACCAATTCTTGCAGTGAAGTCTCCCATGGCAATTTTAAAATGTTGTTTTGTATGATCAAAAGCCTTTTGTACATCCATATAAAAATCCTCCACTTCATCATTACAATGAGAACTTGTTGAGGCATAACCCTGAAATTATTTGCATTTGATGTCTGCTATTAAGTTGAATAATTATTCTTGATACCTAATTTGCTATTAACTGAAAGAAGACTCTTTGTTTCCTCTTGATAGTCTTAAAGGAACCAAACACAACAAAATTCCTAATGTCTACTCCATAGGTTCTTGTCGTTGCAACTGATATTACTGTGATTATTCATATAAACGACTAAGGAAGGGCTTCTTATAAACACACATTAGTGTGAGTTTATTGGCTTTTTACCTCTGAATTTAAGAACAAGAAAGATCATGGTTTTTCATCCCAGTTGTCTGAGAGCTCTTAATTGTAATCATTGAGTTTTCTTGGGGGAAGAATGAATGCACGTGAATGGATTTTTTATTTCTTTCTAATATATATAACAATCATGACAGTCAAAAATAAATCACGGCCCTTAATTCCAGAAGGCTGTAATGTCGCCAATCAAGGCAGCAGTTGGCGGTCGAAGGTGCTAAGAATCTCTTGGCTGTGTCCCCAGGCTGTCGTTTTATATTTTATTTAAGTATTTACAACTGCAGATCACTTTCAAGTAAAGGAAGATTGCAAGAATTGGAAGTACTGACTTATAATTAAATGGGGCGTTATAGGACTTTATGAAGTTAGAAGAAAAAATGAAGAGACAAAGCGGATATTTATTATACTACAAAAGCACAAATATTGAAAATACAAGTGATGTAGGATTCATTTAAAAATAAAACGTAATCTATAATGTAAGCATTAATTGTGTTATTACATACAGCATTTTCTCAAACACAGGTCATTATTTGAAGATTATCTTTTTGATAATATACTTTTAATCAAATATTTATAATACAAATAATATATCATACATACTTATGTATACAAAAGCATTCAATAATTACCATCGGTGATTTCGAATAATAAACAAGCAATATAAATTAAATGTGAAGTCAAAACAAAGGCTTAAAAAAATTTGTTTCAATACATAAATTATCACCAAAATGAATTAACTTTTACGGGATTAAACAAAGGTGGATAGAAATTAGGGCTAGAGTTTGTTACTTTCTTGCAACAAAACAAGAGCTTAAACAAAAATATATTTTAATGATTATTATAAAAAAAATGTTATGCATATAATTTTTTTTTAATATATATTTTGTATTATAAAGAATATTAATAAATTCCACTTTTAGCTTACCATGATCGTGAACCATATTTACTTTAACTATTTCCGGTTCATAGCGCATGTGCTATGAAATAAGTGAGATTAAGCGATTTGTAGTATCATAGGAATTGCATTTCGTCTAAAGTTTTGCCGAAATTAAAATTTGCTTCAAAATAAGTAAAAAAAACAATGACTAGAAGTACGATAAATAAACTAAAAGAGCAATATGATTTGTTTGTGTAATTATTTCAAAACTTCATTTTCTTTTCTGGATTTAGAATGGCCATATTCGTTAATGAGAGTTGCTTGTAAGACAAGTATCTAATTTTGTATATCAAATTCTCTGAGTCAGAATGAGTAACTGTCAATAGAGAACAATATTTGATTATTATCGATAATAGTTGCCTTTAATACTAATATTCTGGCTTGGCTATTTTAGAATTAAACTATAAACTTTAACGATCTTTTTAAATCATTAAAATATATCTGAAAATGTTTAATCATTTATTATTGCGTTGAAGAAAAAATGATATCCAAGCATCAGTCTTTTTTCACTTGCTCTCCATTCCAAAACCTTTTTACGATTATCAATCAACTTTTTTATTTTCTCTAATCCTTTACATAAGTTCTATTCATAATTTTCTCAAAAAATTATGAAATCTTTCCAAAATTTGTATTAATTTTTCTACTTATATTTTCGCATGTAAAGCTTTATTTCTAAAATCTCGTGTTTATATGCAATCATAATAAGCACACCCACTTATTTACGACGTATATTTACATATAACGTTCGCCTGATACCATTGATTAGGTATAATGTTTAATTGTAAAACTATCAAAACAAGCAACTTCAGGTGCACTTCCAACTGGGCAGCAGCAACTTAACTCATGTCCAGGAGCACTTGATTCTTCCAACTGTACCATGACAGCTTGTCTTGATCAGATTTAGTTTTTAACTTCCTGTTTGACCGTGAATTTGCCTTACTGCTTCTGCAATCTAATAGGGGCAGCCAATATAATATCTGTTATTGCCTGACTTTGCCTCCAAATGGACTACCAATTTGTAGATAGGTTTCTTTCCTTAAAGGGTGCAATCGGATTTACTGGGCATTTTCGCTTATTGGTCTGTTTCTATCATTTTTCATTTATACGTATATTCATTGTTTTGTAGTCATGAATGCTGAATCCGATCATGATGAGAGTGCAATCTGGACAAGTTCGTTACTTGAAGTTGAGCCATAAACAACTCCTAATCTCACTTTTCTTAACTGTCCATATTTTTATTGCTTAAAAAAAATTAATATTCCTCACAAAATATTTAACAAAAATCTTTCTTAATCACTCCTCATCTTCATCAAAAAATTTATCACATTCCTCACTATAATTCTTTTATAAATTAAAACAATTCAAATATTTAAAAGTATTATATATTTTACAGATTAATTTTTATTGCTGGAGTTTTATACCTGTTCTTTTTATCTCGAACTTTTTGTAAGCTTTAGCAATACTATATAATAATGTTAAGATCATCAAGTAATCATATTATTAGTAAATTAATACAATGAATCTCCCAACACTTGAGTGCTACTTCCATCTTCATTAAAACAATAATTCACTAATAATTTTAAATAAAAAATATTTCAGAATTTAAACATTTATTTTTAAATAATTAAATAAATAGAATTATCAGCTTTTTGTATCATAATTATTGCGCATAGTGTAGAATTGTAAACTTAAAAGCTAATCGTTTTCTGAAATGATTCCCTATTTAGTCAAATTAATGTATCTATTAGTCTCCCAAATAATTAATTGTTTGATTATTATTGTGCTGTGCAGTGAAGCCAGTGGTTAATATGGATTACTGAGTAATTGTAAACATTTTGATTATTATGCTTTGATCACAATATGTATTATTTCCATAAATATGTATGTATACTATAACATATATATATATCATTTATAACTGAAACACACTTATAATAAATTTTAAACATTAGTCCAGTATACCATGTTCTTAGTAAAAATAGATACAATGTGTACCTTATATACAACATATTGTAGTGGTATTTTTGGAAATCACTTCAAAACCTGTTAAGCATTTTTTGTGTCAAACAATGGCGACCCCTGAAATTTTTAAGCAATAGTGTTTTATGACTACCACTGCCAAAAAGTAAGCAAGGAAAACAACATTTTTTAATTTCATAACCACGCAATCATTTTATTTTTCATATGAATCACTGTTAAAAGATTTAATGTATTTTTTGATTTTACTAACTACTGATTAATCATTTTTTATTTCCAATTTTTTTATGTAATGATTATTGGAAAAGTATAACTTTTTTTTATATATTCTAACACCCATCATGATAAATATTTAAAATAATATTTCTTTTATTATTTTGTTATATTTTTCTTTAATAAATATTTATAAGTTAATTTATAAATGTTAATTACAAGAAAATAAACAATATTTTATTGCTCATCCTAAATGAAAATAATAAAAATGTTCACTCTAAAGACAAACAGAATAGATTAACACACCATGCTTAAATAACTTGATTCTGCAGCAGCTAGCAGTTCCAATGGTGCTAGTTACACTCATTGATAAAAGCAAACAAATCTCATTGGTTCTTGGTGAAATTCATCGATAATGATGTTTCTAGTACTGCCATAATTAGCAGTGTTTTTAAATAGAATCTGGAGCATTGCTTAAAATATTTTTTTTCAAAAAGTTTAATTATTTGTATTTACATAATAATTATGCAAAATATTGAATGATTGTTATATTATTGATATTTCCAAGCACAAATTTAATAATTAATTTTTTTCTGAACTACTCATTACTGGTTCCAAACAAAAGCTTACTTACTTTTTTTTCAAAAATTACAAAATTTGAATCGATTATGATATGGTAAACAATAGGCTAACTTATTAAAGAAAAAGTTTTTTTGTTGTTGTTATTATTTTTCTTACTTAAATTAGAAGGAAGTCGCCTTCCACTTTATAAAGTGACTGTAAAACAAAAAGGACCAGATGTCATCTTATGTGTTTGAGTATACCTACAAATAATTTAAAAGCTTTTATGAAATGTCTACAAAAGATTAAATAAAATAAATATTAAATAAATCTGAAACTTTTTTTAATATTGTAACTCGTAAAAAAATAATGCATTAAAATATTTTAATTACATAGTTATAATTATATTAAAATTACATTTAAAGCATTTTTTTTTTGCAAATAATAATTGACAAAAACTGATACTAAATAAGGCAGAAAAGATACAATTTCTAAATATTATGTTGGATCACACTGCCAAAGCTCTTTAAAAAAAATTTTTTTTTTTTGGATCATCATTTTCAACCATTATTGATTTGCTGCAGGCTGGTCTCACAAGTTCAATCTATATTTTCTGATCTCTAGACTCTCTTTTTCCAACCATCCCAGCACACTTATTTCATTCATCCATCTCACATAGGTTCTCTTTAAGTCAATAAACATCACATGATCAGCATTTCTTATGCTTGCTTGTCACTTAGTGCAAGCCAAAATAATCAATGGATGCCAGAAGGCTTGTGCATAAAATCCCCATCTAGTGCCTACCCATTCAATATCCCCAGACTAATTTCTGGGTTGTGGCCTTTGTCAGTGAGAGCCTTGGATCTGAGAGCATTGCATCTAGAACTTAGGATCTAATGCAACCTCCTTTTATTTCTATTTAACTACAAAACTATGAATCTTAAATTGAAAAGTTATAAGCAAGCATAAGAAATGGTGATCATGTGATGTTTATTGGCTTAAAACCAATCCTGCCTTATAGGATAGTGGTGGCTATGGGTTTAAAAAAACTAAAGACACCAAAATGTATAGGTACTGAACTGAGTTCAGACCTATATGACTATATAAGCTAATGAACTTCGATTGAAAATATTGTTTTTAATTTAAGATTCATAGTTTTGTAGTTAAGTAGAGCTAAAAGGTGGTTGCTAGAGGGTTGCATTAGATCCTAAGATCTAGGTGCAGTGCTCTCAGATCCAAGGCTCCTCACTGATCAGGGCCACAAGCCAGAAACTAGTCTGGGGATATTAGATGAGTAGGCACTAGATAGGGATTGTATACACAAGTCTTCGTGCATCCGTTGATTACTCTGGCTTGTGCTGAGTGGCAATACTGTATGGAGAGTTTTGCCTGTTTTAATGAGTTCTCTTTCTAGGTCTTTTACAATCTCTTAGAAATTCAAAAAGACAATAAAACTTATTGCTCAGACTTCAATATAAGTTTATAAATGTAGATGGTAGCAATTAAATCTTAAGCTATCAACCATCTTTATTGTTAAAGGAGGTTGCCTTCATTACAAGCTGAGACTGTTGATAGCTTAAGGGTTTATTGTTATCATCTTGGAATTCATTTTAAGATTTCAACTTTTCATGTATTATCATCTTTTCTAGCAATATGGCCAAGTTAACTCCATTTCAAGCTCTTAATTCTTTTAGTCATGTCACTAACACATTTGTTGTCTCACCCATATATTTTATTTTTAATATCATTATTCCTAACATGCATCTCTATATACTTTGTTGAATAGTCAGAAGTCTCTTGCTTTTCTGTTAAGTGATTAAGTGTCAGATTCATAAGTAAGAACTGGTAAAACACAATTATTAAAAACCTTTTCATTCATGTAAGCATATTTTCTTTTAATATTAAATTATCTTTACCAAAGGTGTTACAACTAAGTGTACTTCTATGATTAATTTCACTCATTATGTTTCCATCTGTAGTAATAATCTGACCAAAATATTTCTAGTTGTTAACTTCTAATTCATCAATCTTTATTTTCTTCTTTTGAAAAATTCATTGCACATTATCTTAATCTTTTTAGCATTTGGTTTTAGTCTAAATTTCTTACTTTCATCTAATAATTCTTGCAACATTTCCTAAAACTCTGAAACATTATTTGCAAAAACAATTACATCACCTGAAAAATTTAGATCACTTAAATAATCTCCATTTACTTTTACTAACTTAGCTTCTTTTAATCCACAAAATACTTTTTGCAAAACTGTAGTAAAAATTTTTGGAAATACGGAATCATACTACCTTCACAATGTTAATCTTCCTAGTATTACTATACAATCTAATTGTTGCATTTTTATAAATATTCTTTAGAATATGATAATATTCTTATATCTTCTTTACTTTTTTTGCATTCTTCATATATTCATATATATATATTACTTTTTATAAATCTCCACATATACACTTCAATGCAAATTTTTTTTATATAATTTCTTTAATTTTCTAACATTATTTTTATAGGAGTATTAATAATAATAGAGAAAATGTATATATAAAGTTTAGAAATAGGATAAAAAGTTAAAGAAATTGATAATAGATGGGGTTGTATTAAAGGAGTATAGTATATGAAAAAGAGGGATTTTGGAAAAAGAGTCTGTTATAAATTTAAAAAGAAAGGGAATAAAGATAGGAATAAAAATTATCAATAAAAGAATAAATATAGATAAATAATAGAAAGGAATTAGATTTATAGGTATTAAAAGTAAAATAAAAAGGTGATGTATTAGAGAGTAATGTAGAATGATAGGTAGGAAGAAAAGGTAAAAAGTAAAAAGAAAGTAGAAATAGTAAAGAAATAATGAAACAATAATAATTAGTAAAAAAAGGAGGGAAGTAAAGGTATAGGGTTAAAAATAAAATATGATTATGAGTAATAATGTAAAATATGTACTTTTATATGTGTATAGAATAATGGTTATAAATAATATAAAAACTCTGTCAGATAATGAAAATTATTCTACACGAATAAAGCGTGATAAACAGAGCACAAAAACATTAATTATAAACAACAATTAGCCAAGCGCTTTCGGTACTGTATAGCAGAATCATGGCGACATACTGGAACTGAACGGTTAATATTCCAGTGCATAATAATGGTTATGTGATTATATGTTTAAATGTTGTAGCTCTGATGAAGAATGCAGGTAAGTCAAAACTGGTAGAAAATTAAAGGAATTATATAAAAAAAATTTGCATTGGAGAGTATATGTGGAGATTTATAAAAAGTAATAAATATGACAATATCCTGGATCTCTATCTCAGTGATCCAATGCTTTAATCACTAAAGAAATGCTTATAGAAGTAAATACCTTTTCATAAAGTCACCAACCAAGGCAGCGGTTGGTGGCCAAAGGCAAAGGGTGCTAAGAATCCCCTGATTGTGGACCCAGGCTGCCATTTGATGATGACTTTTTATTTAAGTACTTACAACTGCAGATCACTTTCAAGTGAAGGAAGATTGCAAGAATTAAAAGAAGACTTGTCTTATATTAAATGGGACATTATTGGACTTTGTGAAGTTAGAAGAAAAGATGAAGAAATAATTGATTTAAAAAGTGGACATATACTCTATTATAAAGGCTCACATATTGGAAATACAATTGGAGTAGGATTCATTATAAATAAAAAGTGGAAGAACAATATTGTGGAGATTGATGGTGTATCGGACAGAGTTGCAAGATTAGTTACATAACTTAATAGCAGATACCAAATGCAGATAATTCAGGTTTATGCCCCAACAAGTTCTCATAGTGATGAAGTAGTAGAAGATTTTTATATGGATGTACAAAAGACTTTTGATCAGAGTAAACAACATTTTAAAATTGTTATGGGAGACTTTAATGCTAGAATTGGTAGACAAATAAAAGATGAAATTGCTGTAGGTAATTTTGGTTATGGTAATAGAAATGAGAGAGGACATAGACTTGTGGAGTTTGCAGAAAAAGAAAAATTTTATATTATGAATTCATTTTTTGAGAAAAATGTTAAAAGGAAATGGACATGGAAGCATCCAAATGAAGGTACAGCAGAATTGGATTATATTTTGACTAACAGGAAATACATATTTCAAGATTGTAATGTTCTTAATAAATTTAACACAGGAAGTGATCATCGATTAGTAAGGTGTAAGTTACGTGTTAATGTAAAACTAGAGAGACAAAAATTATTAAGAAAAACAGTATTTACAGTTGATATTCCTAATCTTCAGAAACATTCTAATGAATTTAAATTAGAACTTACAAATAGGTTTCAAGTGTTAGGAGATTTTGAACATGATTCAGATTTGAATGAAATTAATATGAAAATAACTGATACACTTTTAAAAACTGCAACAAAGATAGCTGGTAGAAAAAAGCAGCAATTGATTAATAAAATTTCTACTGAGACTAGAGAATTTATGAAGAAAAAAAGGAATAGGAAGATATACAAAAATGATGTATTAAAAAGAATTGAATATCTCGAATTTTGTAAAATGGTAAGGAAAAGAGTTGAAAATGATATAAGAAATTTTAACTGTGAAATAGCAAGGAAAGCTGTAGAAGAAAATAAAAGTCTCAAGAATGTTAAACAACATTTTGGTATTGGTAGGAAATTTATATCTGCAATAAGAAAAAAAGATGGAATTATTACTAAAAAGAGAGATGACATCATGAAATTGGTAGAAGATTTTTATCAAGAATTATATAGTAATAAAGAACAAGTACCTCCTATATCTATTACATCTTCCTAATTGCCCAGAATTTTAAATGAAGAAGTGAGACATGCAATTAAATGTATGAAGAAAGGAAAGGCTCCAGGAAATGATGGAATTATAATTGATATATTAAAAGAAGCAGGTGAAGAAATAGAAACAATTTTAGCAAAGTTATATACCAAATGTCTAGATGATAAAGATGTACCAGAAGATTGGAAGAATGCAGTAATAATATTAATATTTAAAAAAGGTGATAAAGAAGATATTAGAAATTACAGACCTCTCAGCCTTTTATCGGTTTTATATAAAATTTTTACCAAGATAATTACAACTCGTCTACAGAGAACTTTGGATTTCCACCAACCAAGAGAACGAGCTGGATTTAAAAGTGGTTTTAGTACAATAGATCATATCCAGGTATTGAGAGAAGTCATAGAAAGGACAAACGAATATGAGTTGTCATTATGTTTTGGATTTGTAGATTATGAAAAGGCATTCGATTCTATACACATTTCTTCAGTGATTAAAGCATTGGATCATCAAGGTATATATCCAGGATATTGTCATATTTTAAAGAATATTTATAAAAATGCAACAGCAACAATTAGATTACATAATGATACTGGAAAAATCAACATTGAGAAAGGTGTAAGACAAGGTGACTCCATATCTCCAAAACTTTTTACAGCAGTGCTGCAAGAAGTATTTTGTGGATTAAAATGGGAAACTAAAGGAATGAAAGTAAATGGAGAGTATTTAAGTCATTTAGATTTTGCAGATGATGTAGTTGTTTTTGCAAGTAATGCTTCAGAGCTGCAGGAAATGTTGCAGGAGTTAGCAGATGAAAGTAGAAAAGTAGGACTAAAGATAAATGTTAAAAAGACTAAAGTAAGTGTTTAATCGATTTGCTCAAAATATGAAAATAAAGATTGATTATGAAGAATTAGAAGAAGTTAACAGTTACAAATACCTTGGTCAGATTATTAATACAGATGGAAACATAATGGATGAAATTAATCCTAGAATTAAACTTGGTTGGAGTGCTTTTGGTAGAAATAACTTGATACTAAAAGGAAATATGCCTATGTGTTTGAAAAGAATGGTTTTTAACAAATGTGTTTTACCAGTTCTTACTTATGAATCTGAGACTTGGATACTTAATAGAATAGCAATACAGAGACTTCAGAACACTCAAAGGAGTATGGAGAGATGTATGTTGGGAGTAACAAGAAGAGACCGAAAACGCAATGTATGGATAAGACAAACAGGTGTTACTGTCCTTATTGGAAAAATTAAAAGAGTGAAATGGAGTTGGGCTGGACATATTTCTAGAAGAAATGATAATAGATGAACAATTGAAATTTTAAACTGGATTCCAAGAGATTGTAAAAGACCCACAAAGTGACCACATGTGAGAGGATGGATGAAATAAGAAAATGTGCAGGGGTGTTGTGGAAAAGAGAAGCTAAAGATCGGAGAAGATGGATTAAACTTGAAGAGACCTTCATCCTGCAGTGGATTGATAATGGTTGATGATGAATCTACAAATTCAAAGCAAATTGGCAATGTATATTCACTGATCCTTTCTATGGATTAGTACTTGAAAATGGTCTACTATACTAAAACCACATTTAAATCCACCTTGTTCATTTGGTTGGTTAAATCCAAAGTTTTTAAAATATTAATATTGCATTTTTTCCAATCATTTGGTACATCTTTATCATTTAGACATTTGGTATAAAACTACCAAAAATTTTTTTATTTCTTCATTTTTCAAGATATTGATTATAATTCCATCATTAACTAGAGCCTTTCCTTTCTTTATAGATTTAATTGCATGATTCACTTATTCCTTTAATATCCTGGACAATTCAGAAGATATAGTACTTGTAAGAGAGAGATACTTTTTCTTGTTCTTTATTACTATAAAATTCTTGATAGAACTCATCTAAACATTTCATACCAAAATGTTTTACACTTTTGAATCTTTTATTTACTACTATAGCTTTACTTTCTTATTCATAATTATATTTCGTTATTAACTCTTTTTTTGCACCTTTTAGCTAAATTCTAGATATACAATCTTTCTTAATCCATCATTTTTATATATTTTCATTATTTTCTTCATAAATTGCTTTGTCTCAGAAAAATGTTATTGGTCAATTGTTGCTTTTTTTGTACCAGCTATCTTTGTGGCAGTTTTTAAAAATGTATCAGTTATCTTCCTAGTGATTTCATCAAATCTGAATTATGTTCAAAATCTGTTAATATTTGAAAATGATTTCTAAGTTCTAATTTAAATTCATTGGAATGTTTCTGAAATTTAGGAATATCAGTTGTGAATATTGTTTTTCTTAATAATTTTTGTCTCTAGTTTTGCATTAACATATATCTTACTTCTCACTAATCAATGATCGCTTGCTGTGTCAAATTTATTAAGAACATTACAATCTTGAAATATATATTTTCTAGTAATCAAAATATAATCCAATTGCACTGTATCTTCATTTGGATACTTACATGTTCATTTCTGTTTAGCATTTTTTATCAAACAATTCATAATACAAAGGTTTTCTTTTTCTGAAAATTCCACAAGGCTGTATCCTCTTATTTTTATCTCCATAGCCAAATTTACCCAAAGTACTTTCAATTGTACCAAATCTAGCATTAAAGTCTCCCATGACAATTTTAAAATATTGTTTGGTCTGATCAAGAATCTTTTATACATTTATATAAAACCCCTCTACTTCTTCATCACTATGAGAATTTCTTGGGACATAAAATTGAATTATCTGTATTTGGTATTTACTATTAAGTTGAATAAGTAATCTTGCCATTTTTTCTATGCACCATCAATCTCACAATGCTGTTTTCCTATTTTTTATTTATAATGAATCCTATTCCATGTGGGCTTCCAATGTTTGTGTTTTTGTAACATAGTACATGTCCACTTTTCAATTAATTGTCTCTTCACTTTTCCTTCTAACTACACAAAGTCCAATAATGTCCTATTTAATATGAAACACTTCTTCTAATTGTTGTAATCGTCCTTTACTTGAAAGTAATCTTCAGTGGTAACTAAATAAAAGATTGTCATCTACAATCAGGAGATTCTTAACACTCTGCCTTTAGCCTTCAACCATTCCTAGACTGATGACTTTACTGTCTCCTAGAAATAGTTTTGATTTAGTATCGTCTCTCATGATTGTAAATATCTGTTAAAAAAAGAAAAGTTTATTCATACACACATTCATTCTATCAAGAATTTTCACTTAAGAGCTATTACTAAGGAGAAAGACCATCATATTTCTTGATTTTAAACTCTGATGCAAAAAGTCAATAAACTCACCATGCTGGATGATGCATGTTAGTAAATGGCTCATTCATGCATGTTCATATATTATATGAATAATCATATAGTAACTAGCTGTAATGATAAACATGTGGGGTGGACATTAGGAATTTGTCCAACTTGATTCTTAGGGAGGAATCAAAGGGTCTCCTTTTAGTTAACAGAAAACTCCTGTTCATAGTCTTTTTTTTAATACTATATGTAAAATAGTAAGTTTTCGTGGTAGTTTCATTGTACCTCAAATAAAATAGGAACTAGAAAACTCACTTTTTACATTTTTTTTTTTTGTTACTTCATTTTCAATTAAACCTTAAAATATATTCAGAGTAATATCACTTTTTAAAATCTCTTTTCTTCCATTTTAAATTTTTTCAATATACAATATCTAACAATAGTTTTAACAAGGCTGTAAACCTTAGCAATGAGCGTCCGAAAAAATCGTCACTAGGGACCTCTGTAGGTCTTTAAAACACATGCTTACGCTACAGAGGTCCCTAGTGACGATTTTTTCAGACTCTCATTGCTAAGGTTTACAGCCTTGTTAAAACTATTACTGAAATAATAGTGAGCGTTTAATAAAATTTATAATTACAATATCTAACAATGCAATCCACATTTTCCTTTCAATAACTCTTGCTCTTAGCAATAATCCTTATCAGTCTAATTGCATATCTTGTTCCTATCCTTTTTTTAAAATTGAAACTGCTCTTCAGAGGGAAACATGTCTGTTTAATCATGATTCATCTATTTAAACATCATTTTAGCTGTATAAAAATATTACATGCTGCTAAGATAAAATATCATAATATCATAATTTCTGAAAAAAATTTGGACAGTGCATTGAATCACAAATTACATTAGTATAGCTAGTGAATCCATATGTTCCAGTTTCCTGAATTTCTTTTGGGACAGTTATTTGCCCTGATTTTGATAACCACTCATTATCAGCACTTTATAAACATGCAATTTTTTTTATTTTAATGATGAGAAGTGTGATAACAATTGAGGATAGGGAGTGGATCTAGAGCATGGGTATTATTTTGTTAGGCCATTTTTGTCTCTGTTGGGTCAGTGCTATTACTTGGGTGTTGTCCGTTATTATTGCCTATAGCAATAACATAATTGAATAATAATTATGACTAAATATACATTATAAATTGGTAAAAAATACATATGCACTGTTAAATTTGGTAAGTTCAGATTTTTGTTTTTATAATTATAACAAATAATTGTTTTATAAATAATTAAATTTTAGCAGATAATTATCCCTTAAAAATTCCAAAAAGGAAATATTTATTTCAAGAATTTGAAAACAAAAGATCTTTTATTTAAAAAAAGGTAGATATGTTCATGAAGCAGAATGCAAAAATATGTCGATGTTTTTTAAATATTAGTTACTACAACCAATCAGGCAAAAAAGATTACATAAATTTAAAAAGCATATTAATAATTGTCAGGCATCATCTTTGTCATCTAAAATTAATGACTTTTTAATCAAAGAAGATTCTAATGAACATAAAAAGTCATTCTCGCTGAGTTGATCATGGCATTTCATTTCAGGAGTTCATATTTTACATCAAAATTATACGGTAGAATGTTCAAGGACTCCCAAATTTTTAAATGGATGAAGTAATCCTAAGATCTAGATGCAGTGCTCTCAAATCCAAGGTTCCTCACTGATAAAATCTACAAGCTAGAAACTAGTCTGGGGATATTGGATGAGTAGGCACTAGATAGGGATTTTATGCACAAACCTTCCTGCATCCATTGATTAATCTGGCTTACACTGAGTGGCACTACTATATGGAGAGTTTGGCACTACTATATGGAGAGTTTTGCCTCTGTTAATTGCACTGTTAAATCAATTTCATTTCTGCAATAAATATTGTTAGAAGTGCCAAAATGCAATGCGGTATCAGCATGTATGGAATCATGTAATTATGTAATTTCCACCAATGAAAATGTATTCTACAACAATCATAAAAACTGAAATTGCTGTTAGTAGTGATAAATGGAAATCTTACAGCTGCATGAAAAAATGGATGGCTATATTTGGAAAAATTAAATATTTGGAACAAAAAAATCAAATTTTTTTGGTTGTACAGTTATATATTTTATATTCTTAGACAATGTGAGTGTGAATGTGTGTTTTTACCACTAATTAATCAATGGAAAAATGAGAGAAACAGACTAATTCAACTGGTTAGAGCAGTGCCTTAAAATTTGATATTGAAGAATCTAAAGGTGTAAGTTTAACTCCTATGGTAATAGTCACAGGTTAGCCCAGCAACACCTGAAGAGCAAAGAATAATACCACTTGAAATGTGTAATCTATTAATCTGTGTTGTCTACTTGTGTGTTATTACTAACAATTGTTTGTATTTGGAAAAGTTTAAATAAAGTTTGAAAACTGGATATTAGTAAGATGAATGCTATAATAACTTGTGTATTTAATATGCAGTTGTATTGATTTTTTGATAGAAATTAAAAATAATAAATAACTTTTTTAACTGAGGCAAAAAGTTCCGTAAAGTATTCAAAGTACAGTTAAAGTAAATAAATAAATAAGTGGGCTATGTACCAGAATAATGGGGATTCATTTCCATTTTGGGAAATTATTGATCAACCAATTAAAAAAATTCAAAAAACTATTCAGTAAAATAAAAATTAAATATAAAGTTAAAATAAAATGATTGAACAATCTTAGTTTAATCTTTAATTAATTCAGTAAGACTTAAATTCTTCACTTGGAGGTTTTGCATTTTTATTTTAATGTTAATTTTCATTTTTACTTTAATTGTAACTTTATTTAATTTTTATTTTTTATATTTATTCATTTAATATTTTTTTTGATTGGTTAATTAATAATTTTCCTATATGTCTACATACAATTGGCTTTTATTTATATTATGAAATAAATAGATTGTTAGTAATGTAGATGTGATTTTTTTATTTTGTACTGAAATACAGGCTGTCCCCTAGTTACGAACACTCGAGTTATAAACATTTTGCTATTACGTAATCACTTTTGGACTTTAGATCTTTATCTATGTACATACTTTCATGTATAATTAGTGCTATGTACTGTAGAAAGAAATGGATATTCAAAATTGTACAGTACTTTAGTATTTTAATAATTAAAAAATTCCTTTTAGTAATTAATGCTACAAATTTACAGTATCTGATAAAAAAAAAACTATTTACCTACATTTGTAATTGAATTTTTTCTAAAGAAAGATAAACTCTGGAATTTAGAAAATAATTAAAAGTATATTTTAGAGAACAATAAGAACTTATATTCCCATCTCTCTGACATTAATTACTTTTATTTTTAGCATCGTCACAAACTGTCTTGAACAGGATCGTCTTGATTAGTGCTTGTTTTTAAAAGTATTTTGTGCACAGTTACATTACATATACATTGTATATATTTCTGTTTTAGTGAATTTTTAAAATTCTTATTAAGTAAAAACATGAATGAGAAACAAAAAAACAGCAGTGTCAATACAACCAAAAAGAAATCAAGGTCTCATAAACCCCAAATGGTCGAGACAAAAGATGTAATTAGACATTCTGAAAATGGTGAAACTTTTGCTTCAATCGTATATTCATGTAATTTAAACCGATCAACAATACATACAATTTAACAAAATTAAGAAATATATTATAAATTGTGGAAATATTTCTTCAAAGATTGTTTCAAAAAGACATGGCAGAGTAATGGATGAAATGGAAAAATCTTTGGCTTTATGGATTGAAGATCAACATCAAAAAGACATCTCAGTGAGTTTATCAATTATTCAAACTAAGACTCTTAGTTTGTATGAAGATTGGAAGAAAAATTAAAAGGCTCCGCTGTTGAATTTGTAGCAAGCAATGGGTGATATCACAAATTTAAAATTAGATATTCTTTACATAATATTAAATGTACTGGGGAAGGTGCGAGTGCAGATAAGAAAACTGACAGTGAACTTATTTCCACTTTCTCTAATATCATTAAAGATGGAGCTTATTTTCCATACCTAGTCTTCAATGTAAATGAGATAGGATTATTTTGGAAAAAGATGCCTGCATGTATATATTTAGCAAGGGAAGAGTCAGCTGCACATAGGCATAAATCTTCTAAAAAACAGATGGTAATTATAACGTAATCGGGCTTGGCCACTTGATAGCGTTGTTGGCAGTCAAAAATAATACAATACAATGTTCGGGGCCACGTTATATTTTTAAATAGAATCGCTGTTTTTTTTTTTTTGGTTATTAATTTATTGATTGCTATAACTTTTTTTTCATGCCTTTTTATTAAAAAAGTTGTTTAATTTTGTATTTAGTAAATGACCTTTTTTTTAATTTCTAAATCGCTGTTTTTGGACAAAGCTGCTACTCTGCGATGTCTATTTAGCGATGTCTTTCACTTAATTATTGGTAAATGACAACTTTTTATTTATTTTTAAATCACTGTTTTTGGACAAAGCTGCTACTCTGCGATGTCTATTTAGCGATGTCTTTCGCTTAATTATTGCTTTCTACATAACAAAACAACTGTATAGGGTTAGGTTAGTTTTAGGGTTAGTTTTAGGGTTAGTGTTCTGTTGTTTGTAATGCTAAAATAATCGGACAAAAGAAAGAAGCTCAAACTTTTTTAAACAACAACAAACACATATAAATGTCTTATTTACTTATTAAACATGTTTATAATATGTGCTTTCTATGAAATTTACAAAAAATCATGTATATTTTTATTGGACAGCAGAAATACTTGGCTTCTGTTGTCGGCAATTACAGAAAAAGTTGATCGCCATCCATTTTATCAACTACGTGGTATTTCACGTGAAAATGAGATTTCGCATGCGATATCGGCCGAATTCTTTTTTACCAACCCTCAGCAAGCTTTTACACCTTACACATTCTCTAAACAAGAGTGTGGCCATTTAGAAAATTACTATAAATTCATGTTTATTAAATAAATTATAAATACAAATATTGTGTAATGTATATTGTAAAAATTTGACTAATCCAACTAAACACACATATATATCAAACTGTAAACGAAAGATAAGTGTGTGGATTCACAATAACTGTCGCGAAGCAGAAATAGGCTGTATTACTTCTGCATTACGCGCATCATAAATGGCCTTCTAATGGCTAAGACAATCATAGATGTTTTCTATAGCCGTAAATCAGGCCTTGTAAACGGCATTTGTTAGGTGTTTGGCGAGCCAGAATGCCATCAAGTGGCCAAAAGCCTGATTACGTTATAAGTACCAAACAGATTAACATTGCTTCTTGGAGATAATTTAGCTGGTGATTTCAAATTGAAGCCAATGCTAATTCATCAGACAAAATCCTACAGCATTGAAAGGAAAAGATAAAAGGATGCTTCCAGTCATTTGGAAATCAAATAATAAAACCTGGATTACAGCACAGTTTTTTCAGGATTGGTTCTCACATCATTTTGTAGCGAGAATAATTTACCATTTAAAACACTATTGCTCTTAGACAATTCTCCTGGACATCCAAAATCCTTGCAAAATTTATATCCAGAAGTTGATGTGTTTATCCCTCCCAATACCACTAGTGAAATACAATCTAAGGTTCAAACTGTGATAACTACTTTTAAGTGGTATTATATGAGAAGATTAGTGCCTCAAACAATCAAGGCAATTGACAAGTAAGGTGGACATACATTAAAAGATTTTTGGAAAAGTTATAATATATGGAAATATAATTATTATTGGGGATGCATGGATTGAAATAAGTCAACAATGAAAGGTTGTTGGGAAAAAATATATCCACAAATGATGAATGCTTCTATGGACATTGAAGAAACTCCTGAAGATATCACAACTGAAATAGTCAATATAATGAATGAATTAAATTTAGATGCCACTGATGAAGATAACGATGAGTTAATGCAATCTCATTCAGAACCTCTGTCAAATGAAGACTTGATTAAACTACAAGAGATGAATGAAATACAAAATGAAGAAGAATCTGATAATGAACTTATTATTAAGAGTTTGACAAAATTTTGATCATCAAGGAAGAATGTGATCCCAATGGAGAGTGTATATCTCCTGTACGAAGAGCAATAGAAAAAAACACGTTATCAAGAGAATAAAAAGAATACAATTCAATTAACTCTTGATAAACTTGTAAACAAAACTCCAGATAAACATCACATGATAACCATTTCTTAAGATCTAGGTGCAGTGCTCTCAGATCCAAGGCTCTCACTGACGAAGGCACAAGCCAGAAACTAGTCTGGGGATAGTGGACGAGTAGACACTAGATGGGGATTTTATGCACAAGCTTTCTGGCATCCATTGATTACTCTGGCTTGCACTGAATGGCAATACTGTATGGAGAGTTTTGCCTGTTTTAAAAACTCCTGATACTACTCAATAAAAAATAAATACTGTATTTTGAAAACATTTTTTGATGTTTTTTTTTTTTACATCTTTCAAACAATTTCAACTTCAAAACACGTCAGGAAACAATTAAATTCGTTACTAGGGGACTGCCTGTATACAGTAATTTATCTGTAATGAGGTCTTTTTTGCTCATGTGCACTGATTAAGCCCTGTAGAAATATGGACACACTAATTATAGCATAATTATACACACTAATTATAGCATAATTATAACTTGAAATAAAATTTATTGAACAATTCAAATGAAATCTCGTCAGTCACTTTTAACTTAGTTAAAACTTTTATTTTTTCCATTATTTTTATACATTCTAAATCATCTTTATATATACGTAACGTAATTATATTTTTGTTCACTGTTTCTTTTTTCTTATAAATAAGTTTCCATTTCTATATTTAATCACTATTTCATATCTGCCATCTTTTTTCTAAACAAACATTTTATTCTAGATTTAATAAATAAAACATTTCTTTATAATTACATTTTAAACATTCTCTTCTAGATTTTTCTCTTTTATGTATTTGAGGTTCCTTTATTATCTATAAAATTCATATTTCTTCATCTTATTCTACAATTGCTTTATTTATGCTCTCTCATTTCTTTCATAAATGATCGTCTTAAAAATTTCCCTGCAACTGATGTCCTACGGAAATTTAAAGAAATCATGGCGGCCTTTGTATCACGTTGTCGATTCCTAAAAGTGCTTCAAAAATCGTCAGGTAAAAATTTGCTCGTTATTTTTTTCCCTCCCCATAACTGTTAATTTTATCGAACATTCTGATTTTTAAATTAAAGCATTTTTTATTCATAAGTAGCATGATTTAATAATCGAGAGACTTATAAACAACATGTTATATCCTATGTAGTAAATATAGTTACATATATATTGTGTAACATATTAATTAATTAATTCTTATTGCAGCAACGATTGTAAAAAAAAAAAAATCTTATTGCAGTATTATATACTACTACTTATTATATTTATATAAACACAAAAAACTATCTTAAAAACATATCCGTGAATATTATACAAATACAAACTTATTATCGATATCGTAATTTGAATTGAGTTACAGCTGTAATTGTTGGAATTGTAATCTATACTATTAGTTATTATAGATGTGAATGCTTGGATAGAATGGGTGGTTTTATAGGAACGATCATGTATCTGGATTTATTATTTGTCATATGGATTTTTTTTTACAGCTTAATTATTAACAAAATATAGAGGAATTCTTATTACGAGATTCAAACCAGGAGATAGAATCATTAGTATGTTTATGAAATCCTTTAATTCTGCAACCGCAATCATAGATTCGATAGTCTTTAACTATATAATTCATAGCTTGTGTTTACCCACATTTATGTAGATCCATAGCTAATTAAATAGAAAAATTTAATCTAATTTAATAGAAAAAGACTACATGTGAGATGGATGGTTGAAATAAAGAAGTATGCTGGGGTGTTGTGGAGAAAAGAGGCTTGAGATCGGAAAAGATGGATTGAACTTGGAGAGGCCATCATCCTGCAGTGGATCGATAATGGTTGAAAATGTGACGATGATAGCTAATAGATTCCATTTATGAAGCAGGTGACAACGACCATGAGTTGGCCTAAATCAATTGATGAGACTCGACTGTGTCCAAATAAATAAGCTAGGAAACACAAAATTACCTCAACTCAACATTCATCATCCTTGTAGTATTGCATTTTTTAAAAAAAATGCAACACAGAATATATCAAAAATGGAGATCCACAAATTATTTGTTCAGCATAACATTGATGTAATTATACTTCAGGAGATTTATTAATCTTCTAAAAATACATATCTTTATAATTTGTGGATTTAAATTAGGCATGTGAAATAACTTACATTTATTATGAGTGAATGCTGTTATTCTATAAAAGTTCTGTTTATCATTAATTTTTGGTAATTTAATATAAAGATCTGTTGACATATGAAGTTACATGTAGAGATTGGTAATTATTAACTTGATTAACAATGACTTGAAGAATTTCTATTGCATTTAAATCATCATGCTTCTAAGCAGAACCATAGTGTAGGGAAGTAAACAAACAGATACTTAGGGTGCTGATTGATGCAAATTATTTTATCAATGGGAAGACTGGCCATTTCATTTTATTACATTTGCGATCCCATTAGTTACATTTTTATTTAGAGACAATGAGGGATAGGAAATCCAGTAAATATCTGGTTTTGTTTAAGAAGGTAAAATTGGTCTAAATATGGATATAAAAAATTAGCATGAACTGCATGGTCCTATGTTAGAAAAATTTATAATTAGTAATGCTTTCCAGTTTTAAATTATTACAAATCCTCTCCCCATTTTTAAAATGATTTAGCCATGTAATTATTTTTCATCACCAAATGAAGCAATAGAACAAAAAAGTTTTGATGTCTATAGGAATATGACATCTTTTTTATTGGTGGTGAAGCGCTACAGTAAATTTGAATCGTATTTTATTCATTTTACAATCAATACATTGAATTGACATAACCAATTAAGATTAATTGAAATTTCTGTCTTCTAGTCAATAATAGCAGGATATTCATTTATCATTCACTACTTAATGGTTAGCTTGACCTGAAAGAAAATCTTAAGTCAGCTTGGCATCTGGAAAAGTTTTTTGGGTTTACTTTATTCAGATTTTAAACCCATGTTATATCAGATTTGGGTTAGTGTGCTAATTATTACGCAGACCCCCCCCCCTTCAATAACAAACAAAAAAGTATTATATAATATTTTAAAATAATAATTAGTAAAAAAAATTTTTTCTTTGTAGTTATATATTGTAGTCTTATATTTAGTCCATGAGGGGATTAAATATAATAGAAAGTACTTTAAAAAATTTTAAGCTATGTAAAATCTTAACTAAGCACTCTAAATTATCAATAAAATATTTTTGTTAAATATGTTTGAATGATGCTTGCTAAAAAAATATCAATTAACTGAATTAATAATTGCTTAAAATCCAAATTTGATGAGTTGAACTTGGATAAAAAGTTAGTTTAAAGTTTTGTTATTTATTAAAATATGATTTATTAATCTGTGTTAAAATGCATTTTAAATTAATAAAGTATTAATTAATTCATGTAATATCTATTTGAAATTAGAATTTAATAGGTTAAGCTTAGGGAAAGCTAGCTTGTTTGCTGTCTTTAAAATATTGATTATTAATTTGCCGTAAATTTCCTAGTTTCCTTAATCATATCTAATATACATGTGTGTGTAAATATTTGTGCATATGTGTTAAAAGAGGAAAGTTTAAAAAGAATTGTGTAAAAGTGTTAATTATCTTTAAAAGTAATATTTATAAATGATATTTTATATAATTTAATGATGATCTCTTAAGAACTCTTAGGCAAAAGGTGTTTATTTTAAATAAAATATATTTGCTTTAAATTAGGTAGATAATTTTTATTAAATAATTAAGACAAAGTTAATAAAATTAATTATATGTTGATTAACTGTCTAGATCTCTCATGTTTAAATCTATTCTTCGGCATCTTTAATTAGAAAAAGTTCAAAGTCAAATCTATAAATATGCAACCTGGTTTATAAAAAGTTAAAATTGTTAATCAATTTCAAAAGATCCACCCCAATATTAATCTCTGATTGATTAAGTAAAGTAATGTGACAAACTCTGCAATAAATCACCAAACATCACATGATCATTACTTCTCATGCTTGCTCATAACCGTTATTAAAACAGGCAAAACTCTCTATACATATTACCACACAGTGCAACCAGAGTAATCAATGGATGCCGGAAGGCTTGTGCATAAATTCCCCATCTAGTGCCTACTCATCAATTATCCCTAGACTAGTTTCTGGCTTGTGGCCTTCATCAGTGAGAAGCCTTGGATCTGAGAGCACTGCACCTAGATCTTAGGATCTAATGCAACCCTCCAGCAGCCACCTTTTATCTCTACTTAACTACAAAGCTATGAGACTTAAATTGAAAACACTGTAATATTTTCAATCCAAGCTCATCAGCTTATATAGTCATATAGATCCGAACTCAGTTCAGTACTTATACATTTTGGTATCTTTGGTTCTTTAATAACCATAGCCACCACTATCCTGCCTAAAATCCATAGACAATAGCTCATTGAAAAATGCAAAAGTTTATATTGTTATGAAGGAAATGCCAGTGTTTTGAATATAACATCAACTGGAGATCACCCATTTCTATAGACTTTTAGTAAATTTTCAACATTGGCTATAGAACCTTTTGAATACTAATATTATTAACGTTATTGCCGTTTTATATTTTTCTAAATGGTGTACTTTAGAAGAAAAGTAATTTATGCAGACAATTTAATAACTAAAAGATGGTTGTTATCATTATTATATCAGGAGTTGTTTTTATGAATTATATTTTTAATTAATCCAATGAATGCAATAATGAATTCTTTCAAAGCTGCCACTAGTTTAAAAATCAAAAGAAAATACAGTCATTTGAAATTGTTTTATCTAATTATGATAAAAGAAGATGTTATCATGATTAATTTTCTAAATATTTTGGAAAAGAGATTGTATATCTGTTACTTCAAATACAAATAAAATAATAGCATCATAATAATTCATTTATACATTATTTTTTTATTTATTTCCTGAAAATATATTTTATTGCTTTACATAAGGAAAGAAGTAATTTGAGTTTGCTTCATATTGTAATATTGCCAAAAATAATGACTCAACATTTAGTACGGAATTCTTTGTTATTGGTACTGCTCTTGGCTTGTCTCCATTTAAAAATGACATTTGCGGATAATTTTAATTTTCCAGAAATTCCTGCTTTCAAATGTTTGTTTGTTCATTTGTTCAATAAAACTATGCTATACATATATATATTTTGCGAAATGAAAGAACAAACAGACTCCTCAATTAAAGAGGGTTATTTTCATTTTAGATAATGAAAAAACTTTCAACCCTCAATTTAGTTAAACATGGCAAAACAAGTGTAATGTATATTTATTGTTTTATGAAATTAATATATGCTTATTCTTATGATTATATGGTTATCGTCGATTTGCTCCCACACACCGCTTAATGGCTCTGTTGCTAGTCAAAAACCAATAGATATAATGTTACTGGGCTGATTTCCAATTTACATTTTTTTATACTACTCTTATACAATACTATATACGTCAGCGTGTAGTGCTGTATTCGCAAAGAGAGGGATTCGATGGTTTGTCCGTCACATGCGCGACAATTTTGAAAACATCCATGTCCGATTTTAAAATTCCTCTCTGATCAAGCCAAGCTTATGCTTTGAAAGTCTCGTAGCTGTCCCTGCGCAAAATACGTTTTACGGGTGATTTCTATATAATGCTGGAACGTACACTTTTGAAATTCGTTTAACCTTAAAAATATGTGTACGGAAGCGTGTCTTTTGTCTTACAATTAATACTATCTAAAACAGGTCGTCTGAAAAATATGTACTTCGAATGCACATGCAAAGACTTGGGACAACTTGAATTTTACACACCCTCACATCATACTGTAGCGATCTGTGAATAGTGTGATAGTACTGTGAAGCACAAAAGCTGCTTAGCGGCTAATATGAACAGAACTGTTCTATATCCTGCATGAGCAGTATATTTCTGTGCTTTTGCATGGAAACAGCGACATCAGGCAGTGTGCGTGGGCTATTATTATAGTTATGTTATTCATGCATTTCTAATTATTATTTTGTATGTGGTATTTTATAAGGTATATTTATAATAATATACATGCCCTAAAAGGATTTGGTAAAAAAAAAAATCTAAGTAAAAGGTTTTTAAAGTATAAATTATTAAGAGTTCTCGGAATTTTATTCCATTATGATAAAAGTGTATTACTGTGCACAGAATAAAAACAGCTTTTCTATATTTAATGTGTGTGTATGGAATATTTTGAAGTCGGTGTGTAAATTGGGATAGCTATTAAAATTCTTTATATTTGATATTGTTTTGTAAATATAGTGCATTAGTTTGTATATATTTTTTATCAAGTATATGTGTTGTTGAGCATATGGATATGTGTGTGAGTTATCCATTTATTATTGTCAAATTCATGCCTTGTTCAGTTATTAATTAATATAGTGCTTGGAATTTCAGCATTTTAGTTGGATGGTTTCTGTTATTAGTGTATTTGTTAAGCCCCTCCATGAGAGTGTGGCTTACATGCTTTGGTACTGCCTGGTCAAATTTCCAAGTGTCCATTTATCTCTTTATCACCATTAATTTGCCTTGAGCTTTATATTAGTAGTGTATTTTAATGTGTGAGAACATTTAACAGCATATCCATTTATGCAATTATTTTTGCTAGCTCTACTACAATTTTATTTTAAAGATGTGGATTTATTGTTAGTATTGAGCTCTTTTGCTTCGCCCCTCATATGTACTAATAAATTTAAACTTATATATTTATTTTTGCCTTATATCCAGCTCTCTGTGCAAAGTCATTAGAATTACGTGTCTACGCTGATTTTTAAACATTGCTGGTATTGTAGTTTTTTAATATTTTAATGGCTTGTGTATAGGCATATGTATATGATATTCTGTGTATGTAATTCTTAGATGGATAGTTTCTTAAATAAAAGTGTGAGAACAACTTGAATAACGTAAGTGCTATAATTATAAATTTATAGAGATTACTCGGAAGAGGATATATTTTACTTTAAATTAGACAAATGTTTATGTGTATAATTTGTAATATTAAAATTATTGCGTTTTGTAAATATCTGTTATTGTATTAAAATATTATAATCTTGTAAATAAATATTTTATTATTCATTAAATACGTTTATGTTTTCATTGCCATCATCATATTTATTTATTCAGAATATCTAATTTATTAAGTTTTATTAAATATTAGAATATATTTCAAAAGTCACATTAAATTTGCTTAAACAATTTATTTATCATTTATTTCACACCTGCATTATTTTAAAATAAATATATTGATTTATCCTGCTTAAGGATGTAGTGGGTAGCATAAAAATATCCTTTTTATCTACTACATTATTTCATTTTCATTACTTGGTACAAGTTCCTACATGAGAATATTACAATAAGATGTATCTATAGGTTGTATAAAATGAATAGTCATAGGGAAGAATTTTAAAATATTTGAAGGTTTTATTTGCTAGCCATATATTTATCTGAAGGATCAGAATACTTAAGTACTTTATATTTGCACTTTTTTATTAATTTTAGAATATAATATATAAGATAACAGAACTATAAGAAGATAAAATATTTAATGTATAAGAAAAATGGTTATTGCATTTAGTAATATTTAAGTATTTAGTACAATAATTATTTTCCTGCATCAAATATATGCATAATCCTTGAGATGTTCATAAAGTAAGAACCCAGTATGTAGATTTAAATATAATACAAACCTGAAATTTTGTTATTTGCATTTATATTAGAGTATATATTTTGTCTATAGGAGGATTTGTACTCTGTGGTGTGTAAAATCCATAGGCATTATGGTGTTGGCCATTGTGGTCACTCGTTGAGGGTTACAATATATATGATCTTTAACTAATTTAGATATTATGCTTAGTCACTGGGGATTAGAAAGGATCAACTACTATTTTGGGGAATATAATGTAAATAATATTTATTTTATATAAAGCGCAGATAGTTAGTTGAAATTAAATTGAAAGGCTGCAAATCTTTCACGCTTATAATACTTATCTGACAGCCAATCAGATGTTATAATGGCTGTCTTAATAATAATCAAACCATAAACACAAGACAGAATTTTACAAGGAAAGGGTGATCTACCCTTTTCTTTACTTGTCTTTCTATATATCTAAGCCAATCTGAAGTATTTAGGTTTGAAAGCATGAAGCTTTAAATATCTTCACATTTAACTCACTGATTCTAAATTACAAACATACAGTGCGAAATCCTACGATTTACTATGCAGTAGTTTTTAGATGTTATAACTTGCAGTAACGTATGTAAATAAAATTTATTTTATATAAAGCGCAGATAGTTAGTTCAAATTAAATTGAAAGGCTGCAAACCTTTCGCGCTTATTATAATACTTATCTGACAGACAATCAGATGTTATGATGGCTGTCTGAATAATAATCGAACCGTAAACACAAGACACAGAATTTTACAAGAAAAGGGAGGTCCACCCTTTTCTTTACTTGTCTTTCTATATATCTAAGCCAGTCTGAAGCAAAATTTTCTTAATATTTACCAAATTGTCAATTATTATATATAATTTCTACTCATACCTGGTGATATAATAAATATAATTCAAAACAGGTAATTTATTTTTAAAATATATATATAATCATAAAAAATCTTGAATTCAAGAATTATAATCCTAAATATATTTATTTAATAGCTATAATTTATTTATGGGTTTATTAAATTATTAGAATTTCACTATAATAATATAAAATAAGAATACACACTAAATAAAAATTGATAGTTTGTCAAACATTGTTATCCCTATTGCATTAATTTAATGCTTTATCAATAAACGCTTTTTATTTACCGTAAATTTCATTTTCTATTTTTGATATCTAATCTCTCTTGTTAATTGTGAAGAATAAAAATATAGAAAAAGTCATTTTCATAAAATGAGTAGTTTGTTCATGGCAAATAGCATTCTGGTAAAAGTTCTCTTTTATTGCATTGTTTAACGCAATAGTAGAATGGTTGGACTCTATAGAAACTCAGCCTGTTAATTATGATGTTCAAATGTCATGTGACTTTCTGAGTAACTAACTCATTATTTTAATAGTTCTGTTCGCAAATTAATACCTACAGTAGTATGAACTCTATCAATTGAAATATATTTGTTAATTAAATTAACTTTGAATTATTGGAGAATATTCATAATTACTAATGAATACTGTATTCTCAAAAGAAAGAAAATGTTAATAATTCCTAGTGTTTATGCATAATCTCTTGCCAAATTCTCTGTAATATGTATATATTATTTTTCCTTGTGTAATTGCAAATATTTTTATTAATAGAATTTTTACATGTTTATTTTATTTCAGAAATGAAATGTCATTTAGTCACCAGCACAAGTTCTGTCGTAAAAGCGGATGAGTCTAAAACAAAAGCAGTCAAAACTCCATTCATATATCCTATCAAATATCCATCTGACTACAGGTATTTTGAAAATATATGTACACCTGGGTCTCATTTTATGCGGTAGATAGGTTCCACAGAAAACCAGCATTAAAAAAAATCGCACAAAAATAGACTTAACTTACCTTGAAAAATGGGGGATAGGGTCGGTAATTTTCAGAATTCGCATAAAAGCAAAGCAACAAGGAAAAATTACATTAAAATTCGCATTAAAAAAATAAGGAAATAAAGTATGACTAATAAAAAATATCAAATATTTGAAAAAAATTGGTACAAGACAAACTTTTTTTTATTAGCTACAGTATTTAATTTGATATTTTTTCATACATATTTTAATCATTATCGCTATTTTCGAATGTGCGGTTCGTTGGTAAACTGGTAAGAAATCAGATTAGTCGATGTGATGTGATGTAGCTTCTTTTTGAACGAAGTCAAGAATCTCAGTAATTATGCTCAGAGAAACTTGTTAGCCACTTTATTTTCCATTCCCCACTCTAATTTTTTATCATATTCTGCTCCATCCCATTTACACAACTAGTGCCAATTTCAGTCTTGTGCTCTGTTAATGGTTTTCTGTTGACAACTGATTTTTACTACTGAAATAAATTTTAAATGTTCACATTTTGTTTCTTTATTAAAAAAATGAGAATCGCAATCAAAACAAAAAGATTATACATTATCATTAAAAATATTATTTTCAGTTTATAAAAATCAATAAAATCTTCATTATTTATTTTAAAAATCTACATTATTTATTTCTGTTATACCTAACAAAATACATTTTAAAAGTTTAACATTTTTGAATATTTATTGCGATATTTTTATATGTAAGTATAAATCTATTATTATTATTTACTCATTAGTATAAGTAGGTTATTTATTCTAAATATAACTTCAGGCTTGTTCACGTTAACTGCTAATATAACGATATATTTTTGAAAAAAAAAAGTATTTCAAGTCAAAATAAGTTATTAATAATTTAAATTTCTTGATATCTAATAAATATAGTGAAATATGAAAAATATTAAGAAGAAATGTGAATCGCATAACTTCAAAATCGTATTAAAATAATCCACATAAAACGAGATCCAGGTGTATATAGAATTTTTGGCAGATGCTATATTTCAAACAATAAATACAAATATATAACTCTATGAATATTTACTTTTTTTTTTTTTTCTATATGTCATAATCGTCTGCAACCAACTGTTTGCTTGCAAGGCTGCTGCGCTGACCTCTCGGCTAACAACGCTTGACTACTTTTTTTTTTTATGTAATTATATTAATAGTGTTTATTTGCTTCCGAAGAGAATGCTATTAATAGAATTACATAACATATATAAACAGATTTAAATCTTATAACTATTGCAATTTTTTAAAAAAATTTGGTAATTGTATAGCGGTGATTATATTTATTATAGTTGTTTTATTTTTTAGTTTTGGAGTCCATGCTATTATTTGACAACTTTTGGAAATAATTAATTAAAAACAGTGAATTAATAAAGAAGTACATGACAAAATAGAAAAATTAGTAGATATGTATTGCAAATAGTTAGCTACTGTCAGGGGATACTTGCTCTACTTAAAGCCATATGATGTATGTGATGGAGTCATATAATATGAAATTCTTAGGGAAAAAAATTCTTAATATTATATATTATTTTATCATGTTACTGAAAATAAGTTGCAGACATTATCATTAAAATTAAAGAATTTAAGAATATAAATAAAGATAATTTCAAAGAAGAAATAAGAGAATTGAAAAGAAAGAAAGACAAATGTGTTTTTGTTAAGAGGTGAAGTATTTTATTGGTATAAAATATGAACATTTACATAAAATGCATGCACACACACACAAATGAGAAAATCCTTTAAAACATTGAGACAGCTTCTTGAGATTGTAATAACAATAATTAAAAAAACCTGTACATCAAATATAAAAATTTTTTAAAAATTCATATTGATGAATTTTTATCATTAGTAATCACTCAAAGAAGTATGAATATTTTATCTGCAAAAAATAAAACAAGATAGAAAGATAAAAAAATAAAAAGTTTATAAAAAAAAAAAAGGATTGGAAACACTACTAATTAAAGGATGGTAAGACATAATCTCACTGACAATTAGTGCAGAGAGATGATGAATGGCATAAAACTTATAATGACAGATCAATACTAGCCTAGTTGACACTAAGATAGAAGAAAATGGAGAATTTAAATGAGAAATAATGATTTGTTAGAAATGTTTATGATAATTATTAGTGAATTAAGATTAACTTTCATTGAACTATTTTTCTATTAAACCATTAAAACATTACATGTGTTGAAATGGGTAGATCTGTATGGTCATACAAACAAATTAGTTTGGATTGAAAACACTATTGTGTTTTCATTTTGTAGCGGATAGCTTTATAGTTAACCAAATAGATAAAAGGTGGCTGCTGGAGGGTTGCATTAGATCCATAGATTTAGGTGCAGTGCTCTCAGATCCAAGGCTCCTCACTAATGAAAGCCACAAAATAGAAACTAGTCTGGGTATATTGGGTGAGTAATCACTAGATAGGGATTTTATGCACAAATCTAGCATCCATTGACTACTATGGCATGCATTGGGTGATACTTTTATGATCAGAGAAATTTCCATTTTATTAATATGAAATGTACCTATTTAATATAACAACATTATAAATGCTTATTTTAATCATAATGAAAATCTTTAAAGGTTCTTTAATTGTAAAAAAATTATTAAAGTTAGTTTAATTATTACAAAATAATTGAAACTTATATAAGTATTACACATTTGTAGTGTAATATTTATTCCTGCTTGTTTGAAATAAGTTTATGGATTTTTGGCTCCAGTGATGTTACTGCAAAATGGAGAACCATATTTATTTCAAGCTGAGATTTGGTTTTAATTGCTGTGATAATGTCTTTTCACGCAAATATGTTATTGAAAATCGAATCAAAATTTTCATTGCTTTTTCATTATTCACTTTTTATGGAGAGCCAAAAACGAGGTCTTGATAAGGATGACTGGAATTTAGTTTTGAGACTGTTGTCAGATGATAGATCGATGAAGCTTTCTTTGTCATTCATACTTAAATTACTTTTTTTAATGTTTGCTGCAAATGGATCCATTATCCACATGTTGCCATGTCTGAGATCTTCTTTCTTTGGATAATAACGACTAAAAGTTCTGTGAGTGATTGTAAGTACTCTTGAACAATGTTTGCCACATGGCAAAATTTGGAAACATTTGCAGATTTTCAGTCAATCACATTTGTCACAGAAATATTTTCTTTGAAAAGCACCCATTTTATCTCATAGTAGGAACAAATCCTTAAGATCTCTTTGCAAGGATATGTTTAGTTTATTTAACAGTGAAAAAGTATGCAATCTTGACTATCCACTCATCATCAGACAAGAGTTCTTGAAATTTCAGAAATATTTTGGTCCTGGAAAAATAATTTAACTTCTTCACGCAGTGGGAACAGTTTAGTTAGTATTTTTCCCCTCGACAACCATTTTACCTCAGTATGATTACTAGAAACCCATTTCTTCACAAAGTATCCCAAATATTCAAGAATTGAGCTTTTTGTGTCAAATTTCATATATAATTTTAATAATATCTGATAATACTTTGTGTAGACATTTTTTTTCTGCAAGTTACTCATGATGTATGATGCATTGTATAGACAAAATGTCTGATTGACCAACTTTTTTCATCTTTGTAACAATTCCTGAAAGATGTCCAGTCATGTTTGCAGTAGTGCCTATACATATCCCAATACATTTTTTCCATTCAATTCCATATTCCAGGAAATAAATATTAAGTGCTTCTAAAACCTCAGAGCTAGTTTGGCGAACAAAGTAGTTCTTCCTGTAACTCTTCTTCACCTTTAACCCTTACAAAAGAGAAGCATCTGTTTCTCATGTTCTTTGATTTGTCAAGTTGAATTGAATAAAATGGTGAATTTTTCACCATTTTTATAACTTAATTTTCAATATCTTGAGCCATGTCTTCAATTCTGCATTTGACAATGTTAGCGGACATAGGAATTACTTTCAATTTCTGGACAGCCTGCTTTCCCAAAACTCTTCATAGGCTTATAACATGCAAGGCTTAATTAATTCTTCTTCAATAGTATGTGGCTTTTTATTTTTTGCGGTCTGAATTGCTATCAGATAAGCCTTTAATAAGGACTTATCTTCAATAGTCATTTTCGTTTTAAAGCAATTATTTGCTTTTACATATTTTCATGCATTCTTTCAAAATATTCAAGTGGTTTCTTAACTAAATTCAGGTGTTTTGATTGCAAGTGTTTTCTGAGTTTTGAAGGTTTCATGGCATCATTGGATAATCTCTCAAAACCCACAACACAAAGCAGATATGAATCCAGCTCACTACCAGGTACTTGAATAAATCCAAATTTCAAATAGTTTGAATCATATTTTCTTGATACTTTGAGTTTTTTCTTCTATCCACCTCCAGTTCGAATGTTCTTCCCAGAGGTGCCTGATGATGACTGTGGATGCTCTGATTCATTCATCAGTTCATTGTTAAGTGAAGTACACATATTACTATTGTTATTATTATCATTAGTTACATTATATTTTGTATTACTAAAGAAATGCAAAATATTCCTTTGCTTTTTTTCACTCGTTATGCATTTATTTCATTCAAATCTAAAACCAAACAAGAAATGATTGTTATCAAAGTCAAACTATTTGATGCTATTAAATATAACAGTTAAAGAAAATATACAGTTAAGGTCATACTTACCTAAAAAGAGAATCTGAGAAATAAAAAAAATTAATTCAAACATTTGGATAAGAATCATGTTCGTGCAATAGAGTGATATGTTATTATGGTCACAACAATCCTGAAAGCTGCTTCAGTATTATTATATCTTGTTTCCCCACTCTAGTACATTTCATGAATTTAATGTAATATAAAGGCGAAAATTGTCAATCAGAATATAAGAATTTCTTAGAATATTATTTTTGTTTTATTATTAATTAACCATAAAAAATGCAAATAAAAATTTCCTCATGGTCAACTGGTTCGTGACTACTAGTATGGAGAGTCCACTACTGTTTATTTATCTATTGTATATTTTTTATTATATCCATAATTTCAATACTGTCTTTCTATTTGAAAGAAGACCATAGCAGATCTTTTAAAAAAATAATAATCATACATACATGAAAAGGAAATATGTTTTATTAATATATAAAAGAGCATGATTTATTGCCTTGAAAAATTTTAAATAAATGTTTTTTCCAAATGTTTTGTATATCTTCCTGAAATATTGAATCAATTATGGCTGACTGCTCAAAGCCAAGTCCTCAGTTTATTTTTAGATAGATTAAAACACAATATTTCAGTTACATTTCTTTTGATATTAGAGTGCTTTCACGTCCATCATTACCTTTATGTCATTTAAAGTAATTCCTGCCACTTCATGATTTTTTATATTGAAAACAAAAATTATCAAGTTGTATCATCGCAACATAAAAAAAACTCAGAATTTATAATTCTGCGTAATCACAATGTATTTCATAAAGAGGGAGGTAAGAAAATCTTCTTAAATACATAACAAAAGACATGAAAAAAAAAAAAATGATCTGCAAGATACACATTTCATTCTAAATCAGCACTCATTAGTTAGTCCAGACCACAATCTCTTACATATATCTTTATCATTGTTCAGTATATATAGATTGCCTATTACTACAGTTTAATTGATAAGTGTCAAAGTTATTGCTTTCACAACTTTGAAACAAACCATTTAATGGAAATATATCAATAATTTTTATTAGTCATTCATTAGATTAGAGGTTATCCACTTAATAAAAAATATTTCTATTTCTGTAGTGTAATTTTCATTACATCACTCCACAAGGTGTTAAAAGCGGATAGAAACCATACCCTATCTTGCATGAGAATTGTGTAATGAAAATTACACTACAGAAATATTACTTTATCATGCTATTTCTCACATAAGATATTTTCATGTGATCTAATAATTATTTGTAGAATAATACTATATAATAAATTAATGATTTAGTTTCTGTTATTGGTCCCATGATGGCAGAAAATGACAAGCGTATTTTTAATCATGTGTTGTTTTTATCTTTTTTTTTTTTTGTGAATCTGAATATTCATGAATGTGTATGCTACAATTATTTTACTGTGAAGATACATATTTGCATTGAATGAAGGTACAATAAGTAAGAATTTCCTATATATTAAAAAAGTTCATAATTTAATTATGGATGGATGATTAAAGATGCACTTAACCTGGAAATTTTTGTTAAAAAATCTTAAAAGACTTCACACTTATTCTACATTTCATGTATGAACATAAAATTGTGTTTCTAAATATTTTAAAAGTTATTTATTGATATATCTCAACATCTACATATGTGTGTGCAGAGATATACAAGCTTATATACATATCTTTATATCAAATGTTTAAATATGATTTTGGCCTTCTGTTAATTATTATTACAAATAAACATTATTAATAAATGATTATAAAGAGATAAAAGTTGCTTCAGTATTCCATATATACATACGTATAGGATATTTTAGAAGTCTAACAACATAGAAAAAAAAAAGCAAAACAATTTATTTTTAGAACTTGTTCAGTATGTTCATATTAATTTCAATACACCAATTTGGACGATTTTATCCTGGCAACAAAAAGAAAGTTAATATTATCAGAAAGAATGTCATTACACGTTTTAATAATATGTCAATAGTAGTCTTCATAATTTTTTTTTGCCTCTAGTGCCACTTGAAAATGCTTCCAAAGATAAAAATAGCAGTTGCTTTATCATTATTACTTGATCTCTTAAAAATGTCTACGATATGATAATTTATGATAGTAACAAAGCTTCTGAGAGTCTGTATTATTGTCTCCCAATCTTAATGCTCATGTATATTATAGTCTGCAAAATCACATATTAATCTTGTAATACTGATTGTATAACATATCTTTGTATGTATGGATAATATGCATGTATTGCAAGGAAATCAAGTCATATATCACGTGGCTTAATTTAATAAGCTTGTATTACAAATGTTATATAATGAGCGTGCTAATCATTCAACAAGCTTTTCAGAATATCCCTATTCCCAGACTGGTTTCATGCTTTTGCCATTCCTCAATGAGGCATATTCACACCCATACATTGTAATCTATTCAGATGTATCATTTTCTGCAAAAATATAAAGTATACATTAATCCTATGATACTGAATATTTGAGCTATTTTATGTATTCGTGGATGAAGTGCGTGCAGGAAGTTGCCTTGGCAACAGTTAGAAATTGTTGAATTGTCTAAGTGTTGACTGGTTTTTAATAATATATATACATGCTATATACAAAAATGTAAAAAAATATACATTAATTTTTTGATTTGTTTATATATGTATCTAGTGTAAATATATATTTATGTTCTGTTATATCTTGATATGCAAAAAAATGTAAAAAAATATACATTAAACCTGGTACAACAAGCTAAAGCATGTATGTGGCTCATTTTGGTAGTAAATTTGGTCCGTCAAATGTCTGATTATACAGATGAAAAAGTAAACTTAGATCTTGTAAATTAATATCGTAGTTAAAAAAATAATTGTTATTAGGAAAAAAAAATGTATTTAAAGTCCAGTAAGATGAACATAAAAAGAAAAAAAAAAGAATTTTTATTTTGTGTTCATTCTATAAATACACTTGTATCACTTTTCTAATTTTTCAATGCCTGGTCCAGATCAAGTCCATAATAGTTTCAGTTTTCACTTTGTATTTAACATTTTTATGTTGGCGAGTTATGCTTTGTTCATCCACTGTAAGTCTTGCAATCTGTTTTTTACAAAATTATTATCATCTATAAAATTAATAAAAAATAAAATGAAGTCATAACTAACTTTTTCTAATTTAAAAATGCTTTGTTTTTTTAACTCTAAACATTAAACATCTGATAAAAGCAAAACTGACTCAGAAATCTCAGTAAAATAAGCAGTGTTTAAACTTCAATTTTTTTTTTTGTTGTATACATTATTATATTATGATTTTAAAAAAACACCTATATGCTATACTTATGAGCTATTCTTTATGTGTATATATATTTGTAAACAAGGCAAAACTCTCCATACAGTAGTGCCACCCTGTGCCAACCAGAGTAATCAATGGATGCCAGAAGGCTTGTGCATAAAATCCCTACCTAATGCTTACTCATCCAATATCCCTAGACTAGTTTCTGGCTTGTGGCCTTCATCAGTGAGGAGCATTGGATCTGAGAGCACTGCACCTAGATCCTAGGATCTAATGCAACTCTCCAGCGACCACCTTTTATCTCTACTTCACTATAAAACTATGAGAATGAAATTGAAAACAAAAATATTTTCAATCTAAGCTCAATAGCTTATATAGTTATATGGGTTTGAACTCAGTTCAGCACCCATACAAGACACCACACAGGGTGGCTTAACTATGGGGAGTTTTGCCTTGTTTATAAACAATTATGTGCTAGTATAAGAGATGGTGATCATGTGATATATATATTTGTCTAAATATTTGTGATGATAGTATTTTATTTGTTATATATTATACTATTTCTATCATCTCTAAGTGAATTATTAAATGTCATTAGAAAAATTCAATCTTTATTTTTACGTTTCTAACTTTATTAACAGATAATATATTTAATAAAGTATAAATAAATTCTGAATATCTTTAAAGGCATTTGACATTCCAGTTAGATGATGGAAATAATAGTAACTTTTAGTTATTTGTATAATGAATTGTTAAACGTTGGATATAAGTATGATTGGGTCTATTATACTGTTAAAAATTTTAATTCTAAATACAAAAATAATATTAATAATAATGTTAATTCTTCTGATAAAAAAATTTTGAATATCAATACCATATATTTCAAATCAACAGGCAAGTTTCATTAAGAAAATTTATAAAGATATATGTGATATTGCATTTTATGCACCACCTACATTAAATACATTAATAAATAATTCAAAAGATAAGACTTTATTAACAAATAAAAATTGTATCATTTACAAATGGACATGTAGGTGTGGCAGTGGATATATAGGTGAATCGAGGTGCACATTGGAAAAAAGAACAAAAGAGCACTTGTTATTATTACAAAATACAAAACAAAATTATAAAAGTAATGATAATTTATCAGCTTCTGTCTTTTATGACCATAATAAATCATGTATATATGGTTTTGATTTTAATTATAGTAACGTAAAAATATTGGAAACTGAAAGAAATAATAATAAAAGAAAAATTAAAGAAGCGATGTTAATATATAAATGCAAGCAAAATTTAATTAATAGGCAAGCAGCAAATGTTAAGATCACGGAATTATGGGGAAGTTGACATCATGGAATTATGGGAAAACTGACATTTTAAAAGTATTAGTTGATAAAAACTACAAAGATAGTTGAAAGCACTTCTAAGTGACAGTTATAGATATATTTTTATAAACTTTTAAGTACTGTATTTTCTAATATTTATTTATAAATTTACATATATTATTTTGAAGAAATACAGACATCGATTTATAATATTATTATTGTATACATATGTATATGTGCATGTTTTTGTTAATCAGGTTGAAATTTCCAGAATTTTTACCAGATCCTCATATGAATCGGCGTAATTATGTGAGGGAAAAAATTGAAAGAATGGACATGCTTCGACGTCGAACAGTCTTGCCAATTCCTGAATTTTATGTTGGTTAGATTTTTAAATATATATATTAAATTTTAAAATACTATTTCAAACTGTTTGTGAAATTCATTTAAATTGTATCATTATTTTTTTTCTTAAATCTAGGAACCGTTATGGCTGTTACTGTTTCCGATTCAAATGCTCCCACTAAAAAAAATAGATTTGTTGGTATCTGTATTCAGAAACTTGGAGATGGATTGAGGGCAAATTTTACTTTGAGAAATATTGTTGATAATATAGGTAATATAACTATTGATTGAAAAAGGTTTTTTTTTATTGCCATTATTTTGAAAAATTTAATAAATTAAAATTAACACACACATGCACATAAACTACATAAAGTTGAACTAAGGAAAAAAAACTGCATTGGCTATATATTTTTTAGACTTTGCATTTTTTAGTTGTGAGAATATTGAGAAAGAAAAATATTTCCTTTGTGATCAAAGTGTTTGAATAATTATCATATTATTTTGGCAGTTATTACTAAATCTAATTGGTGATTATTCAATTAGAAGAAATTGTTTCCAAGAGATGGTAATGAATAAGTTGAGAAATTCATATTTTGTTAGTGTTAATGTTCCTAACCAAATGAAAGCAAAGTCTATAGTTAGCACAGTACTGAGATCGTTAAAATATATAATTACTGACTTAATGTGAAATTTATATAACTTTACAAGCAAATTGCTTAAGCTCAAAATCTTAGGCTATTCGAAATTTAGACCACTGGCTTGACTAATGTAAATGAGTAAAAAGTGGCTATTAGTTTCTGTTTTGAATTATGTCATAAGGATACACTTCTGTCTAATACAAATTGGCTACTCAAGTTTACAGAAAGTAACACTTAAAATAAAGTGAAGAGAGTTAGTTGCTTTTGGAAATATCTTTAATAAGTGGAAATGGGGCTCATATTGCTGCGAGCATTTTTCATATTAACGTTTGTACAGAATGCAAGTTATTTACCACTGATTTTTGTTCTTTACATTTTTTCCCCTCAAAAATATAATAAAATTTTCCACTATAGAAACTAACATAACTAATAATTTTTAATATGAAGTTGATTAATTTTCTGGACTTAAATTAATTGAAACACGATATCAGCAATATTCTGGAAAGTTTGCTTTTAATGTATATATTAAACATTTTTAATTAATTTTAGTTTTTTCTGGTAAATAACTAAATGATGTTGCTGAAATATTTCTTAATGTTATATATGTTTTTATTTTTGAAATATGAGATTATGGCATATACTAACATTGTATATTTTCTTTTTATTATTTTAAATTCTAATATCTATTGAATTTCTAATTGCATTAAGTTTTCAGACTGATTTTCGAGTACAATATATTTTTATTATTTGAATTATCTTAACTAACTGCTTAAAACCAAGAAAGTAAATTTAGGTCTTATGAAAAAAGAAATGGAATATCTCATTACTGCCTAAGGAATTTAAAATTGTTAAGTTGGTATTTTGTTACAGATACAAAGAAAAGTTAGAATAATCAAAGCAATAAAGGTGATCGATTTATAAAATTTTATCAAGTGAAAGTAAAACCATTGTTTGGAAACATTAAAAACAAAAAAAAAGAATTTATTACTTGAAGTGAACAAAAGTAAATAAAGATAAAAACATGTCAGATAGTAACATGTATTTTAATGTATGTATTCCTGAAATGTTTCCATCATTTTAGACTACCACTTCAACAAAAACTGAATCTTCCATAAAAGCATATACTTTTACAAATCAGGTTTTTATTAAAAGTCATTTTAAAAAAAGTCTTTTTTCTTGTATTCACCTAATTTTTACTATTATTAATTCTAAATTCAACTGATACAAATATTCTTTTTTATATATATATATATCAAATGCGTTGACGGGAAGCGAACCCAGACCAGCTGCTTGGAAGGCAGCTATGCTAACCACTAGGCCATCAACACTTGATGTTCTCACTTTTGTGATTTTGACATTTAATGATTTCTGAATTAAAATAACTGTAATGACATACTCCAATAAATTGTGTTACAAAAGTTGCCAGCTATGGCAAATCAGCACTGATGATAACCAAGTGTTATCATTTAGTTGCAGTACTCTGTTGCATTAGTTACTCTATCAGCCATTGGTCAGGCAACATAGTGTCAAAATTAATTTAAAGTTTTGATTATAAAAATTTCTCTGTGGGAGTTTATTGAAAGTGTAATGTGAATGTTGTGGAACAAAGTTTCTCTGTGGGAGTTTATTGAAAGTATAATGTGAATGTTGTGGAACAAAACAAAAGTTGTATATCCCACGAGGCTTTCAATTGCAAAAACAAAGCTTAAATGTATGCAATTATACTCCATATTAAAACCTTCTCATAATTCAGCATAATATTGTGTATCAATCCTAAATTCACCAAGATAGAATGTGATAGGTATCATATGAATTACTAATGTACAATTTTCTAATTGGGGTAATTATTTAAGGTCTTTTAACCAAAACTGCTCACTACTCTGGAATTTTATGTGCAAAGTTTTCTTGCAAAAATGATCTTGTCTAAACAGTTTAGACAACAGTTAATTGGTACCGAATCTATATCTTATACAATAGTAGAATGACAGGCTGGAACTTTGTCACTTCCAGTGCTTGAATTTCTTTACGAACTTCCAAGCAATAAACTGTTTATTTATTTTTCTTATGTCTAATATTAATGAATATTTAATAAATCAATTTATATTGGTAGTGAAGCTTATAAATTATTATAATTAAAATTATTTAAGTATATTATATACATCAAAGAGCAGTTTCATGCCATCTATTGTAAGCTTAAATAACAAAAAGACAGTAGTGCTATAAAATATTTTTTCCCAGACTGTTTTTTTTATTTGGCTTTTGCTTTCATCAGAGAGAACTTAGAATTAAAAATTTATGCATCTAGCAGCCATTTATTATCTTTTTTGAAATTAATAAGAAAACTCTTAAGGCAAGAACCAGAAACTTATCTGGAGATGTAGATATTATCTGGTGCCCATTGATTACCCATGCTTAAAATAATTTGATCTAGAGAAGGGTAAAGAGAACTACTTTCGAAGTATATTAAGAATGAGCTAAGAAAATCATGTGATGTTTCAGAAAATGAAACAGGTCATTACAATTTGATTAAAAGTGATTTTTTGCACTTATGTGAATTGGTTGGTATGAAGACATAAAAATAGAGACCTGGGCCAATCAATGAGTGGCTGTTTCAGTATGAAATGCATCTTGAAGGTCATTTATCTTTTTAAGATGTTTTATCCATATGTTACCAGAATGTATAGTAGAGTGGAGGTTTTAAGTATATCTTAAATGAACCAGCTATAATCTGTATAATATCTAACTTTTCTTAATCCAATTTTTTTTTTATGTTTAACAAGTCCGTTTTTTTTTTTTATGGTTTTATTGCTCTATATAATTTAGCCAGTAATAGAACAGCAGACTCAAAGAACTTCTACATGAACTCTGTCTTCTTTAGTGCTCAAATGTCACATGATTTCTCAAATAAAAAACTATTCAATTAATTTTTTAAGTAATTAAAATTATAAAACCATCAATTTCATGTTCAAGAAAATAAATTTAAAAAATTCACAACCAGAAAAAATGATTTTAGAATTAATAAAAGAATCTCAAATGACATCATTGAAGATATATTCTAAAACATGATTTGTTCATAAAAATCAAGACACGAAGTCGACTACCAAATAAAAATAATTGAATTTCTACAAAACATTTTTTTCATTTATAAACCTAATTAGAAGCATGCTTATAGTCAGTATATCAACTTTCTTTTGTCTGTGGATACTGAAAATTCTTAAAACATTATCCTTGTATTTTTCACCATCAGCTTTCAATTGTATATTATTATTTGCATTCTATTCGTCAGGAAATCTAATTAGCTGATATAAGTCGTTGTGACTTTATCTTAATATTTAATTCAAACATTAGTAATATTAAAAATTTTAGAATTTTAATTGGAATATTATAATCAATAAGTTTTCCATGACTATTTTATTAGTGGTGCCCATGAAATATTTTCAGTTTGTGCTGCCATTTTTCTAGATTCCTATTTTTTTGGTTATCTAATGCTTATATAATCTCATTTGTTATAGAACTTACCATTAAATAGCTTGTTCCATGTTTGTCCAAAGTTCGTAAGTGATAGTATTAACCATACTGTATTGTTTTCGATAACTTTTTTTTTTTTTGAAAGTTCTTGTCAATTGGGATTTAATTATTTTTAATTAGAAATTAAACAAGGATGAGAAAATGGTAAAAATCTTCACCAATGGTAATTAGCAAGCCTGGTCCATAGTACTCTCTCTTTACCATTCTCTACATAGGGATCATTGGACAGGGATTTGCCATATTGAGCTAATTAAAGAATATTTAAATTTATTTGCTAGTTGAGATGGTAATTTCTCTTGTAAATGTAATTCTATCAGAATTAGATTACATCTCTAGTCTCTTAGAAATCTCTTCACAAAAATAGAATGTTTTTTCAAACTTAATTAATCAAAACGAAGATGACAAGGTATGTGATCTTGTAATGATTCTTGTCATTTTTTTTCAAATTAGTCGTCATGAAAATAGACTTCATCAAGACCATGGATTGATGTCGGGTGTGAGGTGGGAAATAAGTTTGATTCAATTATGATAGCTTTCATGTACAAACGTAATTGAAACTCAAAATTTTATAGAATCTATCTTGTCATCATATCATTATATTAAAATCAAGAAATCATTGCATTTGAACTAAAAATTACATGCACAGTTTACTACAGTGGTGAAATGGCAATAGAGCATAATATCCATGAATCAATCAATTTTGCCACTTTTGATTCTCCAACATCATTTGAACTCCCAAGCAACAAACCATTACATTGTTTGTGCTCTGCATTATTTAGGGCAATGATAGAACAGCAAACTCTAGAGCTCAAGATCTACGAACTCTACTTCCATTCTGTCACTTTTTATATTTGAATTTCATACAATTATTATGAGCTATAAATCATTCATTCATATTTTATTCCGCATGGTTTAGGGTGGTTATAAAGGAGCTCAAGGTCTGTGGATCATAATTCTTTCACTACAGTGTTCAATCTTTATACAAACTCTCAAGCAATAAATCATTGGGTTATATATATTACTTTAAAATATCTTCCATTACAACAAGTTATTTCTTAAAACTAATTTCCTATTGTGATATCTCAACCAAGCTTCTGACAAAATATATTTTAGGGATGTCTTTGTTTTAATCATTGTAATGATGTAAGTGCTTTTTAAGATGTATAATATAATTCTAAAATCGAAATGCTCATACGATTGTATTAAGTTGCGAACCATTGTCATACTATCACTAATGATAATTGACATTGTTTATTCATTGTACTCTTTTCCACTTAATTATTCTGTTTACCTTTAAATACAGAATTTAATGTAAATATATTATTTTAATAATAAAGTTAACTGAGTATTAAGTTATATTTGTTAATACGAGTTAAATCATTTCTTTTATTTATGCGTATGTATATAACATAATTCAGAAAAAGGATTTGTGATGCTAATTTAATAATAAATCTGTTAAGTGTAATAATAACTAATGTAAATATAAATCAAAGTGCATTATTGCTATTTGGAAGAGCAATAAATGTTTTTTTCAGTGATGATGCACTTTCTTTTAAACTTGCATTATTCCTAGCAATTGTAAATTTATTACTTATATATGTATGTAAGAGAGAGAGATTATAAAAAGAGAGAAAAAAATCACATTTATATGATATATCCTTATTGTAGGTGTTGAAATCATGTATGAGCTGTATTGCCCGATTATTCTAGAAATAGAAGTCCTACGATTAGAAAAGAGGGTTGATGAGGAATTGTTTTATTTAAGAGACGCTCCTCCAGAATATAGCACTTTTTCATTCGATATGAAAGCAGAATACTTGAGACCAGGAGCACCAGTGCCTATTAATGATATGAAGGTTAGAGAAGACAAAACTCAGAAATATAAATATTAGAAGTTATTCAAATTTTTAAATACACTTGTTTATCTAGACATTGTTTGTTCTGTAATGAATTGTTATAATTTTACTAATTTTGAGCTATCTTAAAAATGCTTGGTGATAATTAACAACACTTTTTTAAAAAAATTTCTAAAAACAAAGTGGTAACAATGAAGAAAAAAAAGATACATTTGAATAGTATTTTTGATAAATGAAATGACTATTTACTGCTCAGAAAGTCATTTGTATGAAACTCCCAAAAAACTAATCATTTCAAGTATCTGCCAATGGGATATACTACATTAGAAATTCAAAATGTGTTTAGTCAGAGTTCTAAAAAATTCATTTGGCAAAGAAAATTAATTACTGCAAATTATATAAGCAAAGAAGTGTTCTTAATTACAAATCATTTTAAGATCGCTCCTACAATAATGAAAATATTAAGAATCGTTAAGGAGTGAAAAGTTTATGAATGTCTTGTATATATTTACAAGTTTAATTATTAATGGTGTTATATATATTAAGATTTGTAAAATTCATGTATAGAAGCATTAGTTATTACAAATGTAAGTTTTGTCATCTGATATTATAATCATTATATTTGATAAAGATTACATTTTTCTTGCCAAAAGCAATGATTTTATAAACAAGATTTCATATATCTAACACGATTAATAATAAAATTTATATTATTACCTATGCTGTAATTGACAAAAACACGATTACATACATATACACACACATATATATGCACAATATATATTATATAAAGAAATGAAAGAAATGTGGAAATTTTTTAGGATTTCAGTCTACAGGTTTTCCTATTATTATTATTTTGAGGCAAACAGTAGCCAATTAATTTTGGTAGTGAACAAATTTCTCTATTTAATTAATCGTCCTACTTTCACGCAGCCCATTTAAGCGAGTCATGATGATACACTTCATTTTGAAGATTTTTTTAAAACATTAAATTAGAAGTGTTGATCATTTGGAAAATGTTTTGTTTCATTGTCTCCAAGAATTTTACAAAGTTTCACTCTGAAAAAGTTATTAAAATTACTTTTGCTATGGAAATAGATGAATCAATATAAAGTAAATTTGATTTTATATATTTGATTAAAATTAAAAAAGAAGTGGTATTGATTACACGGATATTCTACATAACGGATTCGAGTTTATATTCCCAAGTTGATCTATCAAAACTGTAATGAATATGCTAATTGATAAATAAAAAAAATTCAAACAATTTTTCCTATTTGTAATTTAAAAAAAAATCATTTCAATCAAATAATTTTCACTGGTATAATTTTTGGAATAATTTATTTTGAGTATGAATTTACAGTGAAAATTTCTATTCGAAACAAACACTATTCATATTTGGATGACTGAACATTATATTTTCTTAAAATTTCACAATCAGACACTTCATGTCTATCATCAGAAAAAAGATCTGTACTGGTTGATTAGACACACGTGCCACTTCATGGCGTTATTTATATGCTAAAACACATAAAAATGTCGTTTACGTGGCTGACCGTATTTTTCGCAGCCATGTGTGTGTGTCTAATCAACCAGTCCACTATACTAAATGTTTAATTCATAGAGTTATAATAATACAAGGCAAACTATGATATCTTACATAATTTACTAAACAATAATAAAATTGTAATTTGTTAATAGTAATGTTTGTTTGTTGTTTTTTTTTTTTTTAAAAAAAAAAAAAAACTTCATTAGTTTGTATCAATTTTTTTAATAAATTATTCAAATTTGTATTATTCATTAATAAATTACCGATTCATTATTTTGTAAATTTTTTACTAAATTATGCAAATTTGTATCCAGCAATGCATTATGTCTTAATAAATTATACAAGTTTCAATGTGAAGTTTTATAATAAGACAATATTAATTATAAAATTTTACAATTAAGTTGACATTAGTTCGTACTGGTTTTTTTTAAAAATACACATTACATGTTCACAGTGGTTTATATAATTTTTTTTTCAGTAATTTCTTCATTTGAAAATGTTAATTTTATCCATTAGTATCTTCATTGTGGCTTTGAATTAGTATATAAAACTCGAATCTGTTATGTAGAACACCTGTGCAATTAGTACTAAAGAAATTTCAAAAGATCAATTCTCATATATTTTTGTTGTCTTAGTAGACTGTTAACATTTATTTTATTTGAATGATAAAAATTTGCATATTCATTATTTTACTATCTAGAATTATAGATTATATATTTTATAATGAAATATCTAATAATATAGACAAATTGTGACATAGGCAACAAATGTAATGTTGTAGATTATTAAAATTAACAATGTAGTCAGAAATCTTTGTCAACTGATACCAAATTAATTTTAGGAACATAACTTTCCATTTAATTTTTAAATCAAATAATTTTGGTAAGTAAAATATTACAATTTTGTTTCATTTTTTTTTGTTTGTTTAAAAGTGTTTTTATATTTTATGTAAATTATCATTAGAGAAGATCTGGAAATATTCTATTTGTGGTTGATTATTTGAAATAATATTCTTTTCACTTTCTTTATACTATTAAGCATCACATGATCACTATCTCTGGTTGGCACAGGGTGGCAATACTGTATGGAGAGTTTTGCTTTGTTTTTTTATACTACTTACCGTAAGCTTTAGAAAGCAATGATAGTGTTGCTAGATGACAGTGCTTAATATATTCATATCTTGTTGTGTTCTTATCCAAAATCCCCAGTTTCAAGCTTATGGCTTTCATTTTAAATATGCCTAATAATAACAATCAAGTGATTTGTCATTTGGAATATTCAGAAATGCCATTCTGCCAATAATTATATTTTTAATACACATACAAAATTCTTATATTTTCACCAATTTTGTTTTAATATATGCTGAAATTTTTATAGATAGACCTAATACTACTTCTAGCATTATTGATTCATTTATTTTTTTTATTCTGCCCCTTACCACACTATATCACTTGATTTTTTCAGCTTACTGTAGGAAAACAAAACAATACTCTCCATTTAGTAGTGCCATCTTGTGCTAACAAGAGCAATCAATGGATGCCAGAAGGCTTGTGCATAAAATCCCTATCTAATGCCTACTCATCCAATATCCCCAGACTAGTTTCTGGCTTGTGGCCTTCATCAGTGAGGAGCCTTGGATCTGAGAGCACTGCACCTAGATCTTAGGATCTAATGCAACCCTCCAGCACCCACCTTTTTAACTCTATTTAACTACAAAACTATGAGAATGAAATTGAAAACACTATTAATATTTTCAATCCAAGCTCAATAACTTATATAGTCATATGGGTCTGAACTCAATTCAGTACCCATACATTTTGGTGTCTTTGGCTCTTTAACAACCATAGCCACCACTATCCTATTAGGCAAGATTGGTGTTAAACCACTAAACATCACATGATCACTATCTCATACTAGCACAATAATTGTTATTAACAATTATTGTGCTAGTATGAGATAGTGATCATGTGATGCTTACTGTAGGAAATGAGCATTTCTTTTTCTTTTAGTGCCATTTATTGTAAGTTTGATTAATTATATTTCTATTTTTGATATAGTAAAGATCATTATTCTTCAATGCTTCACTTATTCTTTCTATTTCTAAGATAATCATTTTTCTGAACAAAAAAAAATGTTTGATTATTAAATAAGTTCATCTAATAATCAATCTAAATCTGAAACATGTCATTTGTAACACATTACAATAATAACACTCATTTAAAAAATGGTAACTTAGCAGTTTTTGTAATACTAAAGTTATAATTTGTGAAATCTTAATTTGGAAATATATAAAAGAATAAATCTAATAATAAAAAAATATATCCATAAATAAATAATAATAATAATAATAAATTAACATTACATTTAAAGGAATGAATAATATAAGAAGGTGGAAAAATCCATTTCACAAAATTTAACATTAATTTGCGCAAATTGGATTTTCCCACTATCCTACACTATTTAAATTTAATGTTAAAGTTTATTGTTATTATTTATTTATGGCTTTTTCATTCTTTTATACATTTCCAAAATATGATTTCACAAAGTATAACAATTTTAGTATTACAAAAGTTGCTAAGTTATCATTTTTGAATGAATATTATTATTATTATGGTAATGTTATAAATGGCAGGTTTTTGGTTTAAGTTAATTATTAGATGGAAATTATTAAATAATTGAAAGTTTTTAGATCAGTAGTTGACAAGGGGGATTATGTTATATTTAAGCACCAAAATGATGGTTGCATTTTTATCCAGGAACTAGGCTCTTGCAAGCTTTTCAATTTGTCACTGCAGTAAAATGCACAGGGAAGTATTAGATATTTAAGTTTACAAGCTGTCCTGTAAGTTCAGCATTGTGGAGGAGAAAAAAGTAATTAAAAAAAGATGAGAATAAGCTTTTATTTACAGAACTTCCTAAATGCATTCACCATTATTCTTAAATGTAGTTGCTTTATCTAGCAAATAAATAAGTAAATAGTGATATCAGGAGAAATGATTTTATTATATCTAATTTAAATGCAAATTATTCATCCTTTCTAATTTACTCTGCATATTAGTACACATTAAACTAAGAGTCAATCTTATTTTGATACAATTGGTTTTAGCAGGCAAAAAGATTTCTGCTCCAGTGATGACAATCACAATATTTTCATCAGTTTAACCTTGTCAAAGGTTCACTGTATGATTATTATTGTAATTATCATGTTATTTTATATCCTGCAATAAGTCTGTTAATAGAATTCTATGATATATATCTTGAAGTGTAGATGCAGTATTAAATTTTTATAGTGGCTTTTTTAGATTTGATAATATCGATATTCTGAGAATAGATATGTAAATTCCTCGCTCAGATATGTATATAAATCATATAATGTTGGGTTTATGGCATATCAGTAACAAATTAAATAATATGAGATCATTTAAGCGATCTCTATTAGCTCATTTTTAAACTATGAGACATACAATAAACAAATTCTGAATTGTAAACTATGGAACATAAGGCTCAGAGGACTTGTTGTAGCTCACGATTCAGAATTTGCTTATTGTGTAATATCATACCATTGTTCAATAATGAGCTAATTGATGTGTTTAAATGCTCTCATAATATTAAATATCTAATACATGTATTTTGTTATATTAGTAATGATCATAGAATAGTTAGATTGGTGGTAGAAGGTTATTTACATTCACTTATTTTTGTTTTTTCAATTGTGTAAAATTATTTTATGTTAGCAGTGTAATGTAGTGGTACAGTGACAGAACAAAAGGTAAAAACTCTTGGATCGATGTTCGATCTAACATTGTTGCCACACAAATGTCTCTTGATCTTTTTACCAATTATATTAATAGTGTAAAGCACTATTTCCAAACACTGAAAAAAAAACCCCGATGCAAATTTTCAAGACTTTAAATATGTTAATTGAAATATATCACTTTCTGGTGAAAATCTTAAAATCACTAAAAAGATTTTATATCATATTTTTATAGATGAACTTTGGCATCTTTTAAAAGTGCAATTACTTTAAGAGTATAGCATTCTTAAAGATATTCTAGCATTGAATTTATTATGATAAATTCAAAAATAGAACCATCTTTCTGTTCATTCCTGACATGTTTTTTATGATATACCAGTTGTCAGTTTATATTAAAATTTCTGATTCAACTATGTGAATTAAGGTTACATTAGATAGTAATGGTACATTCAAACAGACTAATTTCTGATTATTGATTTTCATTAAAGAGGAGCATTGGATTTGCACTCAAGCTAGTAATCTGAGGGTATCTGAATATCAGGTTATTAGCTTGATTGATTAAAAAAAAAAAAGGTGAAATGTCTGCTGAATATTTTGGTGCAAATTCCATTGCTTGCCACTAGTGAAGGCTAATAGCCCAATATCTAGAAACTAATCTGAGAATATGGATGTCACACTAATATTTAATTTTCATCGATGTTTGATGTTATAGTAGATGGCTCTGGAGTAGAATAAATAGAGTGAATTATTGCTCCTAATGCTATGTTAAAAGTAAACCAATGTAATTCGAATGCAGTTGCAAAATATATTGCTGATATAATTCAAAATATTTATGAGCAATCACTTTAATTAAGATATTAGTTGATGCTCCTTAAGTGATTTATTATAGTTGTGGTATTTATAAAAACAATCAATTCTACACAAATATATCTCATTATAGAGGAAATTTTTATTTTGGAGTGCACTTATCATTTTTAGATTACCTTTAAATAAAATATTTAATGTTTGTGGGCATTTCAAATATATATGTATATATTATGAATACTATATTGAGATTTAAATATAGGTAAAATATCATTATTCAAAAATTCCTGTTTCCAGGTGGTTTTTTTTGTAGATTTACACATTTTTTGGATTTTAAGAATAAATTTTTCACTCCTTCATTATAACCCCAAACTCTATTAAGATAGGAGAAAAAAACAGTTTACTACAATTAGAATTTATTAATATTTAATGAATATTTTTTTATATATATTGCTTATAACACTTCTTTCTTATACACTTTAATGCAACAAATTTTTTTAACAACTTCTTTATTTTCTTTACACTTTCGACTGTCCAGCAGTCTTCATCAGAGCTCTATCTTCTTCTCTGCTTTAATTAAAATGACGGTTTTAATTAAAGCAGAGAAGAAAATAGAGCTCTGATGAAGACTGCTGGACAGTCGAAACTGTAAGGAAAATAAAGAAGTTGTTAAGAAAATTTGTTGCATTAAAGTGTATAAGAAAGAAATGTTATAAGCAATATATATGATTATATGAAGATATAAGAAAATGAAAGAGAAGAATAAGAGAATATATTTCTGAATATTTTTTTTATTAATTTTGTTTGTTAATGTATACAAACATATTCATAATTGTAAAGTGAAAGTAATTACTGCTCACCAAGTTATGCAATGTCAAAAACAATTATACATATTTAGAAGTAAAGATCACTTTTGAAATCTTGTTTGGATAATAGTTTTTGGATAATATGTATCCTTATTAACAATATTCTACATGTATTCAATATTTATATCATTTTTAAGTATAAAACATTATATATTCGAATTATAATTTGTCAATACATATACCCACTATGCTGCTTAGCAAGATTGGATTATTGAGTTTTAACTGTAGTTGACTAAGTGATAGTCATTCACTCTTTACTCATTGAGCTTAAAACAAATTTCATCTTCCCTCACTTTTAACATTTATTGCTGCAAACTTTTAACTCTGTGTTAGGATAAAACAATTTTCCGACTTTAATCTTTTTTGTTTTTCTTGAGGGTTTTGCTCTAATTGCAATCTGCTTCATATTGATTAGGAGATTTTTCTTTACCGTTTCCTTGATTGCCTTGCTTGAAGCAAACTTTCGTGTTAGTGATATTATTAACTTAAGGCAGGCATTATTGGCCTGCCCTTCCTTTTTTTAAAACTAACCAAAGTACAAAAACTGCAGGCAGAATTTATTTGCACAGAAAATTTCTATTTCCATTGTTTTTATTCTTGCGAACTAATTATAAAATTATTATTAATTAAAATAAACTGAGAGAGTGCAAACCTCTCAAGCGTCTCTGTCCCAGTATTTGCAATCTGATTGGCTAAACGCTTGAGAGGTTTGCACTCTCAGTTTATTTCCATACCGTCTGTGTTTGTAGAAATAAAATATTAATTAAAATAAATTATAGGTATCATTTTTGGAAAAAATAAACAAATATCAATCATTCTAATTATTTTTTTAAAGGTAAAATTGAAACCACTTCCTTGGCACGGAAAATGGGAAAGAATGGAGTTGAAAGGCATAGAGGATTTAGATCTGCCTGAAGATTACATGAAAAGAGCCCAAAAAGCTGAAAAACCTTGGCTTTGGGAAAAATATGATTTGATGAAGAAGTATCGTAGTGAAGTTCCTCTTGAAGATCAAGCGAAAATTTTTGAAGAAGTTTATGAACAAGAAAAACAATTAGAAGCTATTAGAAATCCCAAGAAAAACATTGGTAGGCGAAGATAAATTCAAATGTTGTTTTTTTTTTTTAAATATAGTAAATTTTATTTATAAGTTTATATATAATCGCTACTCTAGAATTATAAAAATGTACAAAATTTATTAAAAATTGTAACCTGTATTTAAAAAAATAAATAAATAATTTTTAATTAATAGTATTCAGTATTTTTTTTAAAGCTATTTAGGAGATATTCAAATATATATTTATATTAATAAATAATATATTTAAATATGTGTAATTAATATATTCATACATTCATTATACTAGTGCTAATAATCTTATGTTTATTTTGTGTATTAGGATGTTTGAAAATTCAAGAGTATGGAAAATATGTTGTTGTTTTTTTAAAAATAATATTCTAATTATAAATTTATATAAGTAATTTAATATGAGTTATTAAAAAATCTTAAAATGAATTCCAAGAGATTGTAAAAGACTCTGAAAGAGACCGCATGTTAAATTGATGGATGAAATAAGGAAGTGTGCTGGGGTGATGTGGAGAAAAGAGATCAGAGAAGATGGGTTGAACATGGAAAGACCTTCATCCTGCAGTGGATTGATAATGGTTGAAAATGATGATGATCAATGAAAACAATAAATCAATAAAAAAGATACTGGACTGGATATTTTAGAACCTAAAAGATGCAGTTACAGGGAAATTATGAAATGTTGTAATTCCACTTTATGTCGTAATTGAATTTAGATGTACAATAAAAGTAAATTATTCTTTAAAAAATTTAATAAAAAAAAAATCATTTTGACTATTTTTAAGTTTATGCAAGTACTGTAAGATATATATATCCTAAATCTGATTTTATCGTACATGAATTTTATAAAAAAATTCTCCAGACAAAATAATGCCACTATTACTTGCACCAAGTGGTACTATTGTGTGGGAAAAAATTTTGCTTTTGTGTTAACAGCTTTTGTGTAAGCATACAGAAAAGATCATGTGACTTTTTTCAATTGTTGGTTTTTATGTCGATTTGTGAAATTTTAAAAATCTGCCAAGATATTAATCCATTAAGAAATTAGATTTTAATTAAATAAAGTTTTGCCTCAGTTTACCAGAAAATAACTTTATTGCTATAACATTAAGAAATGTCAGATAGTTTTCGATGAAAGTATGAATTCATTCTTCACTATTATTGTTTAAGTATGATAATTTTGGGGGAAAAAGAGGAAACGGAGATTATTTTGTAGATAAAAAATATTCTTATTTTTCTTTGATTTATTTTTGAAATAAGTAAAACAAGTTTGAAGCTTATGATAGTTATATTTATATTATGACTTAAACCATTAAGCCTCACATGATCACATTCCCTATACTAGCACATTGATTACTCTGTTTAGCACAGGTGGCAATACTGTATGGAGAGTTTTGCTCTGTTTATATTACGACTTGTTTGAATATGGCAATTTAATTTCTGATTTTGATAAATATTTTGATTTGTTTCCATGTATGTGTGTATAATGTTTATCAGTCTTATTTGCAAATTTTATTTGCTATCAATTTATTTAGATTTCGATATAACAAAATTTATCACTCTTTTCTCTTTTAAAAGATTATTAATCTTACAAATGATTCCATCTATTTATTTCACTTTTAAATAAATTTTAGTCTTTATTATAAGAAAATTAAGTCATATATCATGTGACTTAATTTAATAAACTTGTATTCCAAATGTTATATAATGAGCATACTTAACAAGCTTTTCAGAACATCTCTATCCCCAGACTGGTTTCTAGCTCTGGCTTTCATCAGTGAGGTGCTAGGATATTCAAGCATTAGATGTAAAATACAAAGTCAAGCCCAACACTTTATTTAATGTTTAACTATTAAGTAGAAAATCTGAAATTTTCAGACATCCATATGTCTTCAAATTTAACTATGTAACTTAAATAGTCCTATGGGATTGAACTAAATTCAGCTACATCATATATTAATAGCTTTAACAATATAAAATCACCATAGCCTTAAGAGCAATTGCAAGGAAATCAAATCATATATCATGTGACTTAATTTAATAAGCTTGTATTACAAATGTTATATAAAGAGCATGCCAATAACTCTTAGCAAATTTTTCAAAACATCCCTATCCCTAGACCAATCTTTATTTATTTATTAATTTTTATTATTTAAACATTTTCTCTCTTTTTTTTTAATTATTTGAAGTACAAACTCAGTGAAGTTTATTCAACAATGAGAAAAATGTATACTGGAAAACCATTATTTCAGTCTGTTTTTAGATTAAGTTCTATTTCAAGGTAACAATTTGTAGTTTGGATGCATAGATTTAAAATCTTAAATTGTTTCAAATTTTATATCACAAGCATGAATAACAAAACCATTAGAATGAATCAATTCCTACTTTTCATATTATTAGTAGTCACTGGCTGAATGAAAATAGTTTGTCATTACTGTCTGTTAACGTGATTTACTTTACCTTTTTTCTCTCTTCATTATTATTTTCTACATTTTTTAAAAACTGCAAGTGTTTACATGATTAATATGACTCTCAAGAAGTGTCACAAACATTCTCAATACTTATTAAATATACCTTACAATTAGTTTAAATGGTTCCCAAATTGCATCTTTCCTTTGCTTGTAACATATATTTAAATAAGTAACGTGAATATTTGTGGGTTTGTTTGAGGTGAGATATAAATTAATAATAGTCAGATATATTCATTCTTTAATATATATATATATGTACATTTAAAAAAATTATAACTTCGAACTTTAGTTATTAATAGTGATGTTTAAAAGTTGATAATTATCTATGAATGTGAGCTTTCAAAATCATAAATTAAATCAATATTATTTTCAATGCCATCACTATTGTTTTCTCTTGAATATTTTAATAGACTAGCAATTGGTAATTTAAGTTTGAATTCCCGATTTTTAAACTCTGAAGAAGTGCTAATCAGTGAAATACTGAAGTGAAAAATAAATAAAAACATTGAAAAATAATAAAGTATAAAATTGCAGTTTAAAAAAAAAACATTATTACTTACCAATTTTAAAAATTGATTGTGCATAAAATAGATGCTTCTGTTGTATATATTGAGACTGATAGCTTCAATCTAGAAAATTAGTAAAATAAATAATTATAAATAAAAAAACAAAATTAGAAAACAAATCATCTGTTGGTGAGATCAATCATTAAAACCCATTGCAAACATAAGGAGCAATGGTTTAAAATATATAGCCACAATTATTTGCCTCAACAGAAAAGGTCAGAATGTGGAATGGATGAAAGGATACATGATAGTGAGCTAGTACAAGCATACACACACCAGATATTTCATACATTTATTTATAACAGCAATTTCATACATTTTTAGTAATAAAAAATAGGCTACGCAAAAAACAATAATAAAAATAAAACTGATTAATTCATTTATTATTTTTAAAAATAATGTCAAAAAAAAATGGTGGATTTAGAATAAAAAAGGAAGTGAACTTGCACTAGCACAAAAATAGAATATGTAAGATTTAATACGCTTGACTTATATAGTGAAATTAAATTCATAAAAAAAATTACACTAATAAATAAACCAAGAAAGGACAAAAAACAACTTATATGTCTGCCATACATACCTAATATTGCAAAAGAACTAGTCAAAAAATTACAGAATGAATTCACAGTAGGTTTTCGAACCCCTCCTAACACTAATAGAATTATTAACAACTCTAAAGATAAGATTGATATACAAACTACTCCACATGCGGTGTACAAAATGACATGCCCTCAGGCTATACTACGGTGAGACCCGGGCCACTATGAACAATAGAGTAGCTCAACACAAATACTTATACAAAAGAGTATTAAACAGAAATGAGGGCAGCTCAGTATTTGTGGACCACCAAAAAGAGGCTAATCATGAATTTGAACCTGCATGTGCTGAAATAGTTTCCACTGAGAGAAATGACATCAAAAGGAAGGTGAAAGAAGCATGGTATATAGCAAGAGACTTGAAGGCAATAAACAGGAAGGATACATGCTTTTCTATATCAAAGAGATGGACAATATAAATGAGCTTGCATAGATTTGCATAAATTATTAGATTGGGAGGCTATGAATATGGAGTCAAATGCTCTGAAAGCGCTTAGCCTTAAGAAATATTAGTGTAATTTTTTTTTTTATCAATTTAATTTCACTATATACATCAAGCATATTAAATCTTACATAATTATTAATAGTGAAGAAAAATCTGAAATTAAAAATAGAATATGAAAAATAAAATTTAAAAAAGTCAACAGTATTTTTTTTAAAAAAAGGAAGATTTAGTTTTTTTTAATATTTATGTTTGTATATCATATAGAAGGCTGAGGAATAACAAAAAGAAATAGGAGTGATATCCTTTTCTTTATCAATTGTATTCCCAAAGAACTGATATGATAATTAAAATTTTACATGCATCTCTGTCATAAGTGGTTTACAAACAAAAATAATTGAGAATTTGGATTTCAATTCAGCTTATCAGCTGGTAATTTTAATGCATTATTTATTGATTGTGGTGGACCTCAAAGAAGGAAAAAATTGTTGAATTAAAAAAAAAAAGTGAACTATAAAAGAATTTAACAATAGAGAATAAAAAATGTTTTGGTTATTGCATTTATTATAAAAAAAAAAAATTATATTTTAGTTAATTTATTAGTGGACAAATATATACATTTTAATTTTATTGAAGAATCATTGAATATTAAACTTTAAATAAAATAAAATATATATGTCATTAGAAGTGGATCGACATATTTCTGTTATTAAAGCTTTCAAAAGATTTAGCATTGAATTGAACTTGATATCAGAAGATGTGGTATTTATTAATAAACATTTATATCCAGAATAATTGTTTGCACATTTTATGTTTATAATATATTTGCATTTATCCTATAAAAGCATAAATATAAGGGAGAATATTTTAAAACAGGCAAAACTCTCCATACAGTAAAGCCACTCAGTGCATAAAATCCCTATCTAGTGCCTACTCATCCAATATCCCCAGACTAGTTTCTAGCTTGTGGCCTTTGTCAGTGAGGAGCCTTATGGGGATATTGGATGAGTAGGCGGCACTAGATAGGAATTTTATGCACAAACCTTTTGGCATCCATTGATTACTCTGGCTTGCACTGAGTGGCACTACTTTATAGAGAATTTTGCCTGTTTCAATAACAGTTATGAGCAAGCATAAGAAATGATGATCATATGATGTTTAGTGGAGAATATTATTTTGCCAAGTAAATGTTTCAAAAGATGAAAAATTTGAGAAAGTGATATTTTAAAATTTTTATTTAATATCGTTGCTCAACTTCATAAGTAAAAATATCCACAAGTAATATATTATACACAAGATACAATCTGAATGAGGAATGATTGAAAAGTATAAATTAATATAAATTTCCTCATCTTAAAAATGAATTCATGTGTGTAAGTTTAGGGCCATGATATATTTTTTATCTACATTAATCTATTTAAAATAATTAATTATCTATTGATTTTTTTGAAACTATTAGAAAACGTGCTTTAGACAAAATATAGCCCATGCAGATACCAGGTATTTAGCCATTTATCTTCATATTTATTTGTTATTCAATTTTTTTTGTTATATTTATGTAAATAAATTTATTGTTTCTCTATTACTGATTCTCCTTTCAATTCATCTAGGTACATATCTTATTTTGTAGTTTAAAGTTATAAGAAGCAATCATTAGGATAAAGTATTCCATAATACAACATGACTCAATTCTGTTAATGTAGCAATTAGAATCCAATATTAGGATCTATATTTTCAGTGTGTTTACCATCATGGGCTTACATATAACAAATAGAACTAACAACCATATTAGATAGATATTTTGGTTTACATGGCACCCAAAAATTAAAAATATTTATAAATCTAGATAAAGAAATAAATGATGTTAATTTCTCCTTTCATGCTCTATTTTGTAAGTGTTGTTAACTATTTATGATTCATCATGTTAAATAAAAATATTTGTTTTCATGCTATAAATTGGCTACATAAAATGGTATTCTCAATTATATAACATGTGCATCGATCAAAGAATGAATCATTAGCTTGTTTTGTTTGTCCGCATCTATTGCTACAATATACATAATCTGATCATTTATAAATTGCCTATCACATACAACTATCACCTAATAAATGAGCACTTCCTTATTAAAAATTTGTAAACTCTTGAATAAGAGTTAATAAAACAATTGAATAATAATTTTATGCAATCCATTTTTAAACAAAAGTATAAAGGGATCAAGAACAAGAGATTTGTTTAGAAAAAGAAAGTTGAAAAGTGATCAAATACACAATTATTTTATTAATTTCAAATGTGTGCTATAAATTTACATTAAGTAATTTGATAATAAAAAATAAAATTAATGTTAAAGTGGTGCAAGAATATTGTAAATTTAAGATATGCCCAATATATGTGGTAAATGAATGTAAATTAATTTTTTTTTTAGATATAATAATTTGTTAAAATAAAAATTTGTGTTGCTTTTGGTTTAAAACAAAAATGTAAAAACTTATTTTTAAAAAAAAAATCAACGAATTTTAATTTTGTTTAGGAATTTATTTAACGTGATATGAAGTAGACAATAAAGTTTGTTTACAAATATATCAAAAATGTATACTTTGTTAATTAATAAAATTGTAAATCAAAACAATGTGGGATTATTGAACTATTGTTTTGATGTTTGACTCCATTTACATCATAGGTCAGAGAGGATATAAATGATCTGGTTTCAAACTTTAACGTCAATCAATGTTTCAGCATTTAATAGTTGCCCATTAAATTTACACAAGCTGCTATCACAAATAAACAGCGGCAAGCAAAGTTCTGGCCCACAATTTAGCAAATAGTTGCCATTAAATAAAATATCTACATAGATACAGAAATTGTCTTATAGCAGTATGGACAAACTTAAATATGTAGCTACAATCACTGAAATTTGTGACCACATTCAATAGTGATGCTCAAGATTGTTAAGATATGCCTGTTAGACTTTCCAAAATTTGACTAGATTCTTCACTTATGATAAGACTGATTGAATATAAAATACTTTCAAAATCTCCAAATAAAGTGATGAAACTTTAAAAGATTTTTAACTATTTAAAAGAGGAATAATGTCAAGGATAACTCATCAAAAAACAACCAGAAAGAATTTGAATCTTTCGATACATCCCGTATTCACACAAGGAATTTGAGCAAACCTAAAAAATCCAAAAAGTCAAGCAGTATCCAAGAGAAACTGAATTTCAAATTCTAAAAGGCCTAGATGAGTTGTTTAAGTTATATAATTTCCTTATTAATCTTAGTTACGTTTAAAAATCTTTGTGTTTTCTATTATATTGTTTATTTATACAATATTTAATTTTTATAAATATTTGAAATTTTGTAATAAATTGTGTTTACCCATAATTCATTTCATTCTTTGTTTATATGCGAAATAAATATATTTGGATAGAATGTTATTGCAACAGAAGATAAGAAAATGTTTGTAAAATTTTTTTGATATCTATCAGAAATATTTTAGTTACAAAATTAATATTTTAAAGCTGAATATTGATGTGTAACAAAATATTTATTTTGTCTTGAAAATATTCTTTTTTTACTGTGTTGAAAATGTATTTCCTTAAATTATTTGTTTCATTAAAATTCAAAGTTTTTATATATTTTTATTTTCAATTCTATCCCCTATTTGAGAAATATATTATTCAATGTGCATGACATCAGCATTATGATACATAATTATATGAACATAACTGAAGTAGGTCGATTATGTGATGGTTATGTTCCTATAATCAAAGTTATGTGATGCTTATGATATCATCAATGATAAATTCAAGCTATTATCATCTCATTATTCTAAGGCTAAGTGATAAATAGATGATTTGATTTAATTTTTTATTGATGGATAATTAAAGAGTAATATATTTTTATTTAGGCATCTTGTTAAGATCATCTAACAAATATAGTCCTAAAGGGTAGTGATCATCTTCATTGCTTCAGCATAGTAGCTATTAAATTGCCCAGAAAGAAATTAATCATATGCATCTCGGACTTTAAATCGAACACATTTTTGATGTAATAGAATTATTTATTTCTGTCTCATATCTGTCCTTTCTTTAAGTTCCATTACATTTGATGCTTAAACATGGTGCAGTCATAATTAAAATATACATTTCCTAATAACTAACATTTATGCACTATTTTATTTGGCTATCCAAGGTGAAGCATGATAACATCAAATCCCCATTTCATTATGTTTCACCGTCCAATTAGTGCAGGTTTGGGAACCTTTTTTTTGCCTAGGGTTATTTGGATATTAGCAATATTCACAAGTCATACAAAATTAGCCTGCTATATTGATCAAAAATTTAATATATCCCTAATCATTAGGTGTGAGTAACCTTTTGAATGGGTGGTCCAATTTTCTCTTTAAACAAGAACCATAATCTTTTTGTAAATTAAAAATAAATATCATTATTATTAATTATGTTTCACATTAAATGACAATTTTTCTAATCTGCTTTGCAATTATATTCTTGAATTTCTTTTTATATTCGGAACAGATTAATTCTATAGCAGCTAGAATGCAACCTTTTATTAATTCCTCTTCAGAAAGTGGTGTTGAATTTTCTGTTTGTTTTTTTTTCTTTTTAGATAATATAACTTCTTTTCGCATGATTTTCTTACTTGTTTGTATTTTTTATCAAATATATCACCACTTGATGAAGTTCCTTTACAAGTTTTCTATTTTAATATTTCTTTTCTGACAATTTTGTTGTAATTAGATTGTTTTGATAAATAGGGCGTCTTAACATTGTGTTTTTTATTAACTGAAATACTTTCCAGGCATATTGGGCTTATTGATTTTACAATTTTTTTCTATTAAAAAATGTTGAAATGTGTGATTTTCTGTATCAATTTTTTTGATTTTACTCAGTATAGCCATCCTAATAAAAAAAAATGCAACAAAGGAAAATTTGAGTTTTATCTTTCCAAATATACATTCATGTGTGAAAGTCACTATAAAAACACTCAAAATGCTCTCAGCATCATGAATTAGATTTTTTTTTTTCATATGTCATAGCATCGGCCGGGAGGCGAACCTGCCACAACCGTCTGCAAACAACTACTTGCTTGCAAGGCAGCTGCGCTGACCTCTCGGCTAACAACGCTCGACTATGAATTAGATTTGTAATCAGATAGTTCACACAATACAAATAATTTGTTAGGGTATTGCACCTTTTATAGAATGAACTAGAACTATTATAAAGATTGGCAAGTAAAAAATGTAGTTGAGAAAATAAATATTTTATTTACCTAACTCTTAATTCAATATTTACACTACAAGTGTTTAAATAGAAGTTTTATACAGGGCCATTTTATATATTTTTTTGGAAAATGTCCACAGGCTAGATCAGAGTTTTTGAGGGCCAGAGGTTCCCCACCTCAGTACTAAAATATAATGAAAAACAAGGTTTTATATTTGTCACACCAACATGATGATTCATTAATACCTATATAGTTATATTTACCATGAATAATGTTATAAATCATGAAAGTAAAATGTTTCAATGTATATAATATCTGAAATTAAACTAAAAGAAATCTCATACATATAAGTAAATAATAAGTGAAACACAGGCTTATTATATACCTGTGTCTATATATGTAATATATAGGATATATGAGCACAGACTTTCACATGACCCACCACTCTCCACTCTATCTAATAACACTGATACACTCAAGCACATATATGCTGAAAAGATAAATAATCACCAATATATGTATTTCATGCTCGGCCTCAGGGTGGCCTTCGAGCATTCTATCATCAGATTTTCAATTGGATGGATGGTTGAAGAGTTGGAGGGTGTAGTAGATTGGAGCCTGTCCATTAAAGTATGAAGATTGTCTATCTTAATATATATCTGAGCACTTATAGTATATATGTGTGGTAGATGATAATCTGGACCAACTGATGATTGCTGGTTTAGCATGAAATACGTATATTGGTGATTATTTATCTTTTTAGCATATATGTGCTTGAGTGTATCAGTGTTATTAGATAGAGTGGTGGGTCATGTAAAGTCTGTGCTCATATACCCTATATATAAGTAAATAATGTAAAATGGAGAATTTATAAAGACTGGGTTAATGGGAATAAAAAATGAAGTTAAGTGAGATAATGTAGTTATAGTAGAGAAAAAAGCATATAGTAAAGCAATTCAGCAAGAAAAGGATTAGAATAAAGTTTTTGGAGATATTTAGGCAGAAAGATGAATTGCATTTAGAGATTAGACAACATGCATATATGAAAATTAGTGTAGTAGTAACAAATTATGTAGTAGTGGTATTTAGAAATAAAAAAAAGATCAAATAAAGTGGAACAAGAAAAAAGAATTGCAGGTAAATAATCAGCAATGCTAGAGTTCAATAGTCATTAAGTATGGAACATCAAATGGATACACAAGAGTCGGAGCAATAGTCAAAAGTAGAGCAATAACAATCATCTCAAAAATTTGACTTGATAGAACAAGATATCTTAACTAACAAACCAAAAAAATTATACAAGAAATGCTACAAATAAATGAGATAAGATATCAATAATTGCTGCAGAAAGGGATGAAAGCCAATCCATGAAAGATCAGATGAAAGTGAGAGAAAGGGTCAAAAGACCACAAAAGAGAACTAAAAAGTTGTAGAGGAAAAATTGGAGGCATTCAAGAATGATTAACCAAAATAATAGAGTGAAAATCATTTTGGAAGAAATTGTCCCACAAGTTCTGCAGAGATAAAAGATATGGAAAGGTACTCTATTAGACAAAATCATTAAAAGCATAGAGGATAGTAAAGTAAAACTCATGATGCTGTACAGTATATTATAAAAAAATTGAAAGATTTAAAATTCAAAAATGAGGGAAGAGAAGAAGAATAGGTCAGAACTTAGTATGAAGAGCAGCAATATTGGAAAATGACTCAAGAGAATATTAAGGAGGTCCAAAAAGAAATGGATAACAATATAAAAAATATAAACTGAATATGCAAAAATGAATAAGAAGACTCTGTATTGGCTTGAAGCATGGATTGAAAGAGCAAAAAGATTTGAGAAAAGATTTATAGAAGTGACACCGCAGTGGTAATAAAAGAATGAACTTCTGAAGTGCACTGTAGCATCAATCAATTTTTGAAAATGTAAGTGTTCAAAGTTGATGTAAATGCTATATCCATGAAGCACTTTAATAGCCTGGAAAGCTATTTCCAGCTAAACCAGCTTAGAGAGACAGAATGGTAGTAATATATAACTACATTCAAGATCTATTTAAAAAAATTATGAAATTCTTTATATAAGTAGTCCATATTTTATGAAAATTATTGAGAAGCAATCTTAAGCAACTTCTGAATGGAGGATCCAATATCAAGTTACACAAGTAAAATTTCAGATGGAGAACCAAAATTATGGACCCTCACTGATTGCACTATAACTGAAGGCCAGATAATTATAATACCACAAACAGCCATTTAAATTGAGCAAATGATTCTGGGAACTGATAGAAAAACCAAAGAACAGTTGATTGAATTTTTTAATACAATAGATATGAGCCTGCAAATCCAGGACAGTATCAGAAAAGAAGAGAATAAGTCTAATATTCAACACAAATCTTCCAATAAATTCAGAAAAAACGTTAATATTAATTGCATGAATATGAGAAATACTAACTTCAAACTTATTGAAAAATAGGTCTAAAAGTAGTGGCAATACAGAAAGAACTCAGACTGTCTGATGATCTATAAGCTACCCAAGTCAATTATACATTATTGACAAATCATTTTAGGGATCACCACATCAAATATCAGCAATGATGTAGAAAGAAAGAGAAGTAGAACTAGAAAAAAGATTGAAGAAAATCCAGTTTGATCTAAAAAAAACAAGTGTGTCTCAAAATTGATTGAAAAATATTCTACATCACCCAAAATGAGGATTAATGCTGAAGAAATATCTAGACTAATGTAAGGATTGGGTCTCTTCAAAGGACAAATGATTTTTAAAAAATAAAACATGATGTTCAAACAAAGCGATTATGAAAATGAGCAAAGTTAATATAAATAAACTTAGACTGAAATATTATCTGCTTGCTAAAAACATGATATACCTAATCAATTATGTCTCAACAACTAAAATAAAAAATATTTTAATCGTCCATAAATGATAAGAATGTCTGTCAAGATTTAGGTAAAAAAGATATTTTAAGCATACAAAAATGCACTAAAAACATTTTGATGAGAGTTGAATAGAAAGCATGTGAATAAGAAAGCGGTGGTTCCACAGTTTTAAATACAAATATTTTTCTTTAAGTAAGGAGAGCATTTTGCAGCATCAAAAGAAGACAGTGAGGCCATATTTTGTGAAATAACAATGTTTGGAGAAAAGATACATCTCTATGCTTATTACTATTGTTGAGGTGCCAGAAAATGCTTCCAGTTTTTAAATCCTATGAAATTATAAAAAAGTATACAGAGAATGCATTCTTGACCAGATACAAAAAAGTATTAAAGGACCATAAAATTGACATTTAAAGTCATTTATAAATAAATTGTAAAAATAGATTAAAGTTGATATCAATATTTTTAGTTCTTAGAGCTTAAGATTGTGGTATGTTAGGTTATAGTATGAATTATAATATCACATAATCATGAAATATTTGGGAAATTTTTTATAACATTTATAAAAAAATTTATGGTATCATCAGATGGAATCTTCTGGGCGAAGATTAATCTACTGACCACAGTATTTCAACGATAAGCCATGTTCATGTAATTTAACAATCTTATGTCCATATATTGACATGATTATTCTGATGGCTAGGTCATACTGCAGAAACATTTGAAAATTGCTGGGAAGTGCAGATTAGCACAATTCAGTTGAGAATTTGATAATGGTTCTATAAATTGAAGCAAAATGGATATCTGATCTTTCATTAAAAAAAAATTATGTTTTAGATATTTTATCTAGTTACAAATAGAAAAGAATTCATTTTTTGTAAATATGAGAATGACTATTTTTAAAAATGGAAAAGACAAAAAAAAAAGCAATTATAGATAAGTGGATGGTGTAGAATCTACTGTGTGAAAAAAAGTCTAAATTAGAAAACTCATGTACATGCTAAAGTACACAAGCCATTGACAAGAAAATGAATATTGTATGGATGGGGAAAAAATGGATTTGGAGTAAGCTAAGTTTAAAATTCTATAAACATTTTTAAAATTTTTATTTTAGTTGGGAGATATATATAGGGTGGTATGAAAATTACCTACCACATAAGGATAGAATCAATGACCGAATTTCCAATTATCAAGTAATAAAGTGACTAAATAGTAGATATGGAATACACTATGGATTATTAAGTAGAAATATGAAAGGAGAATTGCTCAAGAACGAGTGATTTGTTTGTGATCAAATACGCAGTTGCTTTATTAATTTCAAATTTATGCAACAAAAGTTAAATAATTTAATAATATGATAGTAGGGACCTCTACAGGACTTAAACCACAAGCTTACTCTTTGGAAGAAAAGAGGGAAACCCCAAAGAGTAAGCTTGTGTTTTAAGAGCTGTAGAGGTCCCTACTATCGCATTTTATATGCATGTGCTTGAGGCTACAGCCTTAATGAATATTACTTATGTAATCAATGTGCGTTTAAATAAATTTATAATTATAATTTAATAATAAAAATAATATCAAGAATTCATAATTATTTTGTGTTTGTAAAATGTAAATAAGAAAATGAATAAAAATATTGTAAATTTAAAATACATTCATGAGTGTAAATAAGTTGATTCGAAATTTATAATGAATTTTACGTAAAATAAAGTGAAAAAAATGAAAATTTGTTAAATTTAAATAATGGATGTTGATATTAAAAGAGGAATGTCAAAATTAAATGATTTCATTTTAAGTTAACTATAATTTATGTTGTTTAGTATATGCATCAAGTTAATTAATAAAATTATAAATAAAAAATTATGTGGAATTATTGATCAATAGTTTAGATGTTATGTTTACATCATGAGTCAAAATGTTTACTTATGAACATTTAAGTCAATCAACATTCTAACATTTAGTAAGTCGACCAAATTCATGCAAGCAGTTCTCACAAATAAACTTAGCAGCATGCAAAAGTTCCAACCTACAGTTCAGCAAATAGTTGCCATGAAATAAAATCCATATAGAAGCAAAAGTTGTATATTATAGCAAGCATGGACAAACTTCGTTATGAAGCTGAATCACCAAAAATTTGTGATTAAATGCATTTGATTGTATCTGTTGTGACCAATTCTCTCAAGATGTTCTTCCAAAATAATGTCTCCAGATTTTGAACCTGCCTCCTCTATTATGATGAAACTGAATGAATATGAAATACAAACCTTCAAAATTTCCATATAAAATGGTGAACGTTTAATAGAGTTTTGGTGGTTGAAAGTAAAAGTAATCTTGAAATAAAAAATTTATCATTATAAGAGTTGTCCTTGTCAGAAAATAACTGAAAATAATTTGAATTTTGGAAAACATCTTATTGGTATACACAAGGAATTCAAACAAATTACAAAATCCAAAAGTTATATACAATATCCAAAAGAAACTAAAATTCAAACTAAAAAAATCCAAATGAGGATGTTTATATTTGTTGTAATCATATTTTATAATACTAATCTTAGTTATATTTAAATACATAGGTTTTTTTATTATTATATTACCTTTTTATAAAATATGTAATGTGTTATGAATATTTCAAGTATGGTAATAATCTTTTTTCTTTCTCTCCTCAAATAATACTTGTTCGTTTCCAACAAGATTATGAGCTTGCAATTCCATTTAATGAGTGAATGGAGGAGAGATTGATTATGCTTACCCATAATTGATTTCATTTTTTATCTATATGTAAAATGAATCTATTAGTATAGGCTTACCTTGTGACAGAATATAAGAATTTTTTCTTAATCCAAAATTAATATTTTATATCTGAGAAATGACATGTTACAAGAGATTTATTCATTTTGTATTGCATTCAAAACCTATTTCACTAAATTATTTATTTGTTAAAGTTGTTGTATATTTTATTTTCAATTCTGTGCACTTTTTGAATTATAGCATATTATTTAATGAGTGTGACTAATTAGCCTTAATTATGTGTGGTAAATACAGGGCCAGCTTAATAACAAGAAAAGAAATACACAAATCAAGTTTTAACTTAACAAAGGAGTTTATTTACTCTGAATTGAATGTATAAATTATTAGTAATATCAACTAGTGACTTTCTGGTTGTTCTAACTTTAATTAACAAGCAGATACAAATAAGGAATCTTCTTGAATTCTTCTACTATGGTATTAACTTGTACATTTCTCTGCAATAGTCCATAAATGCAAGTTTTATACATAGTATTGAACTATAACGTTGCTTAACTGCACTTATATTCTAAACTGGTAACTTTATTTTTGTCTGCATTCTAATGCATTACTGACTGCACGTTACTTTGTGCACTTCCAATATATGCTTCACTATTCACACACATATGGTTTGGCAGTTTTATTTTGTCCTTCTAATTTGCATTTCCTTTACAAATTAGCATACTTGGTATAATTTTCATATTAGCATAACTTTGTTATTATGCATAACTAATTTTTCTAGAGTACTTTCAATGTCTTCTGTTTCTGATTAAATATATACACACACACTCATGAAATTTTATTTTTATACATTACCAGCGCAAATTTTTTAGTCAGAACATAACATTTCCTTCCCTCACTTTAGAAACAAAGTTCAATAACAAACATAACTTCATCTCAGGCCTTCATTGATCCCTCACTTGTCTTGATTGGTGCATTAACTTTTTCTTCTTCAATCTGTTGTTTTTTGTTTACTTCTGCAGTTAGATCCATGAAATTTGAAGTCTCTTCTTCATTTAATTTGGTTTCAGTAAATACATCTATTCTAGTTTCTCCATTATTTATTGTAGAAGCATCAATATCAATAATAGACAAGGTTGCTGTTTTCTTTATTAGTTCTAATATCTCACAACAAGACTTCTTAAATTATTGATGTATCTTTTTATCTCTGTCATTTTCCATTTCAGTTATATACAATTGCTTAGAAAATAATGTGGTTATAATTTCAGGTACCCCCTTTTTTTAATGTCTCTTACATTCAGATAGTTTCTTCAGTATTTAACATATTCACATTTTGTCTCTCTTTTAATATTGTCCAGTATCAATGTAGAGATATGTGTCTTGAAATGACATTTCATCAGTAGCTCTGAGGAATTTTTCTGATCATTGAGTTTAGTGGGAAATGCTGATAGAACATTGCTATCACTTATTGCTTCATAAATATCACATATTTCCTCTTATTAAATGTATGCTTCAGTTGTTGAATAACCTATACCCCTAATCCATTGGATTCAGGGTGGTAAAAGGATGTTAATGATTGCTGCATCCTTTTGTTAGCTAGAAAATTCTTCAACTGCAATGGTCCAAAACCTGTGCTGTTGTCAATATTGTTTCTAAATATCCATGTGTCATGAAGAGTTTGTTCTACACTTTTATTATATTTTTCCCACTTGTGATTTTGACTATTTGATATTCCTTCCATTTTGAGTACAAATCAATTATGACTAAAAAATGGTCCTGCATAGCCCAGATGAATCATTTGCCATGGCATGGTAGCTTCAGGACACAGTTCTGACTCTTGTTGGTAATCTCATCATTGATTAATAAGCTGTACATATTCAAACAGCTTTACCAATGTTGCTGTTCATTTTTGGTCACTAAACACAAGAGTGTGCTAATTGTTTCATACAGACTATTCCAGGATGTCCCTTGTGTAGATTATTTCTTTCAATTGGAATCAAAATTGATTGGTCATAAGGATGCATTCATTGCACATAAATAAACTCTCATGGACTTTCCAAATTTTCTGAACTACATAATTCAATCGAATTCTAGGCCAACCTTGCTTTATTCAACTGATATATAGCACTATCTTTTGTCCATTTAACCATATTTTTACTGTTTGATATTTAAGATTTCATAGTATCAATATGATTGACTTCAGTAATATGAGGTTCATGAGTGTTATATAGCCAGAGTTCAAGAAAGAGCATCTGCATATATAATTTGTTTTCCTGACTTGTATAATAATTCAAATCATAGCAAGCTAAGATGTTAATCCAATGTAACATATATGCTGATTAGCATGTTTTGGAGTCTTTACTTTTTCCAAGTATCCCCAATGGAAGTCTATGATCTGTAAAGATTTTCAAAATGTCTATAAATATAACAATGGAACTTCTTTGCTATGAACACAATTGCTAATACTTCTTTATCTAGTTGGCTATATTTTTTCTCAGCTACAGATAGTGTTTTGGACACATATGCTACAAGATGTTCACCTCCATATACTTTGTGAAAAATTACAGCACTAACTCTAAATTCTGAAACATCCATAGTAATAACTTCTTCATCTTCGTGATAGTGCAACAAAAGTTGAGTAGATGTAAGACATCTTTAATCTTTCTAAGGCAATGTCCTACTGAGCTCCCCATTTCCATCTTTGGTTCTTCTTTAATAATTCACAAAGTGGAATAACCACATGAAATTCACCTTTTAGGAACCTTTCAAAAAAATTTAGTAGACCCAAAAAGGCTTGCATATCTCTAGCATTTCTTAATTTCAGAGCATTCTTTTTTGTTATAAGCTTGACTGGGTTGGGATATTATCATGTATCCACAATGATATGTCTAAGAAATTTAATTTCTCTATAGACCATATGCATTTTAAATCTAACTCCAAATTTATTAAGCTTTTCACACATAGTTTACTCATTTTCTGTTTCCACAACTATTAAAATGTCATCATATCAAACTCCATCTGTTCATCTCAATAATTTTTCCATTTTAGTGTTAAAACATTAGGCACTATGGTTATTTTATAAGGTAACTTGTTAAACTTAAACAGACCCACTTGTGAGTTTACAGCATGTAGCTTGGAGGTTTTGGCAGTAACCAAACTTTTTAAAATGCAGATTAATTTTGGAAAAATATGAAGCCTTCTGTAGAAAATCTAATACCTGCTTAATGCTTGGTACTGGATAAGCTCCTTTATTTATGTTCTTATTTACTGTTACACAATAGACACCACATAATTATACATTTCCATCAGATTTTAAAATAATTATGGGTATTGCTCAGGCAGAATCTTCCATCAGTGAAATTATTCCATTACTGATTAGGTCATTCGATGCATCTTCAATTTTTGGTTTGAGAGTGAATGGAACATTTCTTGATTTACATACTACTGCTATGCATTGGAAATTAGTTCTAATCCATTAGTTATATTCAACTTTACTGTGCTAGAATTAAATAGCTGAGGGAATTTATTTCATATATTCAGTTTCCAATTATACTTTCTTGATAATTTTAATCTTTATTCCTAAAGACTTAAATCAAATTTGTCCTAATAAAAGAGTGAAATCATTAAAAATAATATAACTACTCTTTCTTATTGCATTGCCAAATGTATACATATAATACTAAATTGTCCATTCACTTTACTACTGTTACAACAATGCTTTATTTACCATCCTTTTTTACAATTTATAGTTTTGATTGCCCAGCAATCTTCTTCAGAACTTCCTTCTCTTTAACATAGTCTATCAAATTCTTAATATTCTTTGTATGCTCCATGCATCCACTCATATATCTATATCAATGTTTCTTCTTTCTTCTTATCCAAGCTCTATTTCCAGTATTTCTTTATCTTCTTCAAGAAATTGAATAACTACTCTTCTTATTGCATTGCTAAATGTATATCATATAATACTAAATTATCCATTCACTTTACTGTTACACAATGCTTTATTTACCACCCTTTTTTACAGTTTCGATTGCCCCAGCAATATTCTTTAGACCTTCCTTATCTTTAATATAGTCTATCAAATTCTTAATATTATTTATATGCTTCATGCATTCACTCATATATCTATATCAATGTTTCTTATTTCTTCTTATCCAAGTTCTTTTTCCAGTATTCCTTTATCTTCTTCAAGAAGTATAATAACTACTCTTTCTTATTGCATTGCCAAAGGTATAGCATATGATACTAAATTGTCCATTCATTTTACTACTGTTACACAATGCTTTATTTACCATCCTTTTTTTACAGTTTTGCAATTTCAATTGCCCCAACAATCTTCTTCAGAACTTCCTTCTCTTTAACATAGTCTATCAAATTCTTAATGTTCTTTATATGCTCCATGCATTCATTCATGTATCTCCATCAATGTTTCTTCTTATCCAAGCTCTATTTCCAGTATTCCTTAATCTTCTTCGAGAAGAAAAAGATATTAAAAAAAAAGAAGTTCTGAAGAAGATTGCTGGGGCAATCAAACTGTAAAAAAGGGTGGTAAATAAAACATTGTGTAACAGTAGTAAAGTGTATGGATAATTTAGTATTATATGATATACGTTTGGCAATGCAATAAGAAAGAGTAGTTATTATACTTCTTGAAGAAGATAAAGGAATATTGGAAATAGAGCTTGGATAAAAAGAAACATTGATATAGATATATGAGTGAATGTATGGAGCATATAAAGAATATTAAGAATTTGAAAGACTATGTTAAAGAGCAGGAAGTTCTGAAGAATATTGCTGGGGCAATCAAAACTGTAAAAAAGGGTGGTAAATAAAGCACTGTGAATGGACAATTTAATATTATATGGTAAATATAATATAACGTGGTGAATTTTATTTATTTACTTTTAGCAACACTATAACTATCACTTTAATATGAGTGTAATTTCCATTCACATCTATAGCAATCAAATATGACTTATTGATTGACATATTATTTTTCCATTTTTAAAATTTAAGATCCAATCCCTCTGAGTGATGAATCACACACCTATACTGTTATCAGTTTCCATCCTGATAATTTGGTTACAGATTTTCATGTATAATAAATTACATGTATACTCACTTTCTATTATTTTACCATTTGTTAAACTTTTATCAGCTCCTCTCCTCAATTTACTATTTTCTAGTAAATCTATTATACATCTTCTATTTGTTTTATAAAATTTAGTCAAATGCTTTTTCAGTCCACAATTATGCTATTTTTCATTTAATCTACACATTTTTTGATGTAGCCTTTAGTACCATAACAATAGAAAATGTAAACATTCTTCATAGAATTTCTATTAGTTGTCTGTGCTTGCTTCTTATTTTTTAATATATTTTGTTTGATAGCATCTGCGATATTTTAAAATTCTGACACATTTTACATGGTATCCCATTCTATAACTATGGCTTATGTAAGTGCAGACTCAGTAATATTTATCTAAGCTTATCTAAGCTTGTCATTGTGCATGCTCATAACAGTTTGTCCAATAATATCTATTCAAGTTTACCTTTAAACTTGCATTTCTTTATTAATTCATATAGTCCTACATCATACTTTTGAATGTTCTCTCTTAGTGACTACACTTTAAATCAAATACCTTTTTTGTAGTAACTCTCCATATTATGTATCTTCAGTTGCTTTCAGATCACCCAGATGATTTGATGCTTGGGAGTACATCCTTCCCTGACATCCACAATGAAATTGCAATGTTCACTCTAGAATCCACAATATTATTTATTATCTTATATCTTTCACCATGTGCCACATATATTTGGCATTCCACTGTCTTATTTATATCAAACTGAGCCATTGTACTGCTAAGTTTTGTTAAGATTGTCTGACTATTATTCCTTAGTAGTTTATAATTATATACCAAAATCTCGACCACTAATTCCAATGATGCTTTCACAATTATATTTCTGGCTTACTTTATTTCTTTGCATAGATTTGTTAAGTCCTAACTGTGCCAATTTATATATACAGGGGCCAGATTAATCTAAGCGAGCTATATAAACAATTAAGAAAAGAAATGCACAAATCAAACTTAAACTTAATGAAAGAGTTTATTTACTCTGAACTGAAGATATACATCCATGCAGCTAATATCTACTCTCTTTTACATACTATTACATTTAGTGAATCAATGTGTAGCTATGTACCATGGATGTGAATACCATTATTTATTTTGCTTTAATCTCTATTTATTCTATCCCTTCTGTATGTACTGTTACAATACATATATCTTGCTATAAATACTTTCAAAGTTAAAAAAATGTCAAATGTTTTTCAGATTTTTCTCTAGTAAGGATAGACAGATTACTCTTGTGGAGAAAGATCTGTAGGTAGACAATCATGAAAATCACTTATTGCTGGTATTCATGATGTCCATGATTGCTTGACATATCAATAACATCAATTATTGTCTTCAGAGCAGTAGCAATTTCCTGTCATTATTGCTCTGAAGAAAATAATTGATGTGATAGAAAGCTCATCAAGAAATCTTGGCCACAGCAGTCATTCAGAATCATCTCTATTGATCTTTCTTTACTTGAAATAACATTTTTACTTACATAGTTATAAGAATACATTCAAATATCAGCCTTTTAAGCTAATTGTGAATGCGCTTTGTGAGTGTTAATAATAAATGAATACTTTCTCACCAATACAAGATATAGTATTTATGCAGGAATAAAAGGAATCCTCTTATTCCTACGACTCAAATGCTTATATATGAGCAAATGCTTATTTACATATGATTAAGTTTCAGTTGGAATGACGTTTAGTAAATTCTAGACATTTCACCCGCGTCATTCATTCAGACATCGTATATAGTAATTTAAAGTGACGGTTCCATCCTCATGCTTTACTTGCCAGAACTTCAGATTTGCTCATATATAAGCATTTGAGTCATAGGAATAAGAGGATTCCTTTTATTTCTGCATAAATATTATATCTTATATAAGTGAGAAAGTATTCATTTATTATTAACACTCACAAAGCATATGCACAATTAGGTTAAAAGGCTGATATTTGAATGTATACAATTGTAAACATACGCTATATAAAATAAATGCTTATAGTTATAAGAATGAAAAAGTGATATTAAGAAAAGTGAAAAGGAAGATATTAGAAGTAATAAACCTGTCTGTCATTTGTCAGCTGAATATGAGATATTTTCTAAGATCTTTATATATTGGTGACAGAAGATTTTTGGACTTAAACCAACCAAATGAACAAGGTAAGTTTACAAATGACCATTAAAAAGAACAGTAGACTACAAACATGTATCAAATGAAGTTATATAAAAGGCCAGTGAGGAAGAGTCCCCATGTGGTGATGACTTGTAGATTATGAAAAAAGATTTGACTTACAGTGTTATTACAGATTGAAATATACAATATAGATTAACATATCAAAATTTAAAGAATATTTATCAAAATATATTAGCAATAATCTAACACCATATATTTGGACAAAGTATTGAAAATATTAAATGTGACATTAATGTAGTTGAAAATGTATTAAAATCATATTTAATATTTCCAATGTTTTTCCAAATAAACAGTATTAGTATTGCCTTTAATTTATTACATTTTAGTGATGTAGTTACCATAGTTACTTAAAATACAGCAGCAGTGAGCAAGCTATATGATCTTGTGATGCTGGTAAATTTGTGTGACTAAGTAATTTCATCTCGGAAACATTTTACACAAAATACTACATGGATTAAAATAAGAAACTAAAAACAAAAAATTATTAAAAATAACTAGTTATCTAAATTTAAATAATGTCTGCTTTTTCAAACAATACTTAATATAGGGTATATGAGCACAGACTTTCAGATGACCCATCACTCTCCACTCTATCTAATAACACTGATACACTCAAGCACATATATGCTGAAAAGATCAATAATCACCAATATATGTATTTCATGCTAAACCAGCAATCATCAGTTAGTCCAGATTATCATCTACCACACATATATACTATAAATGTTCAGATAAATATTAAGATAGACAATCTTTATACTTTAATGGAAAGGCTCCAATCTACTACCCACTCCAACTCTTCAACCGTCCATCCAATTGAAAATCTGATGACGGAATGTTCGAAGGCCAACCTGAGGCCGAGATTCTTGTCACACCTATGTTGACCTAAGGTCAATCTGAACCCCATATGTACAGGACATAATCCATTTAATTGAAGTATAAAGATTGTCTATCTTAATATATATCTGAACACTTATAGTATATAAGTGTGAGAGATGATAATCTGGACCAACTGATGATTGCTGGTTTAGCATGAAATACGTATATTGGTGATTATTTATCTTTTCAGCATATATGTGCTTGAGTGTATCGGTGTTATTAGATAGAGTGGAGAGTGATGGGTCATCTGAAAGTCTGTGCTCATATACCCTATATTACATATATAGACACAGGTATATAATAAGCCTGTGTTTCAGTTATTACATTGTAGAGATGTCTGCCCATCCTTGCATATGTATTAAATGGATTATGTCCTGTACATGTGGGGTTCAGATTGGCCTTAGGTCAACATGGGTGTGACAAGAATCTCAGCCTCAGGGTGGCCTTCGAGCATTCCATCATCAGATTTTCAATTGGATAGACGGTTGAAGAGTTGGAGTGTGTAGTAGATTGGAGCCTTTCCATTAAAGTATAAAGATTGTCTATCTTAATATATATTTGAACACTTATAGTATATATGTGTGGGAGATGATAATCTGGACCAACTGATGATTGCTGGTTTAGCATGAAATACGTATATTGGTGATTATTTATCTTTTCAGCATATATGTGCTTGAGTGTATCGGTGTTATTAGATAGAGTGGAGAGTGATGGGTCATCTGAAAGTCTGTGCTCATATACCCTATATTACATATATAGACACAGGTATATAATAAGCCTGTGTTTCAGTTAAACAATACTTAGCGATTGCAGAAAATATTATAAGATATCAAATAATAGCAAAAAAATAGAGCTAAAGATAGATATTAAAAAGACTAAACTTCAAAGATATTTCAAAAAAGAAAGAAATAATTGATAATATTGAATTAGCATAAATTAATCCTAGATTTAAACTTAGCCAGAATGTGTTTGGTAAAACTAAGTTAAATATTAAAAGGAAGTAAGCCTTTGTATTTAAAAATGATTTTTAATAAATACGTTTAACCAATTATTACACAAAGATCTGAGAATTAGATACATCATAGAAAAGAATGCAAACCATCCTCTGACTTATTGAAATGTACACTTGTAATAAAGAGGGATCCATGGGTAAGAATAAATATGCAATGATATTAATGAAAGAATCAAGTGGTTGAAATGAAATTGTTTTGAGCATAATGTAAAAGAAATGATAAATCTTAGTCCTAAAAACTCGAATAATAGATTTTAAGAGCCATAAGAATACATGTAAGATGATATGAAGATTGCTACCTTAATCTCTTTTGGGAGAGAAAATTTATAGAGATGACGATGAAATTTTGAGATTTGGCACAGAATTGTGTGGAGATTATGTGAGCAATCTATGGTAAAACAACAATGGCAGGTATTGACAAATTTCTAACTTATCATATGTTGAAGCGATTAAAACGAGGCACTGTTCACAAATTATATCTTAACCATGCAAAAAAGTCCTAAAAATCAAACACAGCAGACCACAAGTAAACAAAAAATTGGAATGCTATTGCTGTAAAAATGTTATTCATTGCAACAATAAATATGCTGTATCTGGACTCCCAAATAAATCCTAACAAAACATAAATTAATTAAAAAACCAATAGAACAAATTTTGGTAATACAAATATGTAATTCATAATATTAAATATCAATAATTATATGTATAAGAATTTTGCAATAAATAGATCAAGTTATAAAATAATATTAAGCATAAAGTAACTACTTGAAAGTTCTGTACAATATTTTAATCAAAGGCCTATAGAAATCATAGTATGTTTGCTTAATCTCCCTTTTAATTATTCTGCATTTTATTATCTGGTATTATCTCAATCTCCCAAGAATTTCTTTGTTTATTAATTTTAGCTTAGTTTACTAAAAGGAGCTAAAATTACTACATTTGAATTTACAAGTATCAATCTTACTCCACCCACATCTTTGAGACAATCCATTTTGGATAAATACATTAATGATTATCATTAATCACTTATTAAACTAGAATGATTATTACTAATCACATTACATGATCACCATTTCCTATGCTTACACAAGGTCTTTAAACAGCAGCAAACTCTCCATTACTGTATGGAAAGTTTTTTTACGGTTTAAATAATGATTATCATTAATCACTTATTAAACTAGAGATTATCCCTAGCCCAGATGCAAACTTTAAGTTCAATTAAAGATTAATATATCTGTTTTTTTAAATAAATGTAACACATGGAGTAATTCAACTTCATTTCTCTTTTTTAATGTGTAATATCTTTTACAGATGTAAAAACAGTAACAAATTTTCTATCGTAGCATCAACTATTGCAAGCCAAAGTAATGGTTAAATGCTAGTTTTTTAATACCTATCCAATGACTTCTCATTAGGGAGGGACCTTAGATTTGCGAGCAATACACGTGGATCTAATGCACCCTCCAGCACTCACCTTTTACTTCTTTGCTAACAATAAAGATGTCAATCCAAAATGAAACTACAACGTTTTCAGTGCAAACCAGATTTGAATTCAAAAACATTGTTTTCATTTTGTGTTGATAGCTTATAATTAATAAAAAAGTGGGTGTTGAAGAAGGTGCATTAGATCTAAAGATGCACATGCACTGCTTTCAGATCCAATACTCCTTATTGATGGAGATACTGGATGAGCACGCATTGGATAGGGATTAAAATACATAACCTAATAGCATCTATTGATTACTATAATTTGCAAGAGGTGACACTATTTTTTGGAGAGATTTGTTAGTTTTAACAGCGTAAACATAAGAAAAGGTCGCCATGCGATCGTTTTTAGATGCACTGAATAACTTCCATCCCACCATACACTCTTAACACATATGAATAACAAAAGATAAATGACAGCCAAGATGCATTTCGTTTTGAAGCAAGTGGTTTTTTATTTAACTACTGTAAATACAATTTTTTAAATTATACTTTCTACTCGTTATCTCTTTTTTATACTAATTAGTATATATTATATTTATTTAGTAAACTTATTAGTTTTATAGAAAATCATAACATTACAAAACTAGGCAAAAAAAACATCATCAGTATTTAATTTTCTATTTTGTTAGTTTATATATCTTTACAACACATACAGTATTTAGTATGTCAAATGTGTGCTATATAGCGAACAAACACATGCACGTACTTGTACTGTTTGCTCTTAATTGAACACGGAGCTATCATAGGCTTTGATGAGTTTGTATATTATTAAGATTTGCACTCGGTAACGGTGCAATTAAATAAGTAAAATAACTTTTTCTTTTTTTTTGTACTAGAGGTCGCTTTTTAACACATCTCGTACTTATTATTTAAAGTTTAGATAGTTACGAGATCGGTATATGTAGTGAACTTGTAATTTTTCTTTCCCATGGAATGGGAACCCTGACCTTATCTTCCGTAATTTTATTTTTTTAAAAAATAACGAAAATGGCGAATTTTTATAAAGGAATCATAACGATTGCTGATAAATTGGTTCCTACAAAATTTCAACCATTATGGAATCATCCAGCAGGTTAAATATATATTTTTTAATCATATCAACATTTATATAAGTGAATTTTATATTAGTTTAAATGAATTTTAATGATAACTTTTTGTCCCTAATTAGCCGCTGTAATTGTATTCACTCTACTTACTGTTATAATTTGCTTTTGAAATAAAATTACTGAGTTTGATTTAATAACTTCCTGAATCTTTTTTATTTTAGACCTGTTTTTTTCTTATCATGCTCTTGCTATAATAGTTAATATTTAATTTCCAAATTATATATTTTCAGATTATTAGTGTATAGTTATTTTGTTATTATTGCTTTCAAATCGCCTAAACTTCTTGCTAATTTATAAATAGCATTTTTCCAAAAGGACCCACGATCTATTTAGTTTTTCACACTTTCTCTATTAATATGTAATTTAAATGAAATTAAAGCGAATACGAATGCATACATATAAAAGATAACCAAAAGGCAGGCGATGCCTTTCCAGTAGTGATGAAAGTTGTATTATACTGCAGTCGTTTTTTTTGTTTTACTAGTTAAGATAACTTTGCTTATCTAACCTAGTCAGATTAACTTGGTATATTTATTCGCTAGTTTATAATAGCTAGATATCGATTTGCCAACCAATACCAGTATAGCTATCTGATTTTACTCAGGCTATGGCGCCCGAAAAAATTTCCATTTGTTACCCGAGTCGAATTCAAAATTCGGTTGAAAGCATGGTAGCTAGATGTGTTAGTCATTGTCATAAGTATTTTTAAAATTATAAAAATGTGTTTATGCTAAGGTTACATATATACATATCTATAATAGTGAGTCTGCATCACTTCAATTAAATTAGTAACTTTCTGTAAATATTTGGAGATAAAACATTATTTGAAATCTATGTATATATTAACAAATGAAAGATTTGAATCATGATATGAAGTTACTAAAACAATCTTATTGAGTTATAATGGAAATCGGGATTTTTTTGATATTAAGAATGTATCTTTAAAAATGATTTGCATTGTTCAAGCTGTAGTGTAATCTGCAACTATGACATAGATATGGAAGTTGGACAACTGAAAAAGGATAGGAAAAGTATTGATGCTTTTGCACTGTGCTGGCTTTGAAAATTCCAAGGACAGCATGGAAAATAAACGTGAATACTTGAGCAGATTAAACCTGAACTTTCACTTAAAGCACAAATTTTCAGATTATTGATGACAGAAAAAGAAAATGAATCCATTAATCCAGTAATGAGTCTAAAAAACTAAATAGTTGGTAAGTTATTCTGGAAAAATACTATTTTTATAATTATCAAGAATGTTGTCCAATCGATATCTGTTAATAATAATACTAATCGATCATTATTGCAATCATTAGACTATTCAAGTAATCATTTATTCAATTTTTTTTTTTTTTAATATTGTTTTAGATAACTAAATTTATATGAAGTAAAGCATGAGATAGATTTGTCTCTTGTTAAACTGGGCCCTCAAGATTAAAGTGAACTTCTGTACACAAAAGCAAACTAAACTATTGCATTTGTTTTATCTGTGATAATCCAGATTTGCCTCCCAGATAGATAATAATTTGTCTTATTATATTCAGTAAATTCACTTGGGGGGGGGGGGTGTTTGGAAATTGATTTATAGCTTTTTGGAATTTGTATACCAGAAATATACTCATTAACTATGATGATGATGGCGGCCTGTTGGATAATAAATTACGATGATCATAATGGGGTTTTTTTTTTTGGTTTGGACAACATGTCCATGTTTTTTGGGAATTTGTTGTAGTGAACTGTGATACATCCAATTACTAAACTTACAAACAAACAAAAAAAAAATCAATAATGATTTTTGGCAGGATGGGTTCCCTTGGGACAACTTTTTTGTATAAATTTCTTTAGTACATTAGATCATGTTAAGTTCAATTTTTATTGAATATTTTCACGTATTTAAAATATTCTTTACTTTTAAATAATTTGAATTAGTTTAAGTTCTCTGGTCTTATATTAAAATACTTACAACTCTAATATAAATAAACAATTACACTTTTTATGCCCTTCGCACAATGCAATATTTTATTTATACCTTTTCAAAATAGTTCACTGTTTGATTCTCTAACAGTCTTTCTCAGAGATCCAATAGACTCAGTTCTATTTTTTTTTTAACAATCCTTTATAAGAAGGGCATGCATCTATTTTTTTTAGATTGATATTTTATTTTTTGTCTTATTCATTATCATTATTTTCAAGCGTTGTCAATTCATAGCATGATGAAAGTCTCTAAATTTAACCCATTTTCTCCGATCCATAAGTTCTCCACATCACTCCAACAAACTCCCATATGTCATGCATCCATCTTACACATGATCACTTTCTAATTCTTCTATAACTTCTTGAGATTCAGTTTAAATCTTTAATTGTCTATCCATTGTTACTTTTAGCAACATATTTAGCCTTTATCAACTTCAGTTCTTTCAATGATGGCATTGATATACTGTTTTAAATTCCTCTTTATTATTCAATTTGTTTTTCTATTAAGTCCCAGATCTATGTGTAAGCACTTATAAAATACATTTATTAACCCCCTTTTCAAATCATCACCATGTTTCTTTTTATTATTAAGCTATTTTACTAAAATCATTCCATCCTAGTTTAATTCTATGATATTATTGGGCAGCAGCAGTATAGAATAATGGAAGTGATAGTTGATCATAATCATATCATCAGTAGATCATTGTTCCAAATTATTTAGAAAAAGGAATTATAAACAATTCTCATATAATATATTGAAAAATTTGATAGGCTGAATGCTATTCAAATAATTACATCAGATATATCTAACAATAGTAAAAGCTTTTTTTTAAATAAATGAATTTAATAAAATGGAATCCTTTGCCAATTTAAATTTCTTTCTAAAAAAAATAAATTGATTAAATATCATGATAATAGTCTGAGTTTTTTCTAATCAATGAAGTTTTTTATTTCTTAATATAATTGTTTAAGCTTCTGTACATGGTTTAGTGCAGTGATTGTCAGACTTTGGAGTGCAATGTCCTTGAACTGATTCCAATTCCTGTACTCCCAGCATTCATATTTCTTATGAACTCCCAAACCATTTAGTTATTATTATTGTTTAAAGATTTTTGTATTATGAGATTTGTAATCTTGTTAACATTTTGTGCTGTCCAAAGTTTTTATAGAAGGAAATATTTATAATCTGTGTTTTTCAAAATATTGCTATGTATTGTGAGATTTGATATCTAAATTCTGGAAAAAAGGGGGAATTTTAGATCAGTAAATGAGACAATAGTTCTTTTATTCTATAACTATATTCCCAGTCTGTTTTCTTGCTTTTGCTCTTATCTGTGAGGACTTAGAATTCAAAATTGGAATTAATGCATTTATGTATCTGGCCAACTTTAAGTCCTTTATACTATGAAGTTAATAACCTGAAATTCAGAAAATCATAAGATTTTAAACCCAAGTCTGTATAGTTGAGATGGTTAGTAACTATAAAATTTAATGACTTGTTATGCTAACTGTAGACCCAGTTTCCTCTTTGACTATGATGGTTAAAATCACCAAAATATAACATGACTTTATCAGCTTGCTCTTAAAATATCTATGACGAGCTTCATTGCTCTTGAAAACATATTTTGAGAAAAGCTGAGTTGTATGTTTTTGTATATCAGTAGAAAAGTTTGTCATGTTTGTTGTCTTAATAAATGATCGCCCTGAAATATTTGTTGTAGAAAGCCCATATGCTATCTTAATTATGAATGAAATAAGCCAAAAAAATATCACCTGACTCTCGCAGTTTATGTTATTCTTTACAGGACAAAACTTTTTTCTATTCCATTATTGCCTTCTGCCTATTTGTATTCAACTTTATCCTATCCCTATCCTCTGACTGAATAATTTGAATGTTTTTAATTGCTAGTGAAGATAAAAATGATCATTAAATTATAATGTTCATTTGTGTTAAAAAAGAAATAGCAAAAATTTCAATAATTATGGATTATTCTAATTATTTCTTCAATGAAAAGCAGATCTAAAAAAATGCTGTGTCAGCACTTACATATGGTCATCTTTTAATATGAATTAAAAGATATTTAATTAGAAAAAAACACATCTTTATATTCATTATTTTCATTCATTATCAGTTCACTTCAAGATAATCGGTTCGTACAATTCATAGCTTTTTCCTATCACTAGAAAATTTCCTTATTCATCCTTTTCACATGTGTTCTTTTTATAAGTCTTTTAAAATATTTTAGGATTTCAACTGTCCATTCATTATCATCTCTTCTAGCAATATGTCCATCCAGCTATTAATGTCATTTGTATATAACTAACAAATATATGTTATTTAGGCTAAATGTCATTTAATCAGCAAAAAGACTTAGGTAATTGATTATGTAAAAACTCTTTATTATTTTATTTTTTACTTTGTGATGGAGTTCTGTGTCCCTGGAGTTTTCTTTTCTCCCTTTCTTAACTTTTTCAAGGATTAATTTTTGTTTTTCTTTATCGAATTATATTTTGTTGATTCTTTGTAAAATCCAAATTTCATAACCATACTTCAGTACTGGTACAATTAATAATATAAACCATTTTTACATTCGTACTTATTGAAAAATTTCTATTTTTCAATATTAGAATTGTTTTTTGAAACATTGCTATAATTTTACACTTTAGAAAGGTAAAGCTATCATCTCATTATTTATTTTATTTTAGTATTATCACTTTTTTAATTAGAAACCGATTGTTTGTTTAGGTTAAATTTTGTAATCAAGATTTCAACAGACTGTTGTCAAACAGATTTCCTTAAAATTTTGTTCATATATAAATCAATGACAATGAAATATTTCAGGTTGATCTGGTTATTTACTGTAGATCAAATTTTGAGTGTTGATATCAGTTTGGTAAACTTTCAGCGATGCACACACGAGGGTGAAGTGATGCTTACAAGAGGGCAATATATTTTTAAACACTTATTTTTTAAAAAAAAAAAATTTAAACTAAAAAGTCAATCACTTAAAATAGAAATAAAAACAAATCTTACTTTCAATTGATTCTAAAAGTAGCTTCTTTTAAAGTGAATGATATTTTATTTTATTTTTGTTATAAAATTTTCTTTTTAAAATATTTTTTCATCAACAAAATATTCAATTGAATTTTAAAGCATTATGAATTTTCTTTAAAATATTGCAAATACTGCAACACCATATATTCTTCAATTTAATTATGAATAATTACAAAAAAATATCTGAATACTAAATAATTTGTATAAAAAATATTTTATAATAAAAGCTTTTATTTGTTGTGCACTGAAAAGCCATTTGAAGCTTTCATATTTAACTTGAAATAAAAGCATGGGGATCCAGAAAATTAATTAATTCAATCTCTTATAAAATGTAGTGATTGAATTAATTAATATCTGAATACCCCGTACTTTTATTTCAAGATAAACATAAAAACCCCAATTGTGATTAAAGAAAACAAATATTTTTTGATTTTTTAGTGCACAATAAATAACAGTATTCATTACAAAATATATATTAATGTGAAAAAAACACTTGTACAGAGTTTAAATATAAAATTTAATTTATAATATTTATTGTACCGAGTATACTTTCGATACTTTCATGTCATATTTATGGTCAATCTGCATTAGTATTTGAATATTTTTTGTAATTATTCTTATTAAAATGAAGAATAAAAACAGTATCACATTATTTGTAAAATTTGAAGTGCATTATCAATTGATTTAATATTTTGTTTATAAAAAAGGAAATTTTACAATCAAGAGAAAATAAAATTTTATCTATTTTAAAAGAAGCAATTTTTACAATCATTTTTTTTTTCGATCTGTTTGAATTTATCTTTAATACTTTTTAGTTTAAAAAATATATGGCCCTCTCATGCGATCATTGAAAACTTAGTGAACCACTATCAACACATTCGAAATTCAATCCACCATGTCTACTATAGTAATATATATTAAGGCTATAGCCTTAAGACCTTGCACTTGAAAAACGACAGTAGGGACCTCTACAAATCTTAACACAAGATTTATTTAAAAGACAAGAGCAGCCACTATAGCAAACAAACTGGGACTAACCTGAAATATTTTATCATATTGTATTGTCATCAATTTCTAAGGTATTTACAAAATTTGTCTTGAACAAACAAACAATAATTTTCTAATTTAAACAAAAGCCTTATAAAAATTATATATAATCCAGGGCTACCATCAGATTGATAAAATCTGTGCTGTTAATCACCAAGATGGCCTTCGTACCTCTTTAGTATTGAATCGTCTGAATAACAATGCCAAAGACAAACTGCCTTCTGAGCTCAAATACCAAGTGGTATACAAAATTAGATGCAGCAATACTGACTGCCTAGTGAGTTATTACTGTGTATGCCAACTTATCCACCTGCATTGTGCAACACTGATACTATATAACCAAGCGCACTCTGAAGCCAAATCTATTATCTTTGAGCATGAATCCAAACTTGGATACAGTTTTGAACCTACATCTGCCAACATCATTCATTCTGAAAGTAATGATGTCAAACATAAATTGAAGGAGGCCTAGCATATCGCCAAGGATAGACTTGCTATCATCAAAAAAGAATTCTCTACCCCTCTTTCAAAAATGTGCCTTATCTGAATGATCTTATTTTCAATTCAAATAAGCAAATTCTCTATTTAGGTTATGTCCTTATAAGCATCACAAGCCCCTCTTACAATCAGTGCTACATTTATGACTACTCATTAATCGAAAGCATACTATGCTATTATGATTAAATAGAGCTTTTCTCTAGATACTTTATACATATTTAATTTTTGAATAAAAACTTTTATTTATTGTGCCAAAAAATAATTGTTTCCTTCAATTATAATTGGGAGGTTTTATATTTAATTTGAAATAAAAGTGTGAAGTGTCCAGAAATTAATTAATTCAATTGCTACTTTTTACAACAAAGAATTGCATTAATTAATTTCTGCTTTTATTTAAAGTTAAATATAAAAACCCCAATTATGGCTTAAGAAAGCAATTATTTATGGCTTATTAGTGTGCAGTAAATAAAAGGGTTTATTATAAAATATTTTATATATATATTATTTTTTTAATCATCTTGATCTTCACCTTTTAACAAGATCTTTGGTTTTGACTACTTCCAATATTGATTCAAGGCTTGCATAATATTTGTGCTAATATATACATATGTTACAACAATAAAGAAATCTATAAACAATATAGTTATTCAGCATATATGTGTGTGTTTATGGAATAATAAAATTTTAATTTTACCATTTTTTTTTTATTTAAATCATGTAGATATATATATATATAATCTTACCATGCATCCACAGTCACACATTATACACTTATGAAATATATTAAGCAATATCTGAAATGCCATTCTATATTGAATTAGTTAATATTTTAATTATTGCTCATTTTGTATTATGGTATTATTGCTTAATATACCTCAATCTTTAAATATAAATTTCATAAAACATCGTTTTAATAATATATTGTTCAGATTTTTTTTTGTTTTTCTTTTAATCTTCCAATCAAAAACAAAGTGATTTAATTTTTAAAAATTGTATTATTATGTTTTTTTTTTTTTTTGCTTTTAGGTCCAAAGACTGTTTTCTTTTGGGCTCCTGCTATGAAATGGGTATGTATATGAAAATTACATTATATTTTTTAATTGTATTTATGGGTGGTTAAAACCATACTTTTGGTTAATCAAATTATTCTTTCCTTTTACCTCTTCTTTTTTTTTTTTTATCTTTTGTACTTGGAAATAGATATAGGAACCTAAGCTTTATTGGATTTTTTTTTTTTAGTATAAATTGATATGCCAATTCTAACTCCAATAGGAAGGGAAAAAAGAAAGACAAAGAACTGAACATTGCAATGATTATGCAAAGAAAGCTATCAATCTTATATATCACATGCCAGTCCTTTTAGACTTTATTTAAATGTGAGTACTGTCAACCATTCTCTGTCAATTGCAAAATAAAGTTACTATTAAGTTTAATCCAATTTTTGTGATCAATATTACTAGCAAATTTCCTATCCACTCTCACCTATGGGTTTTTTTAAGTCTAATAATTTCTTGGGTTCCAGGTGAAGATTTCAATCGTTTATCTATTACTTCTTCTTGTAACATTGAATGTATTTATGTATATTTAATAAATATTAACCAACCTTTCATAAATTTATATATTATAACAAAATGTCAAATGAATCAAAATCATAGCTGTCGGACATTTGTTATTTTATGATAACTAATGATAATACTACAAATATTTTTGTAACAGGAAATGGAATATTTCATATTAACAACTTGGATTAATTTAAAATATTTATAAAACTTACATCAAATTCCTAATATTTAGAGTTATTCCATCGTAATATCTTTTTGGAATGCTGGTTAAATCTAATCCTTAAATGATTTGCAATAATGCTAGTAAAAGTTTTTATAGGATTATTCTACAAAAGCAAGATTCTCAAAGAAGATTGGCATTGATGTAACAAAATGTGGATGTTGCTTTCAAGTTTATTTAAATGATTTTTTTGGGAAGTTATTTGTAAACTGTCTTTTTAACATATTCAGATTTGTTTGTTCTGTGAAATAGGTTTATATTCTTAGCGTTACATATTTGATGAGACATAAAATTATTTATATGTTTATTAAATTAATTAGTATTTCATTAATTAACCTTGAAGGAAAAACTTATACATATATGGAATGAGAATAGGTTAGATTAATAAATTAACATATTTATTAATCAGATAAAAATAAAGAAATTTGATATATGCCTCTGTGCATATGATTTGAATGCATGTATTTGTCAGATGTATATTTGTTCTCTAGTTAAACGCTACTTTTTGCTTACTTTCATTATCCATCAATGTCTATGGAATTAGTATTTAGTAAATTATGTATTTGGCAATATGTATGACAAATTCTTCAGATTCAGCTATCTTATAACTTAAATGTTAACATGCAAACAATTACTAGAGCTATGAGAAAAATCATTAAATTCTCATTTTCATTTTCAAAATAATCTGTTCTCACAAGTGGTAAGAATACTCTCCAAAATCTCAAAGAGATAGAGATGGAAAAAAAAAAACTATATTATATCTATAAAAGATTAAATTACTTATAAATTTACAAGTTCTGTATTTAGAAAAACAAATTTGAACTACACAATGGAACTGTGAACTATGCTATATTTTATTCCAAATCCCTCTCACATACAAAAGTATATAGCATATAATAGCTTACATTTTATTGGTGAATTTAGAATAGAATATATATATTGTTTACTGAACTGCAAGTATATGGTACTTTTCAAGATGCATATATTTATAACACAAGATGCTTTTATATATATATATATAATATGCATATGTAAATTAAGATTGAGGGGACACATTTACATATATTTTATTGATAAATTTGTAGGACAGGCATTCTTATACCTGGAAATTAATTGTAAATATAGGGGATTTGAACTCGGACTTTCAAGCAACCTTCAACTATCCACACTATCTTATACTACTGATACACATGACCACACCTATGTAGAAAAGATAAATAATCACCAATATAAGTATTTCATGAACCAGCACTCATCAGTTGGTCCAGATTATCATCTCCCACATATATATATATAAACTGAGCACTGATTATTTATGTGTGGGAGATAATAATATGGACCAACTGATGAGTGCTGGTTCAGCACGAAATACATATATTGGTGATTATTTATCTTTTCTACATGTGGGTGGTCATGTGTATCAGTAGTATGAGATAGTGTGGATAGTTGAAGGTTGCTTGAAAGTCTGAGTTCAAATCCCCTATATTTATATATTTTATTGAGTGATTATAAAAAAAAAAAAAACCTAACTTCCATATTTTTAAAATAAATAGTGAGATGTCTGACTTTTGTCACTATTTAATAAGCTCTGAACAATATTCGTTTTAGAAATATAATAATGGTCCTATTATCAAGAAATTAGGATCTCTTAATTGTTTTGATGTTTTTAAGCCAGTATCAACAAAACTTTAAAATTTTGTAAAAATTTTAATATTAAGCTTAAAAAATATTTTATTATGCAAAATATTGCATAAGAAATTTAGAAAGGATTATAAAGGGAGAATAAAATATATTTGCTTTCGACACAAACCGAACAAATATTAAATACGATCACATATGGTGCTTCAAGGCATATTGTAAAATATATTTACAAATTTAATTTTTTTAAAAAATATAATCACATATGATGCTTATAGACTGAAAAATTGTTGCTCTCAAATCGTAAAATGTATTAAATTTATGAATTTTATTAGTTTTTTTTTTTTTTTTGTTTGTTTATAATTTTTGCTGATTTGTTTACATTTTTTGTTGATTAGTATATAATTGAAGTTATGTACTTTGATACAGCATAGTGCCCGACTCCAGTGTAATTTATAAATTTAATTTCCTATTAATTTTGTTTACTTTTGACATTCTATGCATATATTATTGTTAGGTATTCTTTTCAAGTATGATTGTGTCTAGATTCATCTGTAATTTATTTCCCAATATTATTGCATGTTGATTTCTTTAACTCATATAATAGCATTTAATATAATTTTCTTTATCACTTTTTACAGTGCAGTAAATTTTATATATTCCCAGATAATATTTTCATAATAGTTTTACTTGCCCAATCGCCTTCATCAGAGCTACAATATTCAAACGTGACTATATAATTAATACCTTTTAATATATATATAACTATATAGTAAATATGTATTTGCCTGAAGGTTTGTGATGATGGTATATTAGATGTGATAATATGTTGGACTATTTCCATCATCTATCAGTAAATGTTGAATGTATAGAAAATTTGGTGCCGATATAGTATTGCGTTCGATGCTATTTTGAATTTTATATCTCGCCCAAAATCCCGCTAACCCATTCAAGCAATAAATGACATCGATTATCAACAAGCTTATTAATCATGAAGGTCATTTTATATAACAATTATACTTTATTTTTAAATTTAATGTATTTGTAATTATCTAGCCAATTTAAATTAATCCGTGTTCTTTATCTTCTAGTTAAGAAATAGTATTGAAAAAAAAAGTCTTAAACTAGTTTTCAGTCAACACAAGTGCATATACCACTTAAATACATATTAGCTAACTATTAAAAACAATATTAATAAGATTATGGAGTTTATATTACTTTAAACAAAAAAAACAAAAAAAACCTTCAATTAATCAACAGTAGCGAACAAAGAATTTCTGATAATAAAAAATTAAAATCCTATTATTTGTAAAAATAATATGCTGTATTTCATATTTTACAAGTTATAATCTTTTGGCATATTAATGAAAAGTAGATTAATTACGTTTTTTTCAAAAGTAGAAAACGTAAATTGCATTTTGATTTTTGAAAGATTTATGTAAATTGTGATACTCACATTATTTGATTTTGATTTTTTATTAAATGTTAAATATTGATCAAAATTAGGATTTTGATTTTTAAATACTTGGTGATAATTGCAAACTTTGCATTTTGATTTTTTAATTAATGATGAAATTTGCCATTTTGTAACTGTCTTTTTTTGAAACCACCTGTTGATAATTGATGTCATTTATTGCTTGAATGTGTCAATGGGGGTTTTGAGTGAGCACGTACTATATCGGCACCAAAATTTTTTATACCTTATTTAAGCTTTTCAAATACAAACAACTTGTTAGTAATAACACACAAATAGACAACACAGATTAACAATTACACAACATTTTGTGTAGTATTCTCCACTCTTCTTCAGATGTTGCTGGCCTGATCAATGACAGTATTGCATAGGATCAAATTTCAAGACAAGCACTCTAACCAACTGAGCTATTCTGTTGCCTATTTTTGTGATATTACTAACAAGTTGTTTGTATTTGAAAAATTTAAATAATGTTTAAAATTTTCTATACATACAACATTTATTGATAGATGAAGGAAGTAGTCCAATACATCACATAGGGAATATGTAATACATTAGATATATTTTACATATCTACATAATAGATTGTATTCAATACAATTATATTTTAATAAACTCAAAAAATATACATATATAAATTTTTTAATAACTTTATAAATATTAATTTTATTTTTTATTTTTATAACTTAATTATTTATTTATTATTAAATTCATTTATTTGTACTATTTCATCTATTTTATTATAATTTTATTCATGCATTATCGAATTATAATGTAATTTCATATCTATTTTATATTTATTTTTAACCTTTTCTTAATTCTCCAAATTTTGTAACTAGTTTTTAAATTTTCTATCTTTTGTTTACTAGCTCCCTCTGAAAGTATTTTTTGTAACTATTTCTATGCTTTCTCTTCCTAAGAATTTATCACAAAGCTTGTTGACTAAATAGCAAAGCTCTTTGTTTATATTTTACAAGCTTAAAAAAAGAAGTGGGGTCATGTGATATACGACTATTTTTTTATTGACTATTTCTTATTCTTTTTAAATTTATATATTTATTTAAGTTATAAGTATAGGGGTTTGAACTCAGATTTTCAAGCATCCTTCAACTATCCACACTATCTTATGCAACTGATACACATGACCACACACATGCAGAAAAGATAAATAATCACCAATATACATATTTCATGCTAAACCAGCACTCATCAGTTGGTCCAGATTATCATCTCCCACACATATATATAATCAATGCTCAGTTTATATTAAGATAGCAAATCTTCATACTTTAATGGACAGGTTTCACCTCCAACTTTTCAGCCATCCATATCATTGAAAATCTGAGTTTGAGTTCAAACCCCTGTACTTACAATTAAAGCTCCCAGGTTTGTGAAGAGTGCCTGGTTTTCAAATATTTATTTAAGTTATATGAAATTAAATTTTATAAAAGTAATATCTTCAAGCTTAAATCCTTTTTTAAACTTGGTCTGATACATTTAATTATGATAGCTTCTTTAATTTTTTTTTTGTTATTAGTATAATAGAATATTTTTATGCTACCTTTTTTAAATTTATGTCCTGTCTCTATTGAATGCAAACAAATAGATGCTCATTTATCATACTTGTGTTGGATCAATCTCACCTACATAATTGCACTCGATACATTTTGTCTGACATTTTTTACATTTGAATTTATACGTTACATTTATATAATTTCTATATTTTTAATATATTGTCTAATATATTAAGTATATTTTTTCTTTTTTATTTTAAAGTTTATTATACTATTAACTTTTTTTATCAATTTTATTTATATTTTTACTTTGATGTTATAAGTTTTTATACTTGTATATTTATTTTTCTTACATATATTTATTATTATCATTATCACTATTGTCATTATCATCATTATTTTATCATTGTTGATTTTATCTTTCAATAACTTTATATCATTTTTTATAATCTTTACTGGATAATAATCAAAGATCTTTATTAAGTGTGTTTGTTTATCATAGTCTTTTATACTTGCACAATAATTTCTAGTTATATATGCTTGAATTTATAATTTATTTTTTATCTGTATTTGAATACCAGTTTGATGTAATGTCTACATGGGTATGACTACAATATCCAATCCAATAAGTGCTTTGAGTGCTCCACTGTCAGGTTTTTAATGAAATGGACGGTTGAATTGTTGGAAGAGTGAGAAGATTTATGCCTGTCCATTAAAGTTTGAAAAATTGCTATCTTAATATAAACCAAGCACTGATTGTGTATATATATGTATGGTAGATTATCATCTGGTCCAACTGATGAGTGTTCATTCTGCACAAAATATGTATATTGGGGATCATGGGTGTGGACATGGGTTTTAAAATGGAGTGGATGATGAATAGACTGAAAAATCCTAAGTTTAAATTTCTCTACTTACATATATTATTATCAGTATTAGTTTCTTATAGAGATTTCTATTTTACATTTATCATTTACATACGCTTTGATTAACATAATATTCAAATATGTTAACTTTTTTTCTTCTTTTGTTATAAATTTTATATTTATATCTGATTTATTAATATTCTCTAGGAAAAAAAAATATTTACTTTTGGCTTTTATTAAATTCAGATGTGACTTTTTTTACAACTAATTTCCATACTTTTTATTAATTGTTTTATCAATATTTCTGAGTTTTTATCATTTATTTATCTATTAACTTCTAATTCTATAATTTTTTTCACATTAATGTTGGATTTCATTGAAGTGACATCTATTTTTACCATTGTTAAATTGTAATTATTATACAGATTCACTTATATCTCTTAATTTTTTTTATCATCAAATCTTTATTGTTTTTAATGTAAGAATTTGATTTTCTATTAATATATTTCTTAAAAATATTTGTTAAAAATATTATTATTATTATTATTTTTTAAGTGTCATAGCATTGGCCGGGACACGAACCCGCAACCCGGGCAACTGCCTGCAAGTGCAAGGCAGTCGTGCTGACCTCTCGACCACCAATGCAAGACTTGCTAACCATTTAGAGATTTTATCAAAATGGGAGTTTGTACTATTAATAATTGATCTTAATATTTTTTCTTTAAAAATTTTTGGTGCTCCATAAATTTTTGCTGCAATATAGTCAAATGTTTCTTTTTATCAATCAAACCTTTATTATATAGTCTTTTTATTATTTTATACATTTTTTTTTTTAATTTTAATATCGTTCATTTCATATAAAAAAATTTCTTTTAACATTGCATCATTTATTATATGATTAAAAAGATGATAATAAAAATAAAAAAGATATATATATATATAGGTATAAAAACAATAAAAAATATAAAGATGCAATGATTTCTGAAAGAATATAAATCATGAGAAATAATATAGATCAATCACAACAATCAATTTCAGTTTTCTATGTAAATTAACGTAAAACGTATGAGCCACATGGCTGTTATTCAATGGTAAAAATGTTCAATTATATGATATATGTTGCTTTTTCAGTAATTTTTATTTATTCTATGATTCATGCTGTTTATAATATCAATCAAATGCTATCACTCAGTACTGTTTTTGTTCAATAAGATGAGAATAAATCTACAAATGCAACCAAAGTTGTATATTATAAAGTCCTTTGAAAGATAAATTATAAATAAAATTATTAATAAAATTAATATATAAAAATAACAATATAATAAATTTTTAAAATAATAAATAAAAAATATACTTAATATATTAGACAACAAATATATTAAAAATATAGAAAATTGCATAAATGAGATATTTAAAATCAAATGTTAGACAAAAAATATCAAGTGCAGTTATATAGATAGACAAAAAAATCAATTTATATTAAATTAATACAACACATATGTGATAGATCATTAAATTGTTTGCAATCAGTAGCATCAGGGCATAATTTTGAAAAAGATCGCATAAAAATGAATCATTATGCTAATAATAAAAGAGGTAGAAAAATTAAAGCAGCTTAGGCTTGAAGACATTACTTTTATAAAATTTAATTTCATATAACTTAAGCAGCTGCTCTTATCTTTATAAAAGTCGCTATTTTGTGTCATTGTTTGGGAAGTCCCTCTATTGGTAAAATATGCTTGACTATTATGAATTTTAAGACCATGGAATTTAGGTTAAATCCTGGTTAAAGAATATTTAAACAAATATACAAATTTAAGAAGTAGAATAATAAGTAATATGTACAAAAAATATTCCCAGAGGGAGTTAGAATACAAAGTAAAAGTTTAAAAGTAGATATAAAATTTGAAGAATTAAGAGAAAGGTTAAAAATAAACATAAATAAAAAACATTTATATAAAATTATATAATTAGATAATGCATGAATAAAATTTTAAGAAAATAGTCGAAATTATAAAAATAAATTAATAACAAATAAATAATTAAATGTTATATAAATATAAAGTAAAAAATATATATCCAATATTTTATATTAAGATTTAGACAAAAAACAATAGTTAATATTTATAAAGATATTAAAACTATATATGCATATTTATGGAATTTATTAAAATATAATTGTATTTTATATAATCTTTTATGTAGGTATATAGAATATTGTATATAATGTACTATATATTTAATTATATGATCATATGTTTGGACATTGTAGCTCTAATGAAACTGCTGCCAAATGAAATATAAAGAAATGTCAAGGAATTAATAAATTTTGCTGCCCTGTTAAAAGTGAATAAAGAAAACTATATTAAATGCTATTATATAAATATATAAAGATTTAAGAAGTGAAGAAAAATTACATTTCATTAACTTACTGATGTGCTTCAATCTTGATTAATAGGAAGATATCAAGGCATCAAAGCAACACAAGTTGTTTCTTCTAGACACCATATAAGTGGAAAGAGATGGGAAAGCTTTAATTTAACATATTATTGCATGGGAAATGCACTTTTTACTCCTTTACTTATTGAAGCAATGAAAATTTACTATTAAAACTAGCCAACAAACGTTACTGTTATCATTTTACTTAGTTGAATTCACTATGCTGCAGATATTAACTGATTAAATGATTCAATTCTGGCTTGAATGAGAAAAGTGAGTGTCAAATTCTCTTTGAGATTTTGAAATCTAACATCTCTTAAAATATTATCTTAGAATTATCTTTTATGACCTATGTTTCCACCATCTGTTAACCAAAAAATAAATTTCTCACAGCTCAGAAGGTAATCTGGCTATCTGTGCAGAATATTTTTCAAAAACATATTTGATCTTTTAAGTCTGTTTTTTAGGTCTTTAATTATTTGGGGTTCCCATGTTCAGTACATAATTTTTCTAATTAAAGCTCAGTATTTTTAATTTTATACAATTAAAAAATTATAACTTGGAAGATATTTGTTTTTATATTGTGGCCCTATCAAAAACTGAATTTAGTATAATTTGGACTGGAGCTTATTAGTCTCATCACTAGTTAAACACCTTTAAACATATATCTTTTGCAGTTATATTTTTTAACTGATTAATTTAGTACTACTGTGTGTATTTGCAAAAACAATTTTTCTATCCACAATAATAAAAGGTGGAATATTAATTCTTTGATGCCAACACACATTACAAAATTTATATAGCTTATAATGCTTTTATGAATATTAAGTATGAAAATTATATTGATTTCCAGTCATGTTACACCATTCTTTTTTTGATTTCTCTAATAGAATCAAAAGTGCTCTAAGTAATAAAATAAACAAGAAATATAAATTATTCATTGTTGTATATTTGTTTCTAACATATATATATATTTGAGAATACATATCTTTACATCATATTTATTTTACCTATATTTTGTTGTTCAATCATTTATAATTGTGAATCTATAATAGTGAAAAACCTTTATTTTTATGTTATTTTCCTAATTTAAATCTCCGCATACTTTGCACTCTTTTGTTTTTAAATTTGTATTACCTTGTATTGTGCCTGATTTATGATAATCACAATATATAGAATTTAATCTTGGAGAAGTTGCTAATGTAATTAGATAAAAAAATTCATGTAGACATGTATATAAAAATAAACTATGAACGTAGTGTTTATAGATAAACAGCACATCACACTGCAATTATATTTTTTGCATTTATAACATCAGACTAATTCAGATTGATCAGAGACATTATTCTCCGGCTAACATTCCTCCAGCTGACCATTTACAGACCACTAATTGAAGACTAGTTGTACTAAATTAAAAGAAAAATTCTTGTTTGATGTGTAACTGGAATATTTTTGGAAGTCTAATCTAGCTCAGATTTGAAATTAGGTCAGGATTATAGCAGGCAGGTATATATTGTTTGTTTTAATTAAAATTTAATTTAAAGAGCTTTTATTAAATTACAAATGTAATCTTATTAATGGAAAACTAGTTCTAGTGTTTATTTATCACTATAATTACTAAATATCTGATTATTCTTTTTTCATTTATTTTCCAGAGCCTGGTTATGGCTGGTATTGGAGATTTATCTAGACCGCCTGAAAAATTAAGTGTTACCCAATCTACTGCTTTAGCTGCAACAGGTAATTATTTATATATTTATTTTCGAAAGACAATTACTTTAATAATCTGAATTTATCAAAATTTTATATATCTTGCATGAGGTGATTTTTACTTGAAATAATTTTCTTTTGCTAAATTCCACTTCACTTTTATGAATAAAAACTATAATAAATTTTATGATAACATTTAATATTAAATAGATGATAAATACTATAGTTAATGTTAAATATTCAAATTTGCATATAATCGTTCATTCTGTGTAATGAAGTAGTTTCTTTTTTTTTTAATAACCTAAAACTGAATGCACTTTTGGTGAAGTTCACCATAATCAGCTGGTTTCTTTTTTATAACCTAAAGCTGAGTGCACTTTTGGTGAAGTTCATCATAATCATAGCTCTCTTAAATTAATTATTGTTGCTGCTTATCATGAAAAACAATTTGGTCATAGCTTTGACCCACAAGCAATCAGTCTAGTGTGTATGAAGCATGGTGACAGAAAAAGAAAGATCAAGGAGGCATGGTTAATTGCCAACTATAGAAATGTAACAAACGAAAGAAAAAACAATGTCCAATTATTTAATGGATGGAATATCTAAATATACTAATTTAAATAAAATTGCATGCATATTTACATTACGTATAAATAAAGCGGTAACAATAATTAATTTAAGAGAGCTGTGGTTATGGTGAACTTGACCGAAAGTGCATTCAGTTTTAGATTATAAAGAAGAAGAAAACCACTTCATTATGCAGTTAAACAGTCGTATGAAAATTTGAATTATAAATGAAAGGAAAAATCAATATTAATGCTAAAATATACTAAATTTATCAAAATATCATCTATCGTAGTTTTTGGTATTCTGAAACACGAAAACATTACATAGCATTTTTTTATATCTAGAAAAAATTGGAGAATAGTATCTTACATGAAGTTACTGATAATTTTATTATGAGAGAAGAAATGTTAAAGTTTTAAAAAAATCATATTATTAGCATTTAACTGGTTAATATCTAAACTGCTGAATTGTTCATTATTTCAAGACTGACAGTTTTGAAGATGTGTAATGCATTCCCTAAACTTCTAGAGACAAATAAATACTTATTGAAAGATATTGAAAAAATTGAGAATTATAGTCATAAAGTAAAAATATAAACATCATTGTGGATTATTGCAAGCACCAGCACATATTTCCAATGATTACCAAATAATGTGCCATTTCAGAAACATTAGTTTCTGATGTAAAATATTTGACACTTCATGTGATGATGCCACAAGCGTGAGATCTGAGCAGTGGATGGCTGGAAATGCTATAGCTACACTTTTCCCAATTACTGAAAGGTTTTTGAAATGTCCAAGAATTATCAAAGAAAATTATGCTATGAACGGACGAATCACAAGTTTTGACTATTTGGACATTTTGAGAAACTGATTCAAGCAACGTTTGTTTTTCAACATGATCATGTTTCCATTCACATAAACCATGATACCAGGACTGATTTGAGAAACATGAAGATAATATTATTTATTGAATCTCTGTGGATTATTTTTCGAAAAATGAATGGCAGATAAATATCTTTTAAGAAACTGTATGGCTTTTCTTCATGAAACTAACTTTAAATTTTTCTAAGTATTGTTGAAATGTATAATCATATTCCATCTAGAATACCAGCATTTGTTGATATAAATGGTGGTCCTTTATCATGTTAATAACGTTTTTTAACTTCTATCTTTTTACATTTAAAGAGAATTGTCAAAGTAGTATTGAAGGTAAAATCAAAGGAATAAGTTGTATTATTACCGTTATGCACTAGATAGTAAAAATGATTGCACTAAAATCTTTGATTCAATTGGCAATATTAAATTATGGAGTGTTATTTGAAATAAAGCTAGTGAAATCTGCTTAATATAAATAAGATTTAAGCTTACTCTGATTTGCAATTAAGGTGTTGAGGTTTGGCACAGTTAATGAAAGAGTTTTTTCAGAAACCGACCTATGAATCTTGTTTTGCCATAGATCATATGTTAGAATTTGGCTATTACATAATATGTTATGACTTAGTGTTTGTTTCGGAGTTTGTGGTGATGGCATTTTACTTGAAAATTATATACTGGATTATTTCCTTCATCAAGTTATAATTGTTAGATATATTAGGAAAAATTCAAACTTTATTTAAATTTTTCAGATAACTTCGATTCTTTGAAATAGTAGGCAAGTTAATACATAACACTGTTTCTAATGGTATTCTTCTTTCTTTTACAGCTGTTGTTGACCTGACCTGTGACAGTATGTATGAATCTAAAAATCTTTGGTTCGATTTCCATGCTAATACTATCACTGGTCAAGTCAAAAAATACCTAAAGAAGAGATGAGAATAATACCATTTAGATCTCTGTACTATTACTAACTGTTTATTGTATTTGAAAAGTTTAAATTAAGTTTGAATTTTTCTAAATACATTTAACAATTAGTATTAGATGGTAGAAATAGCCTAATATTTAATTATAAATCTTACTTCTTAAATAATGAATGAATTGAGAGCACTTAAATACTCCCATTCATAATCTTATGATAATGTACACCAAAGCATTTCATTATAGTGTGAAAAATTTCTGACCAAAAGATATAATTATGACAACATTGGCAAAGGATATAGATAGGTCTATATATTATCACATTAATTCTTCAGTTTACAAATTGAATACATAAAGATTGATTGTTGAATGAAATGTAAATAAAAATGATACCATCTTTATGGTCAAAGTGCTATGAGAAAGATAAATAACAGCGAAAAGATTGGATTGTAGTTGGATATGGAAAAAGCAGAGATTGTGACAAAAAGAAACTTTCGCAAATTTTAAAAGTAACAAAGCAGAAATCATTGATAGATTTGACCATCTTGATCATTCATTAACAATAAAGTATTCAGAATTCAAGATCACAGAATAGCACTGAGCACAGTTATAAAAAAAAAAATTGGAAAAGATCTTAGATGAAGAAACATCTTTATAAATAAAGGCAATGTCCATTCAGTTTATATTATTTTCTATGAGTTTTTTTGGATTGAAAATTGATTACTTAAGAGATAAGAAAAATAATAATGGTATTGAATTGTAGTTTTAACAAAGCTAAGAATCCAGCAAGGAATATGGCAGGGCATTGATTAGCTTGGAAAACTAAACATGATAATGCTTTCTCATGTGATTTCAAATGCTGTTACTTTCTTGAGAAATGACATTCGAAGAGATCATCATTAGCTTGAGTGCATATAATAAGCACATATCTAAGTAGTTATCTCTGAAGCAGATAGAATATAGTGATTTAACAATATTCATTGATAGAGCAAGCATATATAACAGGCATACAAAATGTTGAATAGAAAACATTCTTTTCAACATTTGGATATTTTTTACCACTCATTAGAATTTAGAATGGATGCCAGAATTATAAATTTTTTTTAACTTACCTCTAATTAATGAAAGAAAGATTTCATTTATGCTTAAAAAATGAATCCAATTCAAATAAAATATATATCCTTGTTATCATTTTTTTTTAGATTGGGAATTACAAATTGGTATGATATAAATTTATGAACTAATGCCAGTTGGATAATTTCTTAGAATATTTTTTTAATTTAACATTTTACTTATTTTTATTTATTAGTTAGTACATAGAACAATTTACAAATAAGCTTGTGGATATTGCAGCCATGAGATGGAATCGTGCACTTCTTCCATTGTATGAATAAATTAGATAATCATAAACTATGTGGCATATCTGTGTTTAAGCATAACAGCCAAGAATGATACTGAAACTATTTGGATTCCAGTAATATCTGAGATAAACTCTATCAAGTTTTATTGTTAGGTCTTGAAAAACAAACAATTGTGCCGTTTGAAAAGTTTCTTGGTTAAGGTTCTAGAACAGAAATCTTGACTCAAAATGTAATAATTTTCTATATTTTATTAGAGGATATTTTTTCTTCTACTTTCTAGTAGAGGAATATGATTACAAAGGAATAGGTTTTAAGTAGTATAAATAATATTTTTATAGTAATATTTAACTTTCTATTTCTGAGTTTTGTGTAAAGCACTTTTCCCAAACAAGGGTATAATATTAAAGAATAAAATGTACAAGTGCTAAAGAGGAAATTGTTTGAACATTTCCATCACAAACCTGATTAGAGACAATTAGCTTTCTAAACATGTATTCAATCTTAATTTCAACAGTAACTTCAGCTTGAGTACGAAGATAAACTAATATATAATGCTGTGTTTTTTATTTATGCCATAAATACTTAGAACTAAATAAAACTAAAAGATTCTGAACTACATTAAAAACCTGGTATGCTATTCTTTACAATAAAAGAAAATATTGACTAAGATTAAATCTCTAGCAAATTGTTGGACATAGTGAATTATGTTTTTTTTATATAATTAAAAGTATATTTTACTTTTGAAAAAAAAAGTACTATAATAGAGTAAGTTTTAATTAAAGTAACCATTATTCGTATTAATATAGATTTGAAAGAAAATACTGGATTAAATTATCATTATCGGAAGGTTACTTCTTTAGGTCAAATAATTTAATGTTTTATATGTAATAATTTTTATTACATACTTAAATATATGAAGTTCTTTGTTGAAGGTTAGTAAAGTAATTAACCAAAAGATTATCAAGAGATGACTCATTCCTTGTTAGTGACATTTTTACATAAGTTTTCCGTTCTCTTAATACAATTTTTTTTAGCATCATGGTTTTAGAATTACCTTTTAAAGTTTAATGACACAACATGTCATTAAAAGATCATGTATTAGAAAAATAAAAATTAGATTCCATTTTAATTAAACAACCAAATATGAGATTCTGCTATCATAAAATTGATTTATTTAATCAGCATTTTTGCATATTTTGTTAAGAATCATTCAAAACTATGTTCAGTTCATTTACAAATTTATTTGCTTATATTGTTTCATTAGAAGTCTTATTATTAAATACATTAAGAGGTTGCTGCAATCAGATTTTGGACAGAGAATTTAATACACGTATATTATTAATTTTGTAGCTTATTTGAAAGAATGTTTATTTATTAAAGTTTTTCATATTATTAAATATCTCTTTTTAGTATATACAAGGGCTTTAACATGCTGGGTGAAGAAGCTGTTAGTGGTAACAAAAACAATCAAAGTAAATTAATGCAGGCCTAGCGCTTTCGAGGTTTTGTCCCTCATATTCATGGCCAAAACAGATCTTAAATCATTGTTGTGATATTGATAAATGATAATGTATGTAAATGCGTATGTAAATTAATCTGTCCATTTTCTTGAGATAGCAAAATACGTGTCACGTCTATTGATTGTGTTGTTATCGTTGAGGATAAAATACACTTCTTTAATCTCCCTTTTACAATCGTTTATCAATATCACAACAACGATTTAAAATCTGTTGTGGCCATGAATATGAGGGACAAAACCTCAAAAGCGCTAGACCTGCATTAATTTACTTTGATTGTTTTTGTTACCACTAATAGCTTCTTTACCCAGCGTGTTAAAGTGCTTGTATATATTATTGCATTTATTGGAGAAGTATACTAAATTATTTTTACAGACATGAATAATACTAAAGAAAAATATCTCTTTTTATCTTTTTTATAGAAATATAATTAAACTAATTTAAAACATATATAATTCATTTCAGGAATTATTTGGTCAAGATATTCTATGGTCATTATACCAAAAAATTATAATCTTCTTAGTGTCAATATTTTTGTAGCTGCCACAGGATTATATCAGTTATTGAGAATATATAGGTAAGTTATTAATTAATTGACTAATATGCTTGATAAATATATGTAATCTGTAACTTATGCAGTTTTGTCACTCATTCTTCTAAAGCTTGTTATAATTCCCAAGCTGTTATCTGAGGAAAATGTTCCTAACCAAAATCTCTCGCTATATGTATATTTCACATATCAAATTTTTGCTTGTCAGTTATAACGTATATATTGCAGCTGCAAAAAGAGTTCTGCTATTAATTGAAAGGAGACCCTTTGATTCGTCATTGGGGTCTAAAAAAAATGAGCAGTGTAAAATCCTAATGTCCAATCCATACATTCTTATCATTGCAATTGTTGTTACTATGAGATTATTTATATAATAAACAAACATTGATGGATTACTCGCCAACTCACATCAGCAAAGTGCTAAGCTTATTGCCTTCTTACCTCTGAATTTATGATTGAGAAACACCATGGTCTTTCTTCTCAGTTGTCTGATAATTTTGAACTGATATATCAGTTGAGTTTCCTTCATGACAGGATGAATGTATGTGTGAATGATCTTTTTTTAAAATAGATATTTAAAATCATGAAAGACAAAATTAAATTACGGCCCTTATTCACACCGCCAAAGCGACTTTTGATAGCTGGAAATGGAGAGAAGTAAAGAAACCCCTGATTGTAGACCCAGGATGCTATTTGGTGATGATCTTTTATTTCAGTATCTACAACTGATCACTTTCAAATAAATGAAGATTGCTTGAATCTGAAAAAGAACTGTCTTATATTAAATGAGACAGGGTTGAACTTTGTGAAGTTAGAAGAAAAGTTGTATTTTACTATAAAGGCACAAATATTGGAAGCACAAGTGGAGTGAGATTCCTTATAAATAAAAAATGGGAGCACAATGTTGTAGAGATTGATATCATGTCAGACAGATTGGCAAGATTAGTTATTCAAATTAATGGATGATATCAAATGCAAATAATTCACATGTATGCCCCCAATAAGTTCTCTTTATGATGAAGTAACATATTTTTATATAGATATACAAAATGCTTTTGATCAGATCAAACCCTAAAAAAGTTGAAAGGTTATAGTGATAGAAATGAAAGAGGGTACAGATTTGTGGAGTTTGCAGAAAAAGAAAGACTGTATATTATGAATTCTTTTTTTTAATAAAATATTTAACTGAAATAGACATGAAAGCATTCAAATGAAGATACAGCAGAACTGGACTATATTTGATCAGAAAATATGTATTTCAAGATAGTAAAATTTTTAATAGATTCAGCACAAGTGATTATTGATTAGAAAAATATAAAGTACATGTTAATGCAAAACTAGAGTGAAAACTATTAAGAAAAGCAGTATTATCAGTTAATATTCCTAACCTTAAGAAACATTCCAATCATTTAAATTAGAACTTGCAAATCGTTTTAAAACATTAACAGATTTTGGAGATATGTTTAGATTTGAATGAAATCAATAGGAAGATAACTGATACATTATTAAGAACTGCAGCAAAGATAAACTGGTACGAAAATAACAGTAATTAAGCAGTAAATTTACTATTAAGACAAGAGAATGAGAAAACAAAGCGAATATGAAAAATTTTAAATGATCCATTAAGAAGAAATGAATATCTAGAGTTTTATAAAATGATATGGAAAAAAATTAATAATGATATAAGAAAATATATTCTTTGAATTAGCAAGGAAAGCTATAGAGGAGAATAAAAGTGTAAAACAACGTCTTGGTATTGTAAGGAAAGTTGTTTTTGCAATAAGAAAAAAAGATGGAACTATTACTAAAAATAAAGACAATAGCATAAAGCAATAACTAACAACCCCCACCCCATCCCAAATTAATCCTTACAATTATTTTAAATTGCTGAATATTTTAAATGAAGTGAAACTTGTTATTAAGGACTGATACTGGTTGTTAAGAATGAGATAAAACCATTATATTGTATCACTATTCACTTTGATCTATTATGATCTATTCTATTTTGAAAGCTGCCTGATTTGTTTTCTTCACTTTTTTTAAAATCAATAAACAACTTCTTGATGAAGTTTTCATGTCATGTCTATGTCTAGGAGTTCAAGATCAAAGTGGAACTTAAAGAATTGGGTGGGGTTGGGGGGCTTAAGGCCTTTCTAATCAAGCTCAAATTTTTTTCAAATAGCCAGTTATCAGTAAATTGGTATCAAGTATAAAGTAAATTCCAAGATAGTCTGCTTAGTGAAATATAATATGAATGTACTAATGATAAAAAAAAAATGATTTGTATTCTTCTGCAATATTTATCAGTGAGAAGAGAGACCTCACAAAATTCTGAATGCCACCTTATGAAAACTTTATTCATAATATAATTTTTGCACTTCATTAAATTTTGTTAATCTTTTACCTCTCTAATATTTTAATTCACTCCCTGCAAAATTTTTTATTATGTGAATTACTTCTACATCTTCAAAGAAGGATTGTATGGATAGCTTTTTACTTAAAAGTCGCCCCCGCCTCCCCATCTGAGTTCTAATCGAAATCTTGAATCCTATCAACCTTTCAGACCTCATTACTCATTAGACCCCACATTGGGAATGCCATCCCTAGTTAAATTTGCATGTGTATTATGTGATCAGGTTTATTTCTACATATGAATCTTTCAAATAAATACATTCCATCGTCATAAATTTTTGCATCATTAAGTTTTCTCATATGGGTTATTATTTGAATTCATAGAATGTGAATATTTATGTATAGGAAAGAAAATAAATAAAATAATAATGATTAGTGAAGATCAAAATTAGGAAGCTCACCAGATTATAGAGTGATAATCCTATGTATGCCTTATACAAGAAGTGCCTAGAAGATATGTTTGAACATGCTGTGAATTTTCTAAAATTAGTCAATTAATTTCAAGGTGTTGCTATATATTTATATTAATTCATGTAATGCCTCTGTTGTTATTCATATTCTCGGAACAATGAAAGTAATCTATCTTTTCTATTTATTAATAAAAATATAATATGAAAAAAAATGCTTTAAAGTCTCGAATTCTTACGCAGGAAAATCATAATTTAAACTATATTTGTTACATGATTTTTACTCTGCTTTTCATTCATTTTGTTTGATGTTTTTATTTATTTGAGTAACTAATTATTATTACTAATGTCTTTTTATTGAGATGAATTACCAGTTGTAAACTTCTATAGATATTATTTTTAAAATTTAAAAAAAAAAAGACCATAGAATAGATTGGTCTCTTAAATTATGTGATAAAAATCTATTGATTGATTATTTTGCATCAAGAACAATATATATATATATATAAAGCATTATATAATTGGAATTATTTTCAACCATTATTGTTCCTCTACTGGATGAAGATCTGTAATTTATTTTCTCCGATTCATAGTGTCTATTCTTCACATCGATTGTTTTATACACGGTCTCTTTCTAAACGTTTGTACAATTTTTTAGGACCTAATTGAATACTTCAACTCTCAATTTATTATTATCTTTACAAGCAAATGCCCAATACAGTTCCATTTTTATCTTTTAATGACGTCAGTGATCTTTATTCTCTCATCCATATATACTTTTTATTATTCCCAACTTTCATCTCTCCATTATATATTAATACAAAGAGAGAAAAAAAAGGACTTAAATACATAAAGCAAACAGAAAATAATTATCTATAAAACTTAAACTATATTATAGTGTAAGTAATATTTGGATTTATGAGCTTCCCATCAGTGATTATTAAATATGACATACCCTGCACGGTTTAGCACAGTTAGTAAAGCATCTGATTTGGGATTGGGAAATCCCAGGCTTGATTCTGAAGAGCAATAAAGCTATTAATGTTTTTTTTTTTTAAATGCGATACCTCCTAGTTGTTAAATTCAATCTATAATGCAAACAAAAAATGAAACTTTTCCATTTGCAGCTAATAATACCTTATACATAAGGTAAAACTACTTTCATGAACTACAAAATGGATTCATTTTTCATCTGCATTGTAGATTGGCTTTGATACAAGTAAGTGTCATATTTTATAGAGCTAGTGGTCTAGTGATAGGAAATCCATCTACCCAAATATTAAATTATAGTAGAATAGGATAGAAATTATTGAACAATTTATGCCACTTATATTTTTATTAAAATTTTTAGATATACATAATAAACTTTAATTTTTATTTAGGTATCGACAAAGTTTAAAAGAAAAAGAAGCAACTTCTGAAGTATCTACATGAAGATATTTTTAGTGACCATTCTGAAATGTTATTTAAATGATTATTTTTCAAGTGTTACATGAAGATATGTGTATCAGAAAATTAAGGATGGCTCTTTTATATTTATTTAGAAAGTGTGTGTTTTTTTTAATTATTAAAAAAACATTTTTATTAGAGATTGATTTTGAATCTACATATAAAAATTATAAATTTATATTTCTATAGTCATAGAAACATGTAACAAAATTATAATTATTAACAAAGATTGACTGTAAATCTTTAATTTTCTTCATTAATGGAAGAGCATTTAACGTTTAACAATCAAATAAAAATATAATTTTATATATTTCTGTAGCTAAGTACAGAAAATAAAAATCTGACTTACTATCTGTTTGAATCCAATACACAGGGTAATACGAAACAATTTACTTCATTAATCATTCTTTATTTTTCAGATTGAATATTGTTTAATAATTAATTTGGATTTTAATCTAATGGTAATATGTTTTGATGTCTATCAAAGATGTGTTATTTTAAATTGAATCCCCTTTTTTTCGGTACATCAAAACTACTTTATCACTCTAATACGATTTTTTTATTAATTTGAAATACTTTGTAAATTATTACACAATATTAAATCAGTGAAGAAAAAAAAAAATTCAAATGTATGTGGAAGAAAAAATAACCTATGATTAATTATTACTGGTTTTAAATTATAATGTTATTCTGTGTACATTACATATTCGTTATATATTCTAAATATACATATATAGACACACAATTCTATAAAAAATGTGATTTTATACAATTATGCTACATATAATGTGCTCTGTGAAATATCTATGTACATATATATAATTATTTGTATGGCATTTAAAATTCATTGTATTTTAATGTTTTTTCTATTGTTAATAAAAGTTGTTTTATATCAAAAAATAATTTTACTTTACACATAAAAGTATAAATATTTATTTTAAAAAAATGTAAAATATGAGTACAGTATATATTAGAAATATCAAATACAGAAGTAGTTCAAAGAAAATGTTTAAATGAAAAAAAACTTATGGCAAATAACTAAGGCCATGGCAAGTTTAATTCTTACATTTTGTGTGCAAAACTATTGGAAGTTGTTTGAAGCTTTTTACTTTAATTAAAGTCAAGTGAAAACATTTCACTTTTTTCTAATTATAACTCTGAAATTCTAAGGCAATAAAAGTTATATTTTCATATATATTGTAATTAATACAGAGAGCGTACCAATAGCTCAAACAAGCTCTTAATTGATAAGTGCAGTAAGAGAAAATATTTAAAATCTCTATCCGGAACATTCTTATCCTCAAAAAGGAGCTAGAATATTCAGACCCAAAAAGGATATTCAGACACAAGGGTCAGAATATTCTAGCTCCTTTTTGGGGAAAAGATTGTTCCGGATAGAGATTTTAAATATTTTCTCTTATCGCACTTAGTGTCTGAATATTTTAGCTTCTATTTGGGGATAAGAATGTTCCGGATAGAGATTTTAAATGTTTTCTCTTATTGCACTTAGTGTCTGAATATTCTAGCTTCTTTTTGGGGATAAGAATGTTCCGGATAGAGATTTTAAATATTTTCTCTTACCGCACTTAGCTTGTTTGAACTATTGGTACACTCTCTGTATTACATTTTTGTAAATACAAGATTATAAAAGCAATGTCATGTTATATATGACTTGCTTTATTGATTATTATATTGTAACTAATTATGTAATTAGTACATTAGGAAATGTATGTTTTATAATATTGACACAATGTAAAAGTGTCGTGACATAAAAAGGATTTTCTTTTGGCAAAATCAGAAATTTCTTTTTTTATCTATATGCCCAGACACTTTGTTAGCCAAATTAAGCACTCTTTCTGTCTGATATGGTTATATTTCAAGTAATTCCTTATTACAAAATCATTCGCCAATAATAAAAGTTGTTTTGATAATTCCAATATTCAACTCTTAATTGCTCATTTTTATCATAAAGTCTTAAACCAAAAAATTTCTACCTTTTTTCATTGCCTTAGCCTTTATGTTTCTCCCATTCTGAATATAATTTATTCTCTTTTAACATCCTACCTCCAAACATAAATGTTCAATACTGTTTTCCCATATCCACATAAATCACTGTAGAGTCCAAATTCTTATTCCATTTTTGCTCCCTTTTTTTTGTATTTAATTTTCCTTCCTTTCCATCAAATAACAACAAACTTCCTCTGGTATTATCATCCAGATTTTCCTACTTTATATATTTTTTATTTCTGTATAACGCCAAATTATTTTTATTTCATTTTACTTTTTCTATAACTAATTTATCTTTTAAAACAGACAAAACTCTCCATATAGTAGTGCCACTCAGTGCAAGCCAGAGTAATCAATGGATGCCAGAAGGCTTGTGCATAAAATCCCTATCTAGAGCCTACTTATCCAATATCCCCAGACTAGTTTCTGGCTTGTGGCCTTTGTCAGTGAGGGGCCTTGGATCTGAATGCACTGCACCTAGATAGGGATTTTATGCACAAGCCTTCTGGCACCCTTTGATTACTCTGGCTTGCACTGAGTGGCACTACTATATGGAGAGTTTTGCCTGTTTTAATAACAGTTATGAGCAGGCATAGGAAATGGAGGTCATGTGATGCTTGGTAGTTTAATTTACCTTTCGCCACCTCTTATAATTATGCAACTTTAAAATATTTTTTATATATTAAAATTTTGTATAAAAAAAGTTGAAATAAAATGAAGTACCAGTTTCCTTGGCAAAGTTCTTTTCTACAACTATGATTAATCTATGGATGCCAAATAGTTAATACATCAGTTGGTTTTTTTTTTTTGCCATTTTTTCAAATTGTAATATCTTTTATACTAAAGAGTTCTTTTATTTATTCTTTTTATAGAAAATTTGAGTGTAGTTGATAATTGTGGTTCCATTTGCTGATGATTTTATCCCTTTATATTTAATATTCAATTTTGGTGATGTAAGTAAACATTTTATAGCATTATTGTAAGTCCTCTTTCTGTTTCTCTTATATGTTCCACATCATAGCTTGAGCTATTGGATGTGCGGATTTAATGATCTAGTTTTTGGTAGCAAACCAGTATTTTCTTATACGCATATATGTAGATGATTAGCATCAAACATTACCTGGCTTTTTAAAAAAATATTGATCATGAAGAAATAGCAAGGGTAAATGCTTTAAGAAATAAAATATGAATCTTTATATTTTTAACATTATTGTGAAAATAATATGTCTTAGTAATGCTCAGTTGTTAGTTTGAATATCACTTATAAAGAGAGCAAGAGAAAGATTGCAAAGGAAGCATGAAAGAATTAAATAGTTTTTTTCTTATGTGTCATAGCATCATCCGGGAAGTGGTCCTGCTAACCCGGGACATCTGCTTGTAAAGCAGCTGTCGCTGACCTCTTGACCACCAATGCTTGACAAATTAAATAGTTTTTAAAGCAAAAAATGTGTAACATTGCTAATAAAGCCGATGCATTGGGAAGATGGCAACTATAGTTTCCCCCCTATAACTATGATTGCAAAAACTAATAAATATAAAAACATTAGAAATTAATAACAAAAATTTACTTTTTACCATTTTAATTTTTGTTTGCAGCGCATGTAGTGTATGTACACAACAAGTATATAATATATGCGGGAAATGCATACTTTAGTAGAGATTGCTATTGTCTGTTAATTTTGGCTTTTACAACATGACTTGGCAACAAATATGGGTATGGTGAAAATAAAATATTTTCATATGAGTTAAATAAAGAAAAGTTCAATAATGGAAGAAAGGTTTTAAAAGGCTATATCTGAAATAAAGTGGGAAAAGATTTCAAAATTAAAATTCCAGTTGATTTGCTAAAAATTATGAAAAAAGCCTTGTAAGAATTAATAAAAGTTTTAAACTTGTATATATTTTTGATTTTACAAAATATTCTTTTTATACAAAATAATATATTTGAATTTATCTAAACTTTTTCTTTAATTTTTTACAGGGTAGTAATTTAGTCTTTACACCTACGTGGCAACTACATTTGGGCATGACTCCGTTTGCCATTTTCTTGGTGGGCTGGTAGTTTAATGTATCTAGGAATCAAAGTTTATAGTTGGGGCATTTCCTTCAATAAACACTAGAGTGAGAATCGCATTTGGGCAAAAAATTATAAAAGAAGATACTTGAAAAGTTGGTTAACTGATTAAGTATTGCAAAAATAATTCTGTCTCCTACTTTTGCTGTATTTAAGAATCTTATTATGTTAGGAGTGTAACTTTTATAAGAAATGAAATTTTATATTAGAAAAAGTAAGAAATTAAAAAGTTTGTGATATGACTTTGATGATTAGAAAAGTGAAAAAAAAAATTCAAAGTAATAGGGAAAGTAAATCGACAGTATCTATTGTGAAAATTAGAAAGTGTGAGAAAAGATTAGGCATGTTTTAAAAGTAGATGAAATATATGTTGGAAGAAATTGTGGAAAGAAAAAGAAAGTGGTTAATAGATTATGTAAGCAAGAAGATAGAAATGAATATTTAAAGAGAAAGAATGAAAATCAATAAAGGTACCATTATAAATATGAAACTAATTTTATTTTACTTCCTAGTTTTAATTGGCAATGAAACTTGTGTTTTAGTGCATTGGTAATCAGTAGACTTAAGAGTTGAAGATTTTTATATTTAAGCTTAATCTGTTTCTTGTTTTCTTATTGACGTAAAATAGTGAATACTAAAAAAAAAATATTTGTGATTACAGTAGTCATCTACTTTGGGAAAAAAATAATCGATAGCAATTACATACCATAATTATTTAATTAGTATGATGGGGCGGGGGGGCAGAAAATATTAGAACTTTGACAGTATTTTTTTCTTTTAAAATATGTTTAATGATTTATTGTATACACGAAAAAAAAAATCAGAATCTTTATATGAAAATTTAAAAAAGTAATTTAATTTATTATGTCACATACAGCCTTATTTATTTAATACTTTTTTTTTTTAACATTTGAAATATGAAGAGTAAACTACATTCCATTATAATAACATTGCCAATAACACTTGAAGTCACTAACTGGATATTTGTGGACAGTTATATAATGAACTCGATTTTAACAGTAAATTGCAGCATTTTTTGTAAAATTAAAAAGTGAATATTTTTAAAAACAAACTTCACCTTAAGCTACAGTTTTAAACTTGATGTTAACAACCTCACAAACACATAACTTGGCTTCCATTTGATCAAAATGTTTTTTTATCTAACTGTTGTATTTTTACAATTTACTACTGGGATGTGCAATGAATGTTTAGTAAAATATAATCACACCAAGATTTCATGTTTAAATGAAGACAGTTGTTTTTCTGAAAATGATACTCTACTGCATGAACCAACAAACTGTTTTTGTGATCAGGACTGTGCCCTATATGGTGACTGCTGTGCGGATTTGAGTCGGGATAGTATTTTCACTCATCTGGGAGAAGAAAAACTATATACCTGTGTTAAAAATCCTGCTGGAGATTTGCCTCCATTTATCTATATATATTACAAATGTCCTATAGACTGGGAGGATAATGACATTAAAAAAAAGTGTGAAAGCCCTGAATTTAGTAATCCTTTCCATTTTAATCCCGTAACAAGCAATGCTTCTGGGTGGACCTATAAAAATTCATTTTGTGCCATTTGTAATTATGAATTTGAAAGTGATCTTATCTACTGGGGATTAATGGTCAAGTGTCCATATAATTTTGATATGATAAATGTGTCTTCTCTTCAGGAAGCCTTTGATCAACAGTTTGTTTATTATAGTTGCTTTTATGGATCATGGTTTTTGTATTTAAAAGATAATTCAACTTCTCTCCCATGCACTAAATGCACATCTCTTCCTTCACAAAATATTTCCATTAGAGGATGCATACCTCATATTTCTAAGTGTGCTAATAATTGGACAGACGATTCTGTCAAAAAGAAATGTTACAGTTACACCTCTTATCGCTATTATGAGGAAAATATTTACAAAAATGAATATTGTGCTCAGTGTAATTATATTGCTGTCGAAAAACTTCATTGTAAAAAAGCTTTAAGATTGAATGATAACATAGAGGATTGTAGTTCATATAACATTTCACGTTCACTTGATTCAACTTGCCTTTATGAACCCACCACAGACAAGTCTTGTAGGCCCGAAATGATTTATAAAATTGGAAAAAATCTGAATTAATGCTCTTTTTCTAAACCATAATTATTCATTCTAAATTATATCCCTATTTTTTTTAATTATTTTGATACATTTGTCTTCATGGAAATAATTATAATTGAATGATTTGTAGCTCAAAAGGATGTAAGAAATTCAACCGCCCTCGTTCGGCCTGATTGACAAACCAATTATTTACTGCCGTCAAAATGTATCCATATTAAAAAAAATCTAAGAAAATTGTTTATAAAAAAGCATTTATATAGTATTACAATAATGAGAAGAGATTTTATTGCATCATGAAATTATGTTTACTATTTTTAATATATGCATTTATTTTTTAAAAAATAATTACCATGTTTATTTGAAATAAACATATCTAAGTAGGTCTGTGCCAATTATGGATGCATGAAATGTAAAATACGTAGATAAGAACCTTTTAAGCGATGTTAAATAATGAAATTTAATACATATAGTATATAAACAAATTGTATTATGTCAAGTTCTAAACAAACAGTCATAAAATGTTTATTCTTTTTTATTACTATATTATTTAATATGTAAAATTAAAAATAAATAATTTTCAATGAAATATTATTGGTCAAACCTAATTATGTTTTAATCAGTTTTTGTCAAAGATACCTTTTAGAATAACTGATTTACTTAATGTACTAATTATTCCAGAGTCTTTCTAATCCGAAGGGAAAAGTTAATCTTTAACTGGCATTTTTAGTTCAGTAGAAAATAGTATAAAAGTTTAAGATTTAGTTTTGGATATCTTGGTAAAATTAACAAGTTGTAAAAAAAATAGTATTTATATTTTTAATATAAACTTTGAATGGTCATTGGTGGATAAATTAAATTACAGAAGAGCATGTTGAAAATGGTAATCCTGTAAAAAGCATAAATTAATCCATTTATATTATTAATGCAGTTTTCTAAAAACTATTGTGAAAAATATCAATGCTTGGAAAACATTTCTGCATTCATTATTAGATAATTTTATGTTAATTTTTGTAAGTAATACTACGCAAATGTTTTTGTCTTATGCTGTTTAGTTCTGGGGTAAAACAACAGAATCAAGATCTAAAGATTTCTGGAATAAAGTTCAAATTTATTACTTCCTGTACTAGAATTTCATATGACCTCCCATGCAACAAACCATTTGTTTATTTTTATAATGAAATTATTAGATATATATATTTAATTAATCATAAACCTTAATGTATATGTACGCATTTAATTTGTGTGTTTGTGGAAAGATGTATTCCTTGTGTTTATTATATAAATATAGATATACAATTACTACACACATTGAAAGGTAATTGAGGTAACAAAAGTAAAATATAAAAAAAAATTTAAAAAAAAATACGCTTTTACTCTTCATTAATGTACATGGTTTTTTTTCTAAATAAGTATTAAATAACCTTCACAGTAACATGCATTCTTTTAAAATCACACGAATAAAGATACAATAAAAGACAAATGATGCCAAGATGCACTTTATACTAAACCAGCACTTACAGTTGGGCCAGGTCACTCTTTCATATATATATATGAAGAGCATCAGTAATAGATTCTTATATGATTTACAAATGTCAAACTCACTCTTCTCAAAATTTTGACACCATCCACTTGAAATAAATATGGGAGAGTAAATTTGACACATAAATCAAAATATAAGAATTTACTATTGATAAAATACTTACATGACATGAAGTAAAGCAGTAAAATATTTGGATTTTTTTGTTGTTGTTCAATGATCACAAATGAAGCCAAGATTTTGCTATGATGAAATATATTGAGAAAACTTTAAGATCAGTTTTACATTATACTGTTTCATCGGCAGTCCTATCAAAAGATCAAAATTTGCCGACATTAAAAGAAAGTGACTATAGAAAAACATTCAAAAATACAAAAAATCCCAGTTTGGATTAATGATATATAAATTATATTTTCATTGAGTTATAACTTTATTTATAATGACCTTGCTATAAATATACAGTAAGCCACATGCTCCAATATTTAACAAAAAGGGTGATCTAGCTATTCATATAATACCAGGACTAAATATGCCAATTGTTTATTTGGAGAGCTTCACAAGATGATTGTAATAATAAACAGTAATCATAAATGTTTGCCTAGTGGTTAGCATAGCAGCCGGCCTGGGTTCGCTTCCCGGTCAACGCATTTGACATATAAATGTATGATTGTGCAGCTTAAGTAATTTTTTTTTTTTTACTCACGATAATATTTTATAATTTCATTTATTTTTATTAAACTTTATTCAATTGTTTTACAGTCAAGTATTAATGATTATTTACCTATGTATTAAAGAGAATAAATAAAATATAAAACAAACAAACAAAAAAAAAGATATTGAATATAAACACATTAAAACATGTTGCTATTGTATCTGAGATAGTATATATATATTATAATTATACAAAGTTGCACCTCATTTGTTTTGATCTATTGTATTCCTCGAGAGGGGGGGGGTATTATTTATAATATCAGCTGGATCGCCTCAATGTATTTGGAATAAAGAAACATTAATGCAAATAAATGTTAAAGAGTTTATTCACTCATAACAAATAATAGTATAAAATCTTAGAAAATAAGATCTCTAATTGTAGACTCCTCTTCCATCAGTGCGTGTATAAATTATTTACACGCACGCTTAGCAAATGTCAATTTTATGTGTGTTATCTTGATATAATATATTTTATACACAAACTTTGCTGAATTATCTGCAATTACATATCAATCTAGTTTTTGCATTAATCTGAATATTTTAGAATACATTAATTTTATTTAAGTCTGATGCATGCTGACGATATGTAAATTTTCTAGAATGTAATTAATGAAGGGTAAATTTATGTTCTGTGACTGTAATTTTAAATAAAATGCAGTATCTTTATTTATAATCAATAGATATATCTACATTTTTCACATGTAATTATCTACACATACTGCATTATAACTAATACAGATTGTCCAACTCTTTCCCTCACTCTAGAAAATGATCTTTTAGCCACAATTATAATCTCGCAGCCTTTGAGATCACTGGTGGTCATTGACACGACTCATTTAGACCTTTCTTCATCTTGGAATCTTTTTTTCTCTTATTGGAAGTGCTTTAATGATGGGCTACCCCCCCCCCATTGTTATAATTACTAACTTGTTAGAATGATTATTCATTTCTGCTAAATCAATTTAATTTGACTTTAATTATTTGATGTCTCTATAGCTCACAGCTGTCATAATGATGTATCTGTACCCTCATCTTCTTTTATTACAGTTTCTCTGTCAAATGTACATTTTCTATTTATGTTTACTGGCTCTAATAACTGATTCTGACAAACTGCCAAATGACTAACACGTATTCTCATTTGGTTTACATTAGACAACTAAATTAATCAATTGTTTTGATATCACATTTTGTTATTCTGGGAAGCCTTTTTTCTTTAGAATATCTCGTCCATACAGTGTCACCAACTTTGAATTTTTAGATGTCAAAATGATCTTGTTAATTATGTTTTTATTAGACCCTAACATTGAAATAAGGGTTTGAAACTTTCAACACATTAGAATGTCAATTGGCATCCTTTTAATAGAAATGCAAAGTGTAAAATGCTAACCATTGCATCTATCAAAGCTTCCATGATAACTTTATTTAACATGATCTTTAATTGCTGTATTGTCTTTTTGGCTAGACCATTTTAATCAGGATGATATGGTAGTATTAAGATATGATGTATGTCATTACTAGCCAAAAATTCTTTAAACTGCATAAGCACAAAAACATCTCTATTATCAGAATTATTGTTTAATAGTATAATGTATGTTTGTGCTTTTGACAATTTTGCACTCCATCTATTTACAGTACAACTTAACAATTATAAGAAAAATATAATCATTCAATGGTACAGCATGACCTAAATATAGTCTTTGCCATGGTTGGTTGCTTTAGACCAAAATTTTAGTTTTTTCACCAGCAATATAGTGGTGGATGAACAATCTCTACATTGTTTAACTATCTGATCAGTCTTGCAACTTTTCATTTTTCTCAAGTGTCCTTTATGAAGAAAATTAATACTTGTTTTTTTTTTTTGCCATCAGTTGGAATAAATACACAATCCATCATTAGAATACATTTGTTGCACATTGATAGACTATTCTGTGCATATATTCCATATAGTTTTTCTAATATAACGTTTTTTAAGCCATCCATGATTGATTCATCTCTCTGATGTTAGATAGCCAGCATCTCTTTTAGTTAATTTAGCTGCTATTGTACTATTCATTGTTTTCACTGGAGTCTATGTAGTTAACTTCTGTAATTTATGCAAAACTAGAAGTTATCTGGTAATCTTGACAGTTATGCCTTCATGACAATTTCTTTATCAGTTTATAAATAGATTGAAATTCATATGCTGCCAATATATTAATCAGTGGATCATTTTTTGTCTAGCACGTTCAGGAGTGTTTTTCAAGTTTCCTAGAACATTCATCAATGGAAAATGATCTGTAAAATTTAAACTCGCATTCATAAATGTAATGATAGAATTTTGCCACAGCAAAAACTATTGCTAAAGCTTCTTTGTCAAGCTGATTGTAGCTTTCAGTAGTTATCAATGTTCTAGAAGTATAACATTCACTCCCATAATAATATGATTTTAAAGTCATTATTCCATATTCTGAGGCATCAGTTGTAACAATGACTTCCTGACTATTATGATAGTGGATATGTAATTGGTTAGAATTTAATAGGTTCTTAGCACTGTTGAAAGCATTTTTATGCTCTGCATTCCATTTCCATCACTATCCCTTTCTTAACAATTGGTATAATAGCATAGTAATATCTTTATGTCTTAGAAAACTCTTAAAAAATTGAACCAGCATAAAATTGCCTGTAAATCTTTGACATTTTTTAGTTTAGTGGCATTTTTTACGATTTTGATTTTTTCTGTACTGGAATACTTTTGATTAATTACATGTCCCTGAAATTTAATTTCACTGGTAGTCCAAATGTATCTAAAGACATTTAATCTTACAATAATTTTATCCAATTTAGCACAAATTTTAAATATGTGTATTGATAATTCACTTTCTGTTTCTGCAGTTATCAAGATGTCATCAAGCTGTTGGAATAACACCATCCTTACACCGAAACAAACTGTCAATTTTTACCTGAAACAGGATTTGTTTCATAGTGTAGTTTATTGCATTTAAATAACTCTAGGTGGGTGCATATTATTCAGCCATTCTAGTCATGATGGGAATTTGATAGAATGTGGACTTGAAATCGATTTTAGCAAAATATTTTTTTTTTTGTAATGACACCATTATCTCCTATGCATTGGGTTGCAGGATTCTCTGCATAGGTTCATCATGTCTCTTTTATCAGAGTTAATATGCCTTTTTAAACCAGTTCATGAATTGTTTCTTTTACTTTCAACCTTAACACTAATTAATGTTCTATGGTCTACATGCAATTGATTACACCTCTTTTACCAGTCCTTTGATGACCAGCCATCTTTTTAGCTCTGCTGATCCTGACTTAAATAACTGTAGATGTTTAATTCAGACCTCAGATTCTATATTTTTTTTAATTACATCAGTTTACATTTCCAATGGTTTGATACTGTTTATTTCCAAAGTAGGAGTGAATTCATGCTTCACAAAATAGAGAGGTAGAAATGTTGTTCTGGACTTTACCTTAACAGGTACCATTACTTTTCCACATATCTATTCTGTTACTATGTACATCATTGGTTTTCGTGTGTTTTCTCAAGTATAAAACTTTTTTTACACTTCTAAATTATTTTTGTCCAATCATTCTGTGATACTAATGACAATACTGTATTACTATCTATCTCCATAATAATTTTTCATTTGTTTATATATACATCCAGAAAAATATGATTGATGTCCATTTGTTTTTTTCTTGACACTTTGTCTTTACCATGACAGACTTCATAAGTGTCCAATTATATTGCAAGCATGATATCTTTCACTTTTAAACCTAAAGTTTTTCTTCAGATAACCTTTTCACCACAACAATAATATATGCAAGACTTATTTGGACTTTGATGGTTTGAAATTTTAGATTCTGTTTTGTAAACTGCCATTAAACATACTTTTAGTGTTTTGTAACACAATAACTTTCCATAATTAATTTATGGACTATATATTTCTCAACTTCATGCTCGTATGTCAACTTCAGCTCACTAAGAAGAACTCGTCTTAGCTTATTGTCGGTCATTCTCCATAACAATTGATCGAGAAATATGTCATCTAGTTCAGTATTAAAGTTACATTCTTTAGCTAATGTTCTTAATGCCTATCATAATCTTGGTATTTCTCATATGGTGCATACTCCTACTTCTAAATCTTAAATATGCAACCAATTTCGAAGCCAGAAGTCTAAAATACATGCCAACATGTCTTACAATTCCAAATAGGGTACTTCTTTAAGAGGTTTAGAGTTGGTTTGTCATTTGTAGAAACTCCAGAATCATCCACTTAAGCATTGCTACCTTTAACTTATCATTTTTTATGCCAGGGGTGGGCAAATAATGGCCCAAGGGCCACATGTGGCCCTCTAAGCATTTTTATGTGGCCCGCCAAGACAATCAGAAAAATCCACCTTGGACTGAATTTCCTTCCTGTTGCATGACCGAATATTCATCTCATATTTTCCACTAGGATGACTACATCAATACACATGTGCAGTATAGATACGATGTGCAGTGCTTTTCCAGTTGATCTGATTAATTTCAATTTTGTCTTTGCATTAGTAAATATATACATTTCTAACTTCAGTGAAACCATGAACACTCCAAAAAAATGTAAAATCAGTAATGAATGACATGTGTTTAATGAAGAATGGACAAACAAATATTTCTTTGGTAATACAGGGAATAAAGCAGTGTGTTTATTGTGTCATGAAAAAAAGATGTGGCCCTTCGCTTCCACAAAGTGGCCCCCGATGCGGCCCTCCACCAACCTGTGTGGCCCCCGAGCCAAAACAATTGCCCACCCCTGTTCTATGGTATTCATCAACATATATTTACATATTCCACATAAAGGTCCCAATTTGCTGCACTGCTTGCATCAAATTCATTTATAGAAATATTCTTTAATACCATTTTTATGTAGAAGTTCAGTCACAGTGTTCTTGTTATAGACAACAAAAATAAATATTTCCTATTTCTAACTTGATATTTCTGGGGTACTTCTTTACAGATTCTCAAACTGTCAGACTGTTACAATCGGCTGTATTCCCAAGGTATTTTTTACAATGCCAGCTGGATCACATCAATATATATGGAATAAAAAAATATTAACACAAATAAAACTTAAGCAAGAGTTTATTCACTCGTAACAAAATAATATAAGTATGTACATAAAGCAATTAATCTTCTTAGAAAATAAATCTCTAGAAAATAATCTCTATTTGTAGACTTGTTTTCCATCAGGGTGTGTATAAATTCTTTATAACCATGCTTAACAAACATTGTCCATTTATGGGTGTTATCTTGATGTAATAGTTTACACAGACACTTTGCTAGATTATCTGCAGTTTTATATCAGACAAGTTTCTGCATCAATTTGAAAATTTTATCACGCATTAATTTTTTTAGGTCCAATGCATGCTTATAATATATCTATGTTTTCTAGAGTGTAATTAATAAGTAAATTTATTGATATATTGTATGTCCAGTGGTGGCTCGTGATGAGGTCTGCTTCAGAAAAGTTTTAGCAATTGTTTTAATATTGTGTAAAATGAAGCAAACATGCAAAAAAAAAAATATACATAAACTTGATAAAATTATAAACATATATATATATATTAATTAGTAATAGCCTACATTGTTACAGTTCAAGCTTGATCCATTCATTTAAAAATGAAATCCATTCTTCTTGTTTTACTTTGTGTGAAAAGGTTAATAATTTTTTCCTTGATCTTTGGATGATTGTGAAGGAAATTTTTCTCCATTGAGAACACTGCAAACGCATTTAATCTTTTAAGATTCATAGTATTCTTTGGAAAACTTTTTATTCTTTCCAGTTTTGAAAAACAGCATTTTGGTTCTGATATAGTCATGGAAATTATTAAGAGGATTTTTATCAGTTTCGGCATTTCTCTAAGAACATCATCTATATTATTTTGCAAGATAAAATTCAATAGGTTAATTAATTTGCAATATTTATATATATCGGATGTACAATAGAATACTTTTAGTTCAGTTTCAAGCTTTTCTTTGCCAATCATGGGATATGTTTCAGTAGTTAGTATTATCTCTTCTGTAGGCAATTCATTCCTAAACTAGTGAAGCTTTTCTTGTTGAACAATTTAGCAGTTAAGATTTAGTAGATGAATATGTGTCCATTATGGCAACACATATACAATCACATACTTTCTTAGCTTCTACCATAAGTGTCTTTGAAGAATTCTAACAGGATTTCAAGTTTTGTAAATCTAAAATAGCAATTTTGAAATCTGTTATATATTTATTGACTTTTAAACCCACTAATTTCTCGAGATTGCATTTGGTTGTAAATCATTTCAATATGACGAATAATCTGATGAAAAGCTCTAATTAAAACATGAAATCATCACCATTCAAATATTTTAAAATTCCTGTCGCTTTTACAATAGTTTGATCTGCATTTGATATTGATTGAATTTCAGTAAGGCAGCATTTTAAAGATAGCAAATTTTCATAAATTTTGTTTATAGTCTGTATATTAAAGTTCCACCTTGTAGAGGATGGATGTGGAATGCTGACAACCATATGCTTCTTGAGAATGGATACATGTTTCATTGATATTGAGAAGAATGTTGGAATAGCCAAAACATTAGAGAAAAATATTATTGTTTTCTGTGTAATACTTACTGCATTTCTCATTATTAAATTGATTTGCATAACAATGAATGAAATGTGCATTACTATCAACTGCTTTTATTTTTGCTTGAAGTCCTGCCTTTTTATTTTTCATGACATTTGCACCAATAAATATCTGAGCTATCAGTTTTTGTCCAATTCCTTCAAGGACTATGTCTAATTGTTCTAGAATACATTTTGATGTGCCATCTGCAGTTTGATTTTCTGGAACAACCCCCCCCCTCTAATGCTCAAATATTTCTCTATTCAACATGTACCATAAAACAATGACCATTTGAATGTGTTCCAAAACATCCAATGTGTCAGTGGCCATAACTGCTACAAAGGAAGCTTCTTTAATTTCTGCCTTTATCCCCTCATGATAGGCAGTCAAGTGTCACATTCTGAATGGCCTTAGAAACACTTTTGAAGACCATAGTGTTTTCTAAGTGATTCTTCAAATCTGGATCTAATTTTGATGCAAAATTTATTAATCCTCTAAATACCACTAGATTTACTGAATCATCTTTCATCATGATGACATAAAAAAGTTTCAAAGTTTCCACAAAAGAAAATACAGTTGATTATTTTGGATAAAATTTCACTGTTTTTTTTAATTTTTACATTGTGCTCATTGATTGAAAGCCTGTATGCTTCACTAAGTTTCTTTTTAAAATTTACATTTTCTAAAAATGATATTGAAATCACATTTTTTAACGTACTTTGATTTTTCATATTTTTAGTTTTTTCTTTCATTTTGTTTATATTTCCAAAAACCATCTTTTGGCCATGTTACATCACCTCCAAGCAACAAATAATAGAAGCAAAACAATGTATTTGTTACTTCACAGCTGCAAAGCCAACTTTTGTGTTGGCACCATTCAGAATTAAAACTATAAATATACTTCTTATTATTGCTTATTCCTGGCTGAGATATTTGAATATCAGGGGTTAAATGACCTCTTTTCTTAACTGTAACTTTTTCATGGAGAGAGAACTGTGAAAACTTAAGCTGTTGAAGTTCACTTATAAATACAGAACTTATTTCTTGAGGATGCAAGGAGGATATGGTTAAATTATTTAAATTTTCTATAAAATAAAAGAATAAAAAAGACTATATTGAAAGCATGACAATCATCTAATTCCACACTTTATCACATTCAAGAATATGGTACATGGTTTTTACAACATCACATGTTGAGTCAAAAAGAAACACTACCTTTTACTTGCATAACAGGATCGACATTGCATGAGCAACAGTTCTCTCTACCTAGTTTGCAGCTTTTTATCTGACATATGCATATGCACATAACAGCCAAACACCACATCACTGTAACTGTAAGTGCACAGTTTTATACAAGGATTTTAGTAATTTTGCTTTTCATTAGTAATTTTTTCTTATGACATTAAGCTTAAGGATAATATAATATACATGTTTAAAGAAAGAAAGAAAGACTCACTAAGTCATTATATTGAATGTTATCTAAAATAGAGGCAAGGTCAGCATTGCATGAGTGACAATACTATTTGTACCTAGCATGCAGCTTCTTATCTCTGACATGTGCCCAACAGCCAAACACTGCATGATTGGGACTGTAAATCTTACAGTTTCATACAAGGATTTTTGTAATTTTTTTATAAAGTAGAGAATGGCTATTAACTTTAAGCTTAAGGATTATATAATGTACAAGTATAAAGTTAGAATTACAGAAACAAAGACTCATAATGAATATTATAGGGGGTCTTTCAGTTACATAATGCCTATATACAAGCCACACCTGTGTGCGAATGTAATTACATTAAATAAAATATCTTTATTTTATCAATTAAGTATATATATATATATATATATATATATATCTGCACGCATTGCATTTTATCTATTACAGACAGAACCTGATTATTAAGTTATTTGTGAAAAAAAAATCGTTTTTGAGATAAATAAGGACCAGATTGGTATAAGTCAGCTGTATACACATTTATAACAATTAAAAGAATTGAACATCATATGATTACCCTTCTTTATGCCTACACAAGCTGTTAATACAGAGGCAAAACTCTCCATTCAGTAGGGTCACTCAGTGTAAACCAGAGTAATCAATGAAAGCAAAAAGCTTTGTGTATAAAATTCCTATTTAGTGCTTATTCATCCAATATTCATAGATCAGTTTCTAGTCTGCGGATTTTATCAGTGAGGAGCCTTGGATCTGAGACCACTGTCCCTACATTTTAGGATCCAATGCAACATTCCAGCTGTCACCTTTTACATTTTTTAGTTAATTATAAAGCTTTGATGCCAACATGTAAATGCAGTAATGTTTTCAATTCAAGCTCATTTGCTTGTATAATCATATAGATCTGAACTCAGTTCAACATCCATACATTTTAGTGTCGGTTTTTTTAATAACCACAATCACCATAATTCTCTTGAGAAAGATTAGTATTAATCCACCAAACATCACATATGCACCATTCTTTATGCTTACACAGGCTGTTAACATAGAGATGGGATGTGATGCACTGTGACTTCTCCTTACATGAAGTCAAGAATCTCTCAGAAACTATGTCCAGAGAAACCTGTTAGCCATTTTACTTTCCCTTTCCATTCTCCACCCACCATCCCATTTCCACAACATAATCTTTGTCAACTCCATGGCCTTTATATCCAAATCAGCCTTATCTTTTCCCAAATCCAGCATAAAAACCAATAACCCACTTTCTGTTCAATCGTTTTGTTTATATTTATTCTGCTTTCAGGCATTTACATTCAATTAGCAGATGCCTAATACTTTCTATGTCATCTTACACAACTTGCACACTAAATCACCCACATTTTTCCATTTATGAGTATATTTTCTTGTTGCTAAAGATCTCATTTGAGCCTTAAACAGTAAGCTATTTTCCTTGCTATTATCATAAATTAACTCACACCCCCAATATTCCGTTTACTTCTACATATCTTTAAACTTTTTTTACTCTCCGTACTAGTTCTTTATCTCTCCAACTCCCTATTCTTTATTAATGCATCTATTCTTCTATCCTGTTCTTTACCACTATAACACTCAACAATTCTCCTAATACAATCATTCCATCTTTTGTACAAGTATAGTGACATAATTTTTTTATCCAAATCTTCTGCACACTACATTGTCTTTCTTACCCATCTTGTTGCGTGACCTTTATTCATAACCCAATTAAATACTATTTGGCTATTTTTTTTTATTATCCATACTAAACATTTTCATTTTGCTTTTTGCATCTCTCATGTAAAAACTTGACCATTCAATTTCTCCTTGAATTGCTTCTTTTGTCATCCACACATCTGCACCTAAAGCATGTCTTCCTATTTCTCTTTGTTCTTTTTTTAAGTAATCTAATACCACTTTACATTGTTACTATATATTAACCCTGCTACTGCCACTCCCTTCCATACAATTCTAACTACATCATATTTATTATATGAAAACACTGTTAATTTCTTTATCAATCCCTTTCTTTTCTTTGTTTCAGTTATCAATTTTTTCTCTGTCTTCTCCCAGTGTTAATCATCATTACTTTTGATTTTTCTTTACTACATTTAATCCCCATCCTTTTACCAACCCTTGCACATGTCCTCAGCAAAACTTCCATATCTGCAGCAAAAGACATCATATGCAAATAAAAGACTTGGCAATGTATATACTCTCTTACCACCTATTAATGGTATCTCTATCCCTCTTCCTAGTCTTTCTATTGCTGTCTCCGTTTCTCTCAAATAAAAAAAAAACAAAATAGGTGACATAAGATATCCTTGCCTTAGTCCCACTCCATTTTTAACTTTTACTGGTTCTATATTCTCTAATTGATGTGTATAGTAATTATTTTCATATAATTTTTTAATAATATCCACTAAAGCTCCATCCATTCACAAATTTACTAAACTTATCCATAATCTATGTCTATTTACTCTATCATACACTTTCTCTATATCTATAAAAACCATATATAACTGTATACCTGTATTCCTATTCATATCCCATTAGTTATGTAACTAGAAATAAATTATCACCTATATACTTATCCAATCAAAAACCTCCTTGCATTTCTCCCACTATATTATTTTCTTCCATTCCATTAGTTGTCAAAAACCTCCTTGCATTTCTCCCACTATATTATTTTATTCCATCCATTTTGCAACTCTTCCAGCCACCATATATGAGAAAACTTTATAAAACTGATGTTACCATTATTGGTCTATAATTATTTTGTATGATCCTTGTCCTTTCCTTTAAATAGTAGCATTACCCTTATATTACTCCAACTACCCAGAAAATCTCTCTTCTGTGCCATCTTATTAAAACATGATAATAGTTTTACTTTTGTCCTATGCCCTAAATTCATTATCATCTCTACTGCCCATTCATCTAAACCTCTTGCCTTTCCACTTTTCAATTTCTTCCTTGCCTCATTCAGTTCATTCTCTGTAAACCTAATATTTCCATTGCTATATACTTTCATGTTTGCTATCACTGTCCTTTACCTCTAACATTTTTTCTATATCCATTACATACTTATTTAAGATTATCTTTAATTCTTCTTTAGAGCTACACTCTATTCCCTCATCATCTAGCAATACTATTTCTCTCTCCTCTATATTGATTCTTTTAATGTATTTCCAAAATTTTTTACTTCCACCTCTTCCACTTTTATTAATTTCCTTAAACAATTTACTATTCAATTTTACTTCCACCTCTTCCACTTTTATTAATTTTCTTAAACAATTTTACTATTCAATTTCATTCTCTCTCTATAATTATCTATTTTAGCCAACTTCTTTTTTTCTAAGTTTTCCCATTTAACATTAACATCTTTTTCACCTTCTTTGTTCTTAATAACACATACATTCTCTGCATGCTTTCCCCTTCTCTTTTACACTTTTACTAACTCTCACTTTTTTATTACTTTTATTCTTCTGAATATTCTTACCTAAAACCCTATTTGCCACTTTTTCTATTTCACCATACTAGTCCTTATACTCATCACCAACCAACTGTTCCATGATTTCTTCAACTTTACATTTATTATTCTTATCATTCACTCTCCATCCACATTTTTCACTATCCTTTCTACTTTTATTTCTATTTTCCATCACATTACTAACCATTTCTATTATAAAGAAATTATGATCATTGTTACATATTCTCTCTTCATTATCAAACGACTTAATTTTCCATACTTTATTCATCCCCTCATTCTCTACTAATACATAATCTATTGTGTGGAATTTTTTTTTTCTAGACCATGTCTATTGTCCCTCATAAATATTTGATAAATTTCCAATGCTCAAATTCGCTCTCTGACAAAAATTCTTCAAAAGCTGTCCATTCTTATTACCTACATGATCAATTTCTTCAATATGCCCATTCATATCCCCTATAACCATTATTCTTTTCCCCTTTTCTTTGAAACTCTGTATAGCCTTAACTAGGCATTTATATATGCTACTGTTCCACTCCATTATAGTTTGACTATCTTCAGTAGCTATATACACTATAGCCACCCTCCATTCCTGTCTTCCTACCCTTATCTTAAACCACAAATGTTACTGACATTTAACAGTATTTACATATGTTTTTAACATATACCACCAGCCCTTTTTTCTTTTTTTCTATTTATACTCTGCCATACCAAGTCTTCCAAAATAGGTTCTTCTTCTTCTCTTAGTTATGTTTCCACTACTGCTAATACATTAAGCTCTTCATTTTTAATTCATTTGTTTAATTCCAGCCACTTTTCTGGTCTCCTACCACCTTGCATATTCAAATACCCTATTTTAACAACTTCTTCTTTCCTATCTAGATAAAACTCTCCGTTAAGTAGTGCCACTCAGGGTGAGTCAGAGTAATTAATGGATGCAAGAATGTTTGAGCATAAAATCTCTATCTAGTGCCTACTCATCCAATATCCCCAGATCAGTTTCTAGCCTGTGGCTTTCATCATTGAAAAGCCTTCTCGCATCCATTGATTACTCTGGCTTGCAATGAGTCGCATTATTGTATAAAGAGTTTTGCCCCTGAATTAAAAAATACATAAATGAAATTTAAACTTGATAGGAGAGTTGATTTACTCTGAATTAAATGTATAATATATTAATAATTATTGGTAACGTCAACTAGCGGCTTGCTGATAATGTAAACTTTAATTAACTAGCAGATACGGCTGTCTGTATACCCAATTTTCATAGTATTGAACTATATAACTGTCTGTGCTTAACTGCACATATACTCGTAACTGATGTACTCCATTTTTAACAATACATTATAATGTATTATTGCCTGCACATTATTTTGTGCATTTTCGATGTATGCTCTAGTATTCGCACACATGTGTAGTTTTTTAGTTTAATTTTGCTTTCCTAATTTGCATTATTGATTCGCATACTTCCTTCTTTGCAAATTAGCATACTTTGTATAATTTTCATATTCGCGTAATCTTTGTTATTATGCATAATTAATTTTTCTGGAATGCTTTCAATGTACTCTATTTCTGACTAATTATATACACATACTCATGAAATTATTTACATTTTTATATTAACCGGATACATTTTTTTGTCAGAACATAACAGTGTTTGCTAAACTTTTTTTTTTTTAAAGAAAAGGAATGAATTAATATTGATATAATAATGGCATTGATCGATAATTAGGAAATAAATTTTCATATTTTTAAAAAAAAAAAAAAAAGCACTTTAAAAATATGAATAATTGTATGTATAAATTTAAGAATTAGCTCTAGGCTAGAAAGTTTATTACCTTTTAACCTTTAAAACATTACTCCCTCACCTATTTTTGTGTGAACTGCACCTGAATACTAATACTTTTTATAAGTAAATTTTTGGTGGATGTAGGATCAAATAATAATTCAATTGCTTAAACCTGTTAATGAATGATTTATTAAATGGTATAAAGTTCCAACAATGTGGACTAAATGAAAATATATACATACATATATAGAATTAAAACCAGTGCACATCACTAACTGAAAATTCAAATATTTGGCGGAGTGATTTGACATTTTATATACAGAATTGGTTATACACAAATGTTAATAAAACCAGTGCAGCATCAATGCCTAGTTTGATATCTACAGTAGTGGAACTTCATCAGAATAATCAGTTGTTCTACTGACTAGCTTGTCATTTATGTCTCACTGCTTGTTCAGGCTTTCCACTCCTTTTTAGTCTATGTATTTGTGTCTACTTATTTTTTGCTCTGTTGTGATTTGATATGATCTGCTTTTTCCAGAAGTTAAGACTATCTTGGAATCTTCTACTGCTCTCAAAAGTTTACTTGAGTTCTAGATTCATTCATCTGATATTTAAAGAGTATCTAGATTAATTCTATTGCAGATCACTTGATTAATATTTTATTTTAGTGATTGCTTTTACTTTTTGCGGTAATTTATTAAATAATTTGTTATTCTAATAGACAGTATATACAGCTTTCTTCCTACATAATATGTAATATATGAGTGTGTACACATATAGTACTCCTTTCAGTACAGATAACTATGCTGGTGGTTTTCTATTTTTCAGTGGATGTGGTTGGTGTAAATAGATTTTGTTCTAATTCTGCAAGGAGTTTTTATTCATCTACTTCTGTATGGATTGTTGTTTCTGATGTTTTTATTTCACATGATCACCATTTTTTCATGGTGATCATGTGATGTTTATGGGCTTAAAACCAAAGATACCAAAATGTATAGTACTGAACTGAGTTCAGATCCATATGACTATATAAGCTAATGAGCTTGGATTGAAAATATTGTTTTCAATTTAAGACTCATAGTTTTGTAGTTAAGTAGAGATAAAAGGTGGCTTCTGGAGGATTGCATTACATCCTAAGATCTAGGTGCAGTGTTTTCAGATTCAAGGCTCCTCATTGACAAAGACCATAAGCCAGAAACTAGTCTGGGGATTATGCACAAGCCTTCTGGCATTCATTGATTACTCTGGCTTGCACTGAGTGGCAATACTGAATGGAGACTTTTGCCTGTTTTAATAATGTTTTTACTTGTGGTATATTGATTGGATTTTCCATATTATTAAATAGATTTTTGACTTCAGTGATTTCAAGTTATATGATATCAGGGATTTGATGATAGATATGATTAATGCATCTTTTGTTCAGGATTCATGACTATTTCTACATCAACAGTTTGACTTAATAGAAAGACTGCACAGTTTCTTCTATCCATGCCTATTTTAGAAAATCATAACTCTAGACCTTGTTGCCTATTTCATATTTTACTATTTTTATCAATTAATATGTTTTTCTTTTGGGGAAGTAGCAGAAATAACTTATTTTATAGTCTTTCGGTTACTAATAGTCCTTTGAGAAATTTCCCAGTGGCTGTTGATGAAATTGGCATGATCCAGTAATGTAGTATATAGCATATCTTGTATATTACTTGCTTTTACTTTATTTAAATACTATTTAAAATACTGGATGGCTTTCTCAGCCAACTCATTTGACTTGAGGTACTGAATAGACATAGTTTATATCTATTTCTTCTTAAAGTTTAGGAATTTAGCTAAGAAAAAGCTAATTTTATTAGGATTTCGAGCAATTCATGATTTATCAAGATTTAATTTTTGCAATTGTTTCATCTACAAAATGCTTTTTACTATTTGGTATTTTGTGAATCTAGGATAGGCATCTATGGGAATAATAAATAGATGTTCTTTGAACAGTCCTATATGGTTTATATTTATGCACTTTCTCTATGAATATATACAAAAGAATTGTGTATAATAACCATTTTTTAACAGATCATTTTTTAAATCTCCTAATAGATGTTTCTTTTTTGTGATCCTATCTGAATTTAAGCATATTTTAAACTCTGTTTGTAAAACTAAGTATATCAACAAAAGTCCTCTTACCAAATTTGGTGCAGTTTTAATAGATATACAATCAATTTACATCTGTTCCCCATCTAAAACGATTGTTTGAGCTAGTTGAGTGAGTAATAAAAATTATTAAGATTTATTACTGTAATTTGACAATTGTTTACATTGATAACTCTGACTTGCACTGAGTGGCGCTACTGTATGGAGAGTTTTGCCTCTGTGTTATCAGATTTTGCCTTTGTGTTATCAGATTGTGCAAGTATAAAGAATGAGGATTGTGTGATGTCTACATACTTTTGTAGGATATATTTGTATATGTATAATTCTTTTGCATACATATGTGTGTGTGCTTTATGAAGCAGTCTTCCTTTCTTTAGCTGAGTGAAATTTTGGTGATGAATACCATAATCATAGCTCTCTAATTTCATAGCATAGTTGCTTTATTTATTATCTATCCTAATTAATCATATTATGTAAATCAATTCATTTACATATTCCATCTATATAATAATTGAATGCTGTTTTTTATATAGTATTTGCCTGAAGGTTTGAGGTGACAGCATATTAGATGTGATAATATGTTGGACTATTTCCATCACGTTGAATGTATAAAAAAATTTAAACTTTAAAATTTTTCAAATACTAACAACAAATAGACAACACAGGTTAATAGTGACACGACATTTTGAGTAGTATTATTCTCCACTCTTCTTCAGATATTGCTGGCCTGACCAGTAACAGTATTAGCAGTCGAATTTGCACCTTTAGATTCTCAAGCATTTGTCTTAAGCTGAGTTGGTTAACGTGTTTGCTTTAAATTTGATATTTCAGAATCTAAAGGTGCAACTTCAATTTCTATGCTAATATTGTTAGTGGTCAGGTGACCAATATCTGAAGAAGAGGGTGAATAATAAAATGATTTGTCATTACAAACCTGTGTTGCCTATTTGCGTGTTATCACTAACAAGTTGTTTGTATTTGAAAAGTTTAAATAGTTTCCAATTTTCTACACATTCAACATTTACTAATGGATGATAGAAATATTCCAACATATTATCATATCTTTTTTTATTTATCACATTTTTTGTGATTGGTTGTGCACCAGACTTCTTATGGTGATTATAGACATTCATCCAATGAAGAATTTACTTGAAATCATAAAGATCTAAGTAAAGTTTGAAGGAAATAAAAACTTTATATTAGATAGCTAAGAAATAAATAATCGAATAAATACTTAAAATTTTAAAATCAGCCCAAAAGTTACTTTAGTAATGACAATTACTCATGGTTATAGAATTAATAGATGTTTGAGTCAAAATATTGATTTCAAAATTAATGTTTGTGAAGGTAAAATTATGTAAACAAATGAATACACAATTGTTAAAAGTAAAGCCTCTTTTTTGAACTGTTGTATATGTTACACAACTAAAACATCACATGATTACCATTTCCTATACTTGCAGAAGCCATTGAAATAGTAGTAAGCTCTCCATATAGTAGCACCACTCAGTGCAAACCTTAGTAATCAATGGATGCAAAAAGATTTGTGAATAGAATCCCAATCTAGCACTTACTCATCCAATATGCCCAGAGTAGTTTCTATCTTGGGAGGAGCCTTGGATCTGAGAAGTGGTCCCCGGAGAGTTGCATTAGATCCTAAGATGTAGATGCGGTTCTCTCAGATCCAAGTCTCCTCATTTATGAAAGCCACAAGATAGAAATTAGTTTGGGATATTGGATGAGTAAGGCACTAGATGGGTATTTTATGCACAAGCCTTCTGACATCCATTGATTATTCTGGCTTGCACTGATTGGGACTACTGTATGTAGAATATGTTACTGGTGGATATGTCATGTGCCAAATTTTTATGTTTTTAGACAGACTAAAAAAAGGTAAATCCATATTTGAGAAAGTGAAATGAAAAATAGTAAAATTAAAAATTTATAAATAAATATAAAACATATGACTTGTATTTTTTAAAAAAGATCCTAAAAGGTTTTATAAAAAGTTCATTTATATTTAATTTTTAAAAAAAGAGAACTACCTGCTAGTGAAAACAGAACAATATATAATTAATTATACTTAATTAAAGTTTTGTAATTAAGTGATTAACTTTATGGAAACAGAAAAACAACCTGCAAAGTAAGCAATTTTCATTTGTGGGACAGAGAAGTATATTTTTGTCAGACTCAAAAGACTATACAAAGAAGTTAAAAAGTAATGTAATTCAATCAGATTCTATCACTGGGAGAAATAGTCACATTCTTTTGGAGTTTTGTCCAGAGAGACATTGATTCAGATTCACTTTTTTCATGGATTCAGAGATAGCCCCTGCCATACTGCTAGAGTGTGCATGCGTAAAGCCCAATTTAGTGAAGAAGAGAACCAGGTGAAGCTATATCATATCATTGAAGCTCAATGATAACTACTCCATCAAAAAGTCATAGAGCTAAACGTTATTTTTATGGCTAGACTTGTCTATGAAAATAAATTTTAACAGCATGCATTAATTGTTGTCACAGTGGACCATTCAAACTTCTGGAAATGTAATTCCTTCATCTAAAAAGATATTATTGATGCCTCAGAATTACTAGCAACTAATAGTTTTAAAAAATTATGATGATGTGAAGCCTAGCTTGTCCTAATACTGACAGAAGTTTGTTTCTATTGCTCAATAGCTGTTCTACTTTGTTGAAGTAAAGAAATATCCAGGCAAAAAGGAGTTACCCAAATTAGGAGATTAAGAAATTAAAAAAATAGAAATAAACATTAAAAGATTATTATCGTTTTAGAATGTTACTGGGTCAAAAATAATATAAATTATTAAATTTGCAGTAACCATTTTTTAATTATTAAGACATGTAGACCTAACTTATTTTTTTAAAATTTATATTTGTAATATTTTATTATTATTCACTAATATATTATTATGATATATATTGATTTAATTTACTGAAAATGTACATCTCTATTTGATAGTAAAGTTAATGGTGTATGTTAACAAGATATATGTCAGCCCAAGTAAGTGGAACAATATTTTTCTGACATATCAATTAGTTATATACTTTTAGTATATACCTATGTTTATACAATCATGACTAATTTTTCCCCCATTAATCAAACTATTTCAATAAATTCTTTTTTATTACTTAAAAATAAATCCAGTGTCCATGCCTTTCCTATTTAAGTTTTGTCTCATTTCTATTTGGCAGGTTTGGTATTAAACCATTAAACATCACGTGATCACCATTTCTTATGCTTGCTTGCTTATAACTGTTGTTAAAACAGGCAAAACTCTCCATACAGTAATGCCACTCAGTATAAGCCAGATCTAGGTGCAGTTCTCTCAGATCCAAGGCTCCTCGCTGATGAAAGCCACAAGCTAGACACTAGTCTGGGGATATTGGATGGGTAGGCACTAGATAGTGATTTTATGCACAAGTCTTCTGGCATTCATTGATTACTCTGGCTTAAACTGAATGACATTATTGTATGAAGGGTTTTGCCTGTTTTAACTCATTTCTATTCCTAAACATGTTTATACTTTAAGCTAGGAAAATTTATTGGTATGATCACATGGAAGAAATTAGAAAATTATGATATAAAAAGTACTTTATCATCTTCTGTAAAGGGGACATGACACTGCAGAAACTCAATTGGTGTACCGTGATAATAAATGAAGGTACTAGATGAAGGGAATCTTAGTTCAATTTTTATATATAAGGTTATAAAATAATGATGATCAGGAAATGTAACCCATGTTTCTTTTATAATTTTTCTTTTGATATTTATAAAATAGGAATATGTGCACTGATCATCATTCTAATTATTAATGGATAACTGAAATAGAATCACAGAATTATATGATTAATAAAATATTTAATAAATTTTTCATACCACTGCAATTAAATTAAGATTAAAATAACATTTACATAAATGTATTCACATTTTATTCTGTTAGAAAAATATCAATCAACATATGGCAGTTAGAAATAAAATATTATTCTCCATATTTATCCATCCATTTCTTATCTATCTATTTCATCAGACCATCCCCTATCTACATTATGATATATATAATAAATTGACTATGAAGTCAATCATATCTCCAAGGTTTTAAATTGGCTCTTATTGCCCATTGTAACATGTTCCAGAGTAATCTGACTCACTACATGCATATTTCACAACAATCTTCAACTCTCAAGTGAGTTAGAGATGAAACACCTAAACTTAATAAATCATAATAAAAACATGTAAACAAAAAATTGAATTTGTTTCAGTGTTAATGTTTAGGTATTATAATTCATCTGGTTGGTCCATAACATGAATGTCTAGTGTGAGAAATTCAATATGTTTCAATAGTTAATAATTTAATAACAAGTTTCTGAAAAAGTATTAAATAAATTTTAAAATTTGTAATTTGTAAATTTTTATGTATGCGGATGTGCATCTTTCAGTCAGCCATTTTCTTATCTTTCACACTCAGTTAATGAGGATCATACTCTTTTTCTTGTTTTCAGTGTTATAGCTTAATTCATTTTCACTAATGGATTTGTTCAGATTCCATCTTCTCTTGATTGGATAGAGCATTTACTGCTATAGTCCAATGGATATATGAATAAAGAGATATCCAAAGGCAGAAACAGGTCAATAAATTATAATGCTCAATGAATCCCATTGTCCTTATTATGGATGGAAATCTGGCTATAAATAGGCAATCATTGAGGGGTAAAGTCAGACAATAACAAGTTGAATTACAGTAAGCACATTGTCACAATATTGTTAAAGCAATGAAGCAAATTCATGTTGAACTGGAAACTGCTAGAATGTAAACCCAGCATGACACAAGCTGTCACAGTATAGCTGGAAGTGTTAGTAAACCTAGAAGGGTACCTAGGTCCCTTCCTTCACTAGTTGCAAGGTAACTACATGCTATAACTAGGTAACCATATCAGGCAAGGGAATATCAGTCATATATATTGTAAATATATGTTGTATACATATTAGCAAAATATTTAATCATACTTATAGGAGCCTGTGTTTATTACAATAATATATAAACACAAGATATAGATTTGCTAATTTTTTGTTAATTATTTTTTGTTGGTATTTAAATGTATACATTTTCTAAATTAAGCAATATCTTACTGGTGTTGATATATATATATATCTTAAACGTGTATATTATGTAGGGTTTGCTATTATCCATGTTTCAGGTATTTCTTGATATAGTTAATCATTGTTACTTATCATATAATATGGTTTAATTAGGATTGTATTAATTTAAAGGTTTGTTGCAAAATCCTCCATCAGATTAGTCATTTTTATTCAATAAAAATTTGTCATGCCTATCCAAAAGCTGTTCATGTTATGAATAACATTCGATCTATAAAAAAAAGATAGGATGAATGAAAGATCATTTGAAAGTTTCATATCTTTTTAAAAAACATTTAGCAATAGAAGATATGAATTTTAATTAAAAATAAAAAGCTGTTTACTTAAAAAAAAAATGAAATTTTATGTCATTAACAAATATGAATAATTTCAGTCAAATAAATTATGCCGTCCGATTCAAACTTCAATATTTTTTGATTCATTGTAAATCTCTCTCTTTCTTTCTCTCTTTATCTGGGGGGGGGGGGGGCATGAAATAATATATATATATATTATTTCAATTGTAATTCTTCAAATAATTTTAGTGAAAATTTACTTGTCATGATTTATTTTTTTGTCATTTCAAATATAGTATTAATTAAATTATATTTTTTCCTTGTAGATTATTATTATAAAACAATAACGTCAAAGAATAAATGTACCTTTTTATATCAAAGGCAGCAATTAGACTGTGATATTACTTTGTCATCTTTGTTATTAGTTTGTTATTAATTCCGACTTTTAATTACTAATAAATAAAATGTCTTTTCTAAAAAAAAAAAAAAAAACAATAATATATATTTAAAAAAAATCGTCTTTGAGAAAAATCTGAACTAACTTGCCCGTAAGCTAATAAATCTAAAACAGCTATGTCCTTGACACATTTTTATTAGTTTTCAAAATAAAATATTATCTTTCTATGATAGTATAATGCTCAAATATATTATATATTTTTTATTTTTGTATCAACTAAAAGCAGAAAGTTGTAATCAGATTTATTCTGACGACCTGGTAGTTTGTAAACATGAAAATGATCGTTGTTCTGTGGTTAGTGGAATCGAAACTGTAGACGAAATGAATTGTTTTTGCGATCCCGAATGTGATATGTACGAAGACTGTTGTTCTAATTTTGGCTATGTTTCTTTAAAAACTGAAGACCAGAAGTTATTTTCTTGTGTTAAAAATCCATCTGGACTTTATCCATCTTACATATATATGTATACACTGTGCCCTTTAATTTGGACAGATCAAAAAGTACGCTACTATTGCGAATCTGAAGAAGGATTAAAATCAAAGAAACCATTGCACGCAATACCAGTCACAAATCCAATCAACACTAAGACATATAAAAATGTTTATTGTGCCATTTGTAATGGAGAAAATATGAAAAATTTATTCAGATGGGTAACAATTATCGATTGTGGATTAAATTGGAATATTCATTCAAATTATATTCAAAGTCTTTCAGAAGCTGTTCACAGAAAATTGCTCAATTTTAATAGAACTGCTGCGTCATGGTATATACGAATGGAGCATCAAGATTATCCATTAAAATGTTCTTCATGTACAACATCTGCACTTCCAACAATTGACTTACCCTTAAGAAGATGTGAGCAATGCATTTCAACATGTTCAGACAAATATAATAATGAAGTAATTACAAAGAGATGTAATAAATATACAGCTTATCGATATGTTAAACAAGGTTCTGAAATAATCACATATAAAAACAAAGATTGTGCTAAATGCAATTTTGTACCATCAGAGGATCTGCAGTGTAAAAGGCCAGTTATTAATATCTCATTATCAAATAATATTTGTTATAATGCTTCTTTTCCTACATTTTCCTGTCTATATGAACCACTTATAAAACAGAAATGCATTTCAGGATTTTCTTATAATTCATTTTACAAAAAGTGTATACTTCATTAACAAGAAATATACAGTACTTGAAAATAATAAGTGTGTGTTGATGAAAGTACAATAACCATTACTAAATTGCCTCTTTGGCATCTTGACTTCCTTTGAGGATATTTCAGCATTTTAAAAAAAAATTATATTTGAAACTCATAACAATCCAAGTACTATTTCAAAAACACAACAAAATATTATTTTCAAAACTGTGATTTTAATATATTAAAACTATATCTAGCTTTTGTACATATGTATAGTATCAATTATTCATCACTCTATTTGTGATTCCTCTCTCTCAATTATCGTTTGATTCCATTAAACTGTAATGTATTGTGATAGCAATACCTTATGACACTCAAACTCTGTTTACAGTTCACAGTTTAAGATTTTACTTTAATCTCTAAAACATATTTAAATACTTGTTGTTTAAAGAATTCATTTAAGCACACATCAAAATATTAAAGATAGACATGCAGAAAAATATTTATACTATGATATTGAATAATATGTGTCAAATAGCACTTCTAACCAAATCTCCAACTTACTTTCGGTTGTTGGTCTTTGGTAATAACATAATTAGACTGGAAATTTGATTGGCACTATACTCTAATATTCTTTGATTAATTAAGTTTACAATAAATCTCTGGAACAGCAGAATAATTAGAATAGACAAATAGAGATGTTAAATGTAAGATAGAACTTATGTGATGTTCTATTTTTAACATGGCAAAAACTACATAATGCAGTTTAATTGTTTCAATATGTTGTGCATTATATAATTAAATAAACATGTTAAGGGTTTATCTAGAAAGGATATAAATAAGGCAAAACTCTCCATACAGTAGTGCCACCCTGTGCCAACCAGAGTAATCAATGGGTTCCAGAAGGCTTGTGCATAAAATCCCTATCTAATGCCTACTCATCCAATATCCCCAGACTAGTTTCTGGCTTGTTGGCACAGAGTGGCACTACTGTATGGAGAGTTTTGCCTTGTTTATAAACAATTATGTGCTAGTATAAGAGATGGTGATCATGTGACGCTTAATGGTTTAGAAAATATATAGTTATGATTATTTAAGAAGTTGAGCAAAATATAAAAAAATAATACAACTCAAGGTATGCATTGATGGATCCTAATTAAAAGAGTCATGTGACAATGTAAAAACTGGCCAATGCTGCTCAATACTTTTAAGGTCAATAATAAATTTTATTATTAGCTATTTTTTTAGAAAAATAATTAGATATATTGCAATGGTATGCACCCTCTCAACGAGATAAGTTAAAGCAGTAGCATCTCACTATAGTCAGATTTAAGTTCTTCATATAGAATGCCACGAATGATGTGATATCTAAACCACATCAAATCAATTTTCATCTTAATTGACTTAACCGTTATGCTCAGATTTCGAACTCAGGGAAGTTTAACAATTGACTCTCTTCAGGGAAGTTTAACAATTGACTCTCTTCAGGGGTTCCTATCAATATACTAGAGTAATAATAATAATAATAAATCTCAATGACTCTTTAAAATGGGTTTCATGAAGTTAATATAATAATCAATAAAGATTATTATATTAAATGTTTGTTCTTATCTTATAAAATCAAATAAATAAAACAAAATTGAAGACTTCATTTAGTTTAATATAAAACATAATAATTATTTATTTAACAAATAAATAACTTAAACTTGATAATATATAAGAATTATTTATTTATCTACTACCTTATATTAAAAATATAAATATATTCTATTTACCCACAGTAGATATATTTTTTAACTTATAACACTACAGATTTTATAACTTATATAAAATATAAGTATCTAAATATTATGACTACTATATTAACACTATTATACAATAATTAGATTATACAAATAATAATCTAATTATTTATATATAATGTTTTCATTCGTTAAATTGATTGTACATAATTTATGTTTATTAATATAAAAAATATATTTCACATCAATGTTAGTCATTTGTCCACTTATCATACCTAATGGTTATTAGACTATTTGGATTAGTACAAACAAAGTAGTGTCATGTCATAAAAAATAATAGTATATGAATTGAAAAATGATTTAATTTCTTAACTCTAAGTTCACTCTATCCCTTTATATTTTTATACGCCTTTCCCATGTTAATATTTCTTAACCCATATCTAAATTTTTATTAATTATAAATAAAAACAAAAATATTTTAAATTATTAATTCTCTCTTCTTATTCATTTCTTTAATGATATGAATTTGATAATAAAGGAAATGAAATTAATGTTTCCCATTTATAATTTTTAAAAATTAAATGGTATTTATAAAAGTTAATGCAATAGTCCTAAATGTTCCTGGAATTCGCAAATAAAAGTCCTTCGTAGATACAATTCTTAATTCCTTAGTTGTTATGCATTGAAGAAGATAATATGAGATCTCAAGTTGACATTTAGTTTCTTCCTTGCATGTAAATAGCATCTTCTTTTATACCCAGTTCTTTTATTAACAATTATAATTCCATTTTGAAGATATAGCTTCTATATAATTTTAAAGGCATTTGGCAAAAGTTGTTATTCATATATATATATTTGACTAGACAAGCGCATTTTATATCCTACAATAAATTAGTGTTTTATTCACTTTGCATTTTTCTTATAATGTAAATTATATTAATTTAATTTAGTTGAAGTTTTTATAAAAACGTTCTTTTTAAACGGATATTTACATTTAGAATTCCAACTAGAACGATTTTTATAGAATACAAAAATATATTCAAATTAAGTAATTTAGAAATTACTTTTCTTTAAAAATATTAGAAATTTCTTCTAATAAGTATTAAATCATTCAAAATATAGATTTTATCCTATCCACTGTTTTTTTAAATTGAACACAGTATAAGTCTTTGTGAGGATATAGCTGAAAGAATAAAATATTTTAATCTTCTAAAAAAAAAAAAAAATTTTTTTTTCTATATATAGTTGCATGAGCTTGCTGAAGCATATAATATTATATATTGTTACATTACAATTCGATATTAAATCATTAAGATAATTTCATTCCCTTTAATTCAATAAACTGCATGTGAACTTAGTGGTCATCAACATGTCAACTGTCTTTTCTCAACAATGATTTTTCATTTTAAAGAATGAAAAATACTAATTTACTAAATTACATATTTATTTTTATAAATATAATAGGAATACAAATATAATGTATACCTATTGATTATATGTATGTGTGAGTATATATATACTCCTACAATATATATATATATATTATAATGATCGGAAAGAAAGTGAAGATCGAATCTAACCGCAAATTACGATATCTGCTCTACAGGGCGCCATCTAGGCATTTAAACCTAGAAAAATTTATAGAGTAGGCAGATACGTGCTGTTAAGATTCCACTTTATTTAAATATTCAGATTGTTACCCCAAGTCACTAGCTCAGTGGAGACGCAGAGATAAAAATCTATATCTTACTTTATACCTTAGATATAAATAAATAAAAGCCACTGCCAGAAATTAACACATAAAAATATTTATTTAGGCACATATAAAATAACATTTAAATTTTGAGGAATAAATTCAACATTTTAGATTTTTCTATTAATCTTTAGTTTTACATTTAAGTAAATTACAACCATGAGTTTAATATTTATTTAGTGAGTCAAGTATGAATAGACTACATAGATCTGCATTTGAAAAAAAAAAATTCTTCCCTGATTTAACCTTAGGCAACAAATTTCGCAATCAAACTGGCGCCAATCCATCTGATACATTTATGTATTCAATGTAGCATGAAAATATGACAACACAAAATACTATACTGTCAGGAATGTACATCTGAACAGCAAGTAGAATTAGAGAAGACATTGTCTCTCCACCACCAGGAATGTCACATCTGTTGTCGAGTAGAACAATAAACATAAAACTCCATAGGAATGGACTGCGGTCCTTTGCCGTCTTACAAACCCATCCATAGGCAAACATAAGGTGTGTGGCATATATATATAATCTTGCCCATAATGGATCTCATACTACTTCTACAATTACACAAATATATCCAATCCATTGAACCAATTTAACTATGAAATGAATAACCTAAGATTACCCTCCTTTAATATAACTTTACAAAACTATATAACCATTCACGCCCGACTTAAATTTAACATTTAAATACATTCACACAGATTATTTTTATACAATTTGCTTTATAATGTCGAGTATAGATAGGCTGCACTGATTCCACGGTCAAAAACATTCCAAATTAAACACAACCGATCAAAATACAAAGTCAATCGATAACGTCAATTGCTGAGGGAATACAGGAGACCCTTTGGTGTTCATCATAAGACACTGCAGTGGCATCGTTGACTTATATATTCTAATTGACTGTGAAAACCACAACATAATCAACTGCTAACGAATCTCTGCAATGTCTATACCCAATTTAAATGTAATGCATTTAATAATTTCTACAATAAATATTACTACAAATAATAATAATAAAATGGACATGATTTTAACAAAACTTAACTATATAAATTTAAACAATCAATTATTAATTTGAAAATCAAGTAAGAGTTCATTTTAAAATTTAAATTAGCTGAATCTTTAAAAAACAACATTGACAAAAGTTTCTAATTACTTTTTTTGTTGTTGTTGTTAATTTGTAAAGTTCATAGCTCACAGTAGAAGAGTCCAGGTTTCTGCTTTTAATTCCTGTGACACCTCCATTGGAAGATAATGTTCTGGAGATGGCAATAGCTGGTTCAAGGTATCACAGACTTTTCATTTTTTTTTTTTATAGAGAGGGTAGTATGTGCGTCCTACTACATCTCTCAAACACAAAACACTGGAACTGTCCAAAAAAACTGTATTTCTCTTTTTATATTATCCACACGGATTCAATCAACAAAACGTCACTAATCCATCACTTTTGTTAGGGTCCGAGACAAGGCTTGTTGCTTCCATTGGTCAAGCTAATTCCTCTTTATTTTCTTATCTATCTTTCATCAGATCATTTTAATTATACAAGAGCCCAAGGCTAGCTTGCTTTTCAAACAATTTATAAACAATCATTTCCATTTACAGATTACAAGAATTAATTAATACCTGTTTTTATTTTTAAATCTTGTACTTTTTTTATAAAAAAGTACGTTCAAATACTTATTTATTTGTTTTGTTTTTTTTTAAAATATTTTTAAAGTTTGGCATCTGTGCGAATGTATATACGTTTAACAAACATTTTAATTTTAGTGTTTAGTTTTTTACTTTTATTTGCGAACTTTTAAGTTTTTATTTTAAATTAATGTAACGACATATTTATATATCGTTACAATATATATATAATAATTACTCATGAATCACATACTGCCTTTTTCAAGCAACTCTTAGTCTACTCTTTAAATACTCATAATGGTATTTGTTAATTAGCTGCTGTACATCACTTGGTGGCACTTTTTCTGTGTAAAAACACAGAATAATAGCACTTATGCAGCCGAACCTACGGTTAATATACCACTATGATCATAGTAGCCATTTGTCACTATATCCTTCTTAAAATCCAGTCATTATATATATATTCACAACAGTTTGAAATTATTAATTGCTCTTGATATTGGGGATGTCTAAGTGTGATTGGCTTTTAATGATATATATTATAATGCAATTTATATATAAATTATAATTAGTAATCTATTGTTAAAGCAACATAACAATTAGACAGACCATGCTTTAGTAAATTGGTGAATGCAAGCCAATTAATACCAATAGTGTATTCCTGAGTATTTTGACCCCTCCCTCCTCACATGATTGCATATAAATCACTAATAAAAATTAATTACAGATATTCAATAGAATATTTTTAGTAATCTGTTGTTAAGTTAACATTATATATAAGCAGTAATTCTATTGGTTGTTTTAGACACTGGTTTGATGTACCATTATGATTGTGGTGATGTAATTTACATATAATGACCAGTTAATTATTGGCACTTATGGTTTAGCATATATATGCATATATATGCACGCAATCTTAACTACTACCCTTTTTTTAAATAACATCAACCATCTTTTTAAATTTTTTTTTTGTACTTTTACCCTCCAAATCTAGAACCAATATATCTTATACAATTTTTTTGGTGCAAGATATATGCTCAATCCAGTTTTTCTTTATATATATATATTCTTATCTTTATATCTTATATGCCAAAATTATCTTAAATTATTTTAATCTTTTAAGACACTTTATTCCAATAATGTTTATCTAGAATTATTTTAGTTTCAACAGATTTACAATCTATATCAGAGAAACAATTTTTTTAAAATAAAAAAAAACTATTATTTACTAATTAAAAAAGCATATACATATCCTTTTATAATTTGTTTATTTTAAAATTTTTAGGTAAAAGATTGTAAATCTTGGTAATGCCCATAACATATGGCTAAAATATAGAAGGTATTATTATTATTGTTATCTAATATGTAAATAAATACACTGTACAGGCTTACACACACCTGCACATATATAATGTAATATTGTATATAAGGGATTCGAACTCAGATTTTCACACGACCCTTAGCTCTCCATGTTATCTCATATTGCTGACCCACCTGATCATACACATGTTGAAAAGATAAATAATCACCAATATACATCTGAGTTCAAATCCCTTATATATTACATTGTTATATAATGTACATTTTGTATACGCATGCTAATAAATAAGTTTTTGTAAAGAAAAGAGATGAAATGAAGTTTTTTTCTTTATATATAAGTAGAATTTTATTTTTTAAAAGGGATAACATTTATTAATTATTCAATAGTAATACTTTTATTAATAAAATTAGCAATATTATTAAAGAAAAATTATTCAGGAATAAATATTTATAGCTTATTAAAACTACTACGATCCTCATGGAATCCAATTTTGGAAAACCCAAAATGTCATAGCTAGTTATAATATTGTTAATCCATTGAATCTATAAAGTACAGAGTTTTTTTTTTATAAGAAGGATCAATATACATATTTTAATTATTTAATATTGTATTTTGCTTTCTTTTTTTATTTTGTTAATTTTTTTAATGCGTTACTCTAATATCTATATTGAGCAAAGTAAAGCAAAACACATTAAATTGTGCGAAAAAAGAATAATAATTATTCATCTATACGCCGTAAGTTAAAAATCATAATGATTTTACCAACAGTGTTTGGATTGAAAATGTGTACATTAGTTTTGGAGGCATGTAACACGACTGCGTTACAGCATTTGGACATGCGTGGAACTAGGTAGGAAAAAAGACAAGCTAAAAGAGAAAATCACAAATAGAATGAAAAATGAGCAGAATGTGAATGAAGAAATGATTAATACGATAAAAATAGAAGCAGATCACTTACAAAAAATATTTATTTGAGAAGTAAGATAAATTAAATTGTGTGGATTTCAATTAAGGCAAACATAAACTGTTTATTATTTAGGCCACGGGTAATGATAAAACAAATGCATCTGCACTTTAGAGTAAGGAATCATGTAATGATGATGATGATGATGATGATGATGATGATTATTGTGGTTTTCTTTAGAGGGATGCCCGAAGGAAAGCTTCAAATATAAAGTCATTCATCTAGTCAGTCAGCTGAGTGTAAGATGATGGGCCTTTATCTATCTATGTAGTAAGTGTGGTTGTGGAAAGAAGTTTTCTGTGAAGTGAAACGTGATTTGCTTATTGTGGCTTTAAAGCAATCTAATAACTTCATATGTCCATAACATTGTAGCTGTTACTATTTGTTTATTCATATGATAAATGAACTTAAATGGACTGTTCACCAGCATGCATCAGCCAGTATTATAAATTTACTGGCTTTTTACCTCTGAATTTAAGAACAAAAAGCATCATTCATCTTTCTTTTCAATTGCCTGATAACTGAAATATCAAGTTAAGGCAAGATTAATATATGTATAAACAATCTTTTTCCTTTTAGATATTTACTATCATGACAAACAAAGCTAAATTATGACGTTTATTCTCAGGAGGTTGTAAAATCACCAGACAAGGCTGCAATTGGTGGCTCAAAATAGATAATACTAAGATTTTCAGATATATGCTATTATGTGATGGATGACTTCATATTTAAGTACTCACAACTCCAGATCATTCTTAAAATGAAGGAATATTATATAAATTTGAGGAATTGTTTAATATTAAATGAGACATCATTGGGCATTGTGAAGTTAAAAGAAAATGGGAAAAGACATTTGATTTTAAGAAATAGATATGTATTTTATTACAAAAGCACAAATATTGAAAGACAAGTGGAATAAGATTTACTAGAAGAAAATAATGGAGAGTGAGTATGAAGGTCAGTCAGAGTGGCTAGATTAGTTACTCAAATTTATGGAAGATATATACAGATAATCCAGATTTATGCTCCATCAAGCCAATCAAAGTGGCTAGATTAGTTACTCAAATATATGGAAGGTATATACAGATAATCCAGATTTATACTCCATCAAGCCAATCAAAGTGGCTAGATTAGTTACTCAAATATATGGAAGGTATATACAGGTAATCCAGATTTATGCTCCATCAAGTCTGCAATGTGATCAAGAAGTAGAGGATTTTTATATGGATATAAATTATCATGAGAGAATTTAATTCTAAAATTGGTAAACGATTGATGGATGATACTGTTGTGGATAAACTTGTTATGGCGATAAAAATAGGAGGGGATACAGAGTTAGTTCACAGAAAAAAATATCCTTGGATATTAAGTATTCTTTCCTCAAGAGAAATGCTAAATTGAAATGGACATGAAAGCATTCAAATGAAGATGCAATGATATTGGATTATACTTTGACTAACAGAAAATATATATTTCAAGATAGTACTGTTATTAATAGATTCAACATAAGAAGTGATCATTGATTAGTAAGATGTAAAATACGTGTAATGCAAAACTAGAGCTGAAACTCGTCCTCAAAAACATTCCATAAATTTAAATTAGAACTTGAAAAATGGTTTCAAAATCTTAACAAATTTTGAAGATGTTCAGATGTGATGACATCAATAAGATGACAACTTTCTTAAAGAAAGTTTGAACAAAAAAGCGACAATTTACCAATAAATTTTCTACTGAGGTAAGACAATGGATGAAAAAAAGAATGAATATAATTTTTTTTTATAAATAATCTATTAAAAAGAATTGAAGATTTAGAGTTATGTGAAATGATATGAAAAAGTGTTCATAATAAAATAAGAAAATGAAATTATAAATTGGTAATGAAAGCTATAGATGAAAATAAAAATCTTAAAAGTATAAAATAACATCTTGTTATTGGAAAGATAATTGATTCAAAGATAATAAGAAACATGAAAATTATTATTAAAAAGAGGAGAACATCATCATGAAATGTGTGAAAGAGTTCTATAAAGAGTTATATAGTAATAAAGAACAAGAAAACAAAGTAAATAATCATTACAGGTAGTACATCTTCTGAATTGCATATCATACTTAATGAAAAGGTGAGACATACAATTAAATCCATGGAGAGGAAAAGATTCATGTAATGATAGAATTATAAATGATACCTTAAAATAAGCAGGTAAAGAAATAGAAAAATTGTTGGTAAAATTATATATCAAATGTGTAAATGATAAATATGTACCAGTTGATTGGAAGAATGCATTAATAATATTAATATTTAAGAAAAGTAAAAAGAAAGATATTAAAAATCGCAGACCAACTACTCTTCTGTTATATACAAAATCTTTAGCAAAATAATTACAACTCATGTACAACAAATGTGAGACTCAAAACCAGCCAAACACACACATACAAAGAGTTTAATACAGCGGATCACTTCTAACTATTAAGAAGATTTGCAATAAAGAGCAATGAATACGGAATGCCATTATGCTTTATATTTGTAGATTTAAAAAAAACCATTTGATTTCAAAAGTATTTCTAAAGTAATAAAAACTTTGGACTATTAAGATATAGACACAGGATATAGTTATATTCTGAAGAATATTTATTAAAATGCAACAGCTGTGATGAGATTAGATGGTGGCATTAAGAAGATTAACGTTGACAAGGATTTAAAATAGAATGATTCCATATCTTCAAAACTTTTCACGACAGCTTTATAATGAGGAACTAAGAAAGTAAAAGTACATGGAAATTATTTATATTATCGAGATTTTGTAGATAACGTGATTGCTTTTTGTAAATAATTCTTCAGACTTTCGGAAATATTGTAAGTTATCCGATGAAAGTAAAAACTAGGATTAAATCGACAAAAATTAATATAATATTCAATGGATTTTTTTCAGAAAAAATAAAAGTTAATAATCATGAATTAAAAAAACATTAGCAAGTTGAAATATCTTGGTCAGATTATAAATACAGACTGAAATATAAAGGATATAATTAACCATAAAATTAAATTTGGATGAGTGCTTTTGGTAGAAATAACTTAAATTGAAAACAAAGCTTTTTTTTTACCAGTGGTTTTTTTTATGGATTTTAAACTTAGGTACTTAACAAAGAGTAATGCAGACACTTTAAGCCATTTACAAAGTATAGATAAATATATGTTTGAAATAATTAAAAGAGATCAAAAATGAAATGCGTGAGTGAGAGAACAAACAGATAACGCTGTTATCATTTAAAGCAGCGGTTTTCAACCTGTGGGTAGCGATCCCTTTGAGGGTCGAACAATCCTTTCATAGGTGTCGCCCATAACCATTGGAAAACACATTTTCGATTCATAACCATAGCAAAATTAAAGGTTGGGGGTCACCACAACATAAGGAACTGTATTAAAGGGTCGCGGCATTAAGAAGATTGAGAGCCACCGATTTAAAGAATTAAGATACTAAAATGGAGTTTGGCTGGAGATAATGCTAGGAGAAATGATAATAGGTTGACAATTGAAGTTTTAACTTGGAAAAGGATTATAAAAAATCTAGGAAGAAACTACATGTGGAATGGATGCGTGAAATGAGGAAGATTGTTAATATGATGTAAAGAAGAAAAGCTTTGATAAGAAAAATGGGATTATATTTGGAGCGATCTTTATTTTGCAATGGATTGATAATGATTGAAAATGATGATGATGGTAATTTTGTAGTAAGCAGTAGTAAAATTATAACTGCATTTAATAATACGGAAAAGTAAACATACATATTTATATACACTATATATGTCCATTATCTCTGATACATTTGTTTATTTCAGTTTTGTTTTTAGATTAGAAGAGATTATTTGAAGCTCACGATAACTCATTTAATTTCTTTATTATAACTTTAACACCTGAACTATTCACAGCATATCTTAATGTATATTAATTATGTAAATATGATGCTTAATGTAATTTATAAATAAACAAATAAGATGTTAAGTTTAATAAATCAACTATCCTAATAGTTTTAGTAGTTATTTTAAAACAAATTGCTGATATCAATATTGAATTATTTAAATGAGTGCGTGTGGCAGTATATAGGGACTGAACAAAATGAAAACACCTATTATATTAGCACTTTATATTTGATAATCAAGCACTAACATAGATATGCTTGGCAGTATTAACTTTTTTTTTCATGTGTCATATCATCGTCCGGGAAGCGAACCCGCTAACCCGGGATAACAGCTTGTAAGGTGGCTGTGCTGACCTCTCGACCACCAACGTTTGACTAGTATTAACTTTTAGTTTTTAAAATATATTCAAAACTTGAATGAGGAAGTAGCGAATAAAAAAGGTAAAATAGTCGTTTTAAACATTGGATGGTATGTTGGATTGGCTAAGACCCAGATACCTGAAAGAAAAATTCTGAGCCTCTAGAAAAAATTGTTTACTTAGTTATGATTCAAATTCCAGTTCACATGTATGGCAGAGTAATGTACTACCGCTGTACTATGATATCCTTCATATGAAGTTATCTGCTTCTTATGCCCTGTCTACATTTAAAAGACAATAAAGTGTTAATGCATAGTTAATTGTAACACCATTTATCTAAACCTATCTAATGTTTCAAGACCAACTCTTTAGTCGCATTTATTGCAATCAACTCTTATTAAGAGAAATTAGTGGATTTTTCAAAAGATTAAGATCAAATAACAAAAAAATGATGAAGATGTTATCATACATGATAAAACTTTTGTGATTAATAAAATAATTTTTTGCAAACTTCACTAGCAAAAAACTTATAATGAAGCAGCCATTTCAAAGGCATAGATTTTTGTTATGAATATTGCAACATTTTTCTAAGGTGTTACATTCATTTTTAATCTTTTTTAATTATTTATATTTTTAATAACAGAGTAAATTGATACATTTATTTTTCTCTTTTTAATGAAATATTTTTTTGTTTATTTAAAATATTTATATAACAATTTCCTCTGACCAGCAATCTTTTTCAGCATTTTGTTTCTTTTTGTAAACAAATAAAAACAGAAGAAAAATTACTGAATAATTGAAATTAAAACAGGCAAAACTCACTATACGTATTGCCACACACAGCAAGTTAGAGTAATCAATGGATGCCAGAAGACTTATGCATAAAATCCCCATCTAGTGCCTACTCATTCAATATTCCCAGACTAGTTTCTGGCTTATGGCCTTTGTCAGTGAGGAGCCTTGGATCTGAGAGCATTGCACCTAGATCTTAGGATCTAATGCAACCTTCCAGCAGCCACCTTTTATCTCTACTTAACTACAGTACTATGAGTCTTAAACTGAAAACACCTTAATGTTTTCAATCCAAGCCCATTAGCTTATATAGTCATATGGGTCTGAACTTAGTTCAGTACCCATACATTTGGTGTCTTTTGTTCTTTAATAACCATAGCCACCACTATCCTATTAAGCAGGATTGGTTTTAAGCCAATAAACATCCCATGACCACCACCTCTTATGCTTGTGTATAACTGTTGTTAAAACCGGCAAACTCACTATATATATATTGCCACACACAGCAAGCTAGTACTCTGGCTTAAAACCAATCCTGCCTAATAGGATAGTGGTGGCTATGGTTATTAAAGAACCAAAGACACCAAAACGTATGGGTACTGAACTGGGTTCAGACCCATATGACTATATAAGCTAATGGGCTTGGATTGAAGACATTAAAGTGTTTTCAGTATAAGACTCATAGTTTTGTAGTTAAATGGAGATAAAAGGTGGTTGCTGGAGGGTTATATTAGATTCTAAGATCTAGGTGCAGTGCTCTCAGATCCAAGGCTCCTCAATGATGAAGGTTATAAGCCAGAAACTAGTCTGGAGATATTGGATGAGTAGGCACTAGATGGGGATTTTATGCACAAGTCTTCTGGCATCCATTGATTACTCTAGCTTGCTGTGTGTGGCAATATATATAGTGAGTTTTGCCTGTTTCAACAACTGTTATACACAACCATAAGAGGTGGTGGTCATGTGATGTTTATAATTGAAATTATTAAATAAGAAGCGAATTGATCTATATTTTATTAAATACTGTAACACAGAAATAGTAATTTCATAAGTTGAACTTCCAGATAAATGGATGATTGACAATATATCATGTGATCAAATAAATATTTAATTATATTTTTCCCAATTTCTGAGATTTATGTTTGTTGGTTGATGAAAGAAGTTTATCAATTAGATAACTTTTTTCAATTATGAAATATGGAGGTAAAATACTGTTATAGTTTGTGTTGAATGTTAATATTCTTTCGATCTAAGAATCTGTCGGATTCTGTCTGCATGAATCCATCACAACTGCAGATTATTTGAACTTTTTAAAAATAAACTTATTCTATTATCCAAAAACTTTTTCAAACCAACACTAATCATCTTCTAAGATAGCACTTCTGTAATTTATGGAGGCTATGTAGTCTACCCAATTATTAATTTGATTGTTATTGACTATTAATGGTTATTCTTGAATAAGAAATGACAGCCATCTCTTCTATTGATATTCCTCAAAAATGTTAAACTTCTAATCACAAGGAATCATTTATATTCCTATTTCTCTCAACAGTATTGAAATATTAAAACAATAACTATAATAAAGACATTCTCATTCATTGTGTAACATTATATATATATATATTGTAACTATATATTTTTGACATATAGATGAAAGAGGTTTATTTTTATTAAATGATAGATGGGTTTGAACTTGGATATCATAATATTAAAATTATATAATAATCTATATTCAAGATGTGTACCATAAACTTTGGTTCAAATAAATAATAAATCGAATAGTTAATAAAATTCAAATAAAAATTTTAATTAATCAATATGGTGATGATGACTTATAACTTAAATCTACAAATACTTCCAAAAGTATTTTATTTGTTTTTCAGTTTCAATAAAAAAAAAATCAAAAGTGCCAAACTTCCTAAAATGAAAGTTTACTTTTGGAAAAGTTTTTAAAGGACCAATCATAATCAATTATTACCACCATTTCATGTATAAAAAATGTATATTTGGATTGAGTTACAAACAGAAACTAAATGGATTAATAAAAAAAAATGTAACAATTTATTAATAATGAATAAATAAAACTGTTGTGTATATACTTGCAATTAGCAACATATACACAAAAATGATAAATATTATAGTAATAAAAGACAATTTAAATTTAAACTAAGTTTGAGGCCTTATAATATTTATAATGATAAGATCTTACCATGTTAAATATTGAAATAGTCACTAACCATGGTTTTTTTTTTCAGATATGTCTTTCTCAGTTTTTCCGATGATGATCTTCTTGAACACTGATAATGTTAGAGAGATTAAATACAGCAGCACTGATGACATTATACAAGGTATATTATTTGTAGGTGTTGATTAATTTATATAACGCTGTCCATTTATTTCTTCACGGAATTATAGAGGTGTTCCACAAGCTGGTTTTGCAAACTTCAGCAGGAATTTCTGGATCCCTGCATTTTCCAGATTGGTTTGACCAGTGTGGTTTTTGGTTATTTATCTAAACATGATAGATATATTTCTTCTAAATAAAATCCACATACTGACTACTATAACTGGAGTATTGAAAAATAATTTAAAAAAAAAAAGTAAAATAGGCTTACCGCTGTTTCTCTTTTCAGTATAAATCACAGCAACATGGCTGCACTCTAATGCAAGGCAGTATAGAATAAACTGCTAGGCTCCTAAACATAAAACAATAGTAATAAGAATGCCTAATTGCTTATTTCCAACCTATTTACACTAAATTGATGCTGTTCAAACAATTTTGGTTTTCAAACAACATATAAGTCACTAGCTAGGGAATTATGACCTTTGCATCATTACAAAAATATACTTTTTAAAAACACCCTTTTTACTCTCTCTAAAACATGTTGTGGATACAAAATTTAGTGCTTTATATATTTTGTATGAAGAAGTAAAATTATTGCCAACTTTTAAATTTTTAATTATAGCTTCTAAAATGTTATCAATTTTAACATTGTGATACTTTTGTCAAATCCATCATCTGATTTTCTATAAAAATAGATATATTGGTTAATTCAAACTTTCATTTGAAAGGCAGATTAAATAAGGTTTGAAATGCTTTAAATTTTTCTAAAGTATGCAATTCAAAATTCTCTCATGTATCAAAAGCATTTGGCCATCTTTCTCTACAATGTTATTATCATTTGGTTTCTCACATATTACCAAATAATACTTAATAATCTTTAATAATGTGCATGAATTAATTTTTCTTTTAACCTTTAGGCAGATTATATTTTTATTTTTCAAGTGACACACACATAAATTGTAGTTTGTATATTTATTAATCAATCATTGAATTTTTACTAAATACATTTTTTTTCTTATCTCTGCATTGTTATAGTATAACTAATATGGGTCACATAGGATTTGATTATAGTTACATATATATACACACATTATTATTTCTTTGCAATATATATACATGTAAGACCCTTTTGATGTTAAAATAAATGTTTTTATGGATAAAAGATATTTATGAAACATATTTTCAGGAATAATTCTATCTACTAAACTATGTGATTATTACTATATTTTTTTCTCCCAATTGAAAATAAGTATTATCTTATCAAAACATTGGGAGATTTATTTTAGTTTATTAAACATGGTTATTCATGAAAACATGTTTCATTATTTATATATATATATAATTCTCTGAAATGAAATATAATCAATTTATAAGACAACTATATACTTAAACAATATATAAATAATAAATTTATTAACATCTAATCGATTTTCGTTCAAAAATGAACCTTGTCAAGATATTATAACAATTGAAAAAATTCACGTGATTTACATATTATTTTAACACACCATCTACTAACTAGTCAAACTAAACAATAAAGATGTTTTTATATTTTCCAACTTTTATTTAATGACCATTTTCCTCCTAACTTTACTGACCCTTGTACTAAATTCATACATTTCTCTTTATTTTCATGTATATACGTTTCATATACTTTTCTTTCTTTATAATTTCTACAATATTTGATAACTTCAATACTTTCTTCACAATTCATAATGTGTCCTGTTTCTAAAAAATGGCAAAATGGTCCTGATTTAATATCTTTCCTATTTATAGCTCTGTCATACTCTTTACCCCTTTCTATCTTACTTTTTGCTGACTGACTTATGTATATCATCTTGCATCTTTTACAAATAATTTTATAAACTATTCCTATCCTCTCATTCTTATCATTCCTTATTTTAGAATTACTTACTAGTTCCTTTAAAGATTTACTATTTTTCCATCCAATACCTATATTAAGATTTATTTTTTCTTTTCTATCATTTAGAATTTCGTATACAACCTTGGAATATGGAATAAAAATCCATTTCTTATTTTTTCTTTCATTTTTATTGCTAACTTTTTTTATATCTATTTTTATTTATTAAAATATTTTTTACAACCTTACTACTATATCCATATTCAATGTATTCATCTTGGATTTTTAATTTTTGCTCCATTGCATCTTTATCATTTAATGTAAGCCTATCATTTTTTTCTTTTATTCCTATTAGTACCCCCATTTATTGACACCAGGGTTGATAAGATTTTGGATGTATTATTCCTCTAACATTTTTATTTTTTATGTAGTGCTTTATATTAATCACTCCATTTTCATCCTTTTTTATTAATAAATCTAAATATTTTATTCCTTCTTCATTATTTTCTATAATAAATTTAATATTAAACATATTTTTATTTAGCTCATTAAAAGCTTTCATTATGCTTCTTCAATTTCCTACAACTAAAATATCATCCACATACCTAAAATACTTTATAATTTCTCCATTTTCAATATACTTATCAATTAGTTTCTGCTCAATCCAATCAACCATCTTGTTATATATATATATATATATATATATATATATATATATATATATATATATATATATATATATATATATATATATATATATATATATATATTAACAATCAATAATTTCAATCTGTTGTCATGGCATTTGACATTAAGACTCATACCACTATACAACAAAACTTTTTTAAAACTTCTCTAATCCAGCATGAGAATAATTAACAAGAATAGAGCATCCATCTATTCTACATTATTTGTGACAAACTTTTTTATTAGTAAATGAGGCATAAGAATAGATGGCTGCTTCATTCACATTAATTATTGTTTTTTGCTGGGTTAGAGAATTGAATAATTATATTATTCAAGAAATATTTTCATATTTAATCTCGGATATGAGTAAAAGACAGCTATTTTCTTACAGTAAAAAGTTTATTAAATTAGAATGTCTAGAGAGCTCAATTATTTATATTGATAGTGCTTGAGGGGTTTCACTTTGTTACATATATATGGTATTGTATTTATGTTATTGTATATTCGATATTTGCTCATTCATTTGCGGAGTTTTAAAATGAGTATAAGTAGCTCTGCTCTGTAAATTTAATATATGTTGAGGCAAATAAAATTTTTTAAATACTTCAGCTTATTTAATATTTATTTCTCTAGTTGTAGTGATTTAAAAATATTTCCATTTATAATGGATACACAGTAAAAAGTGGCTATTTTATTATTGTAAAAAAGTAAAATTGAATTATAATAGCTAGAGGGAAGCTCATTTATTTATTCTGACACTGTTTGAGATATATTTTCTGTTTAATATATATACACACACATAAAAATTTACAATATTAAATATTTATTGCTGGATTAACTCATTACAAACTGCCTATATATAACTGAAGGTTCCTCTAAATACAGAATATGATGATACATTTTAAAAGCAAAAAAAAATTACATCTTTATTTTTTTCACTTTTTATCTAGAGATTATCTACAATGCTTTTTCTAGAAAGAATATATATATATATTGTGATGATCGCACATACTGTGGTCACACATATAGATATTTAACATTTAAAGAATATTAAATATTGCGTTTGGAATACTAAAAAGTGAGTTTAAAAAAAATTATAAACAAAGAAATGTTTTAATTAAGAAAAGAGAGGGAATTAGAATCGAAAGATTCTTATTTTTTACCCTCCAAAGTAAGATTTTGTGAAATGAAAAATAAGTTAGAAATATTGAAATTGTAAATTAGAAAATTAATAGTAATAAAGAAATCTAAATGAAAGACAAACTAAAATATGATGTATAAGAAAAGTAAAGTTTGAAAGCCTTAAACAGAGCAAAAATAGAAATTTAATAACATGACCGAAAGATAAGGATTTGGGTCATAAAAGTACACATTTGACGATAAAACGAAATGTGTGTATGAAGTATGATAAAGACAGCAATAATTTATGCTTGTCAGTAATGTCAAAAATAAAAAACATTTTATTAAAAATCTGTGTAATTAAAAGAGAAATAAATAAATAAATGTACATAGTGCTACGAAATTATATAAAAGTAAATCTATATAAATGGCCGAAGGCACATTCAGAAAAGGAAAGGTGTGAGCAAAAGTGAAAACAAAGGATCAAAAGGACAAAGAACTGGAGAATTTTAATTAAAAAGTATTATTAGTGATTTGAATATTAGAGTTGGGGACTTCTTATCGAGAGGTTGGTGGAAACACTGCTCCGATAATAAGCAGCCATAGTTAACAAGATATGATTTCTAATGTTGGTGCCTCATCTAGAATGGCTGGCTAAGGGCTGTTATGATCACTTGCTGATCCAGACTCACTGTGCTCTAATGGTTCCCATCTAGATGTAACAACTGCCGATGTAGAGCCTGCTGGAGAGTTCGTTTTGCCTGGTCCATGATGTCCTAAATGCGGAGGAGTTCCCACAACCAAAATCTAACTTAAGAGTGACCGTTCCCTGCTAAAGAAGTGGAGAAATTCCACGTGACAGTCAGCAAGACTTCAAATTAATTCAGAAACTTAAAAACCTAGGTAAATATGTATACTACATTTTATATTTCCATGTGCACATACCTTTATTGAGACAATGGCCAAATTCTTACTTTGAATGATACAGACATTCTTGAACTTTTTTTATATATACACAAAGTGAGGATTATAAATGTACAATCATTTATACCAGTGTTTCCGCGAGTTGCTGACTGGTGGTACACGAAAAATAAGCAATAATGGCGGACATAAAAAAAAAATTAAATCATAAAAATATAAAAACGTTTTTCCCTATAATTGATAAAAATTATTTTAATTAATAATATTATACATTAAAGTTGTTAATATGTACAGTCAATAATGATCTTTAATGTTAATGATAAAATTGAAAGTATGATTAAAAAATTAGATTTTTGGAAACAGTAATATATATAAGTATCGAAAACAATCAACCGGAAGTATTAGAAACTCTACATATTTTTTTGTTTAAAAATAAGGTTAGTCTGTCTCAAGATATACGAGAAAATATAATAGCACATTTAACAGGATTAAAATTGTCTTTCAAGGAATATTTTCCAAAACCCAAAAACACAAATGATAATTGGATTTCAAACCCCTTCTATGCAGAAAATTTAGAAAAAGCTACATCATTATAAATAAAGGATAAAGAAAATTTAATAGAATTATCATGTGACAGAACTTTACAAGTAAAATTCAAATCTAATTAATTTTTGGTTAAACATTAAAGAATATGAACAACTTTCTGAGAAAGCTCTTAAATTATTATTACTGTTTACTAGTACGGAATTAGTAGGAAGAGCTTTTTCTTCATATATTTTTTTAAAAAATAAGTATATCGAAACAGATTGAATGCAGCTGTACACTTAAGAGTATACCTCGCATCTTTTGAACCAAATTTCAAAAAAGTATGTTGTTTGAAACAAGCACAAAGATCTCATTAAATTTATTTTATAAACATATTTGATTATGATAAGAAAATATACTAATAGATTTTTTATAATTTTGTGTTTTTATTAAAACCATTTATTAGTAAACGAAATATAAATAATGAGTCAGATCAAGGCAAATCAATCTAAATTATTTAATTCGAAAGAATGTATCAGAAAAGGATCATACCCAGAAATTAGACTCTTATTAATTCTTGATCATCTATTGTTGATTACTAGATGTAATCTAGTATTTAATCATCAAAATTTTAATCCTATTAACTTCATGCTGAACAATATAAAGAAAACAAGAACAAGAGATAGCCTGATAACTCCTGAGATTATTTTTACCATGACTTGGGAAATGCTGGATTTATCCTCTCCATGGACCAACCAATAGCAAGATGCTCCAAAAAAGAGACAACAGACTCAAATTCGGGAAAACCAAATGAAGGAATGAGAAAACACTTTGAACAAAATATGTACCAAATAACCTTTAATGTAATAATGTAATCTTTAATAAATTATTTTGGAAAAAATATGAAACTGTGAACAAACACATACATATAAATATGTTACAGTGAGTTTATAATTTCAGTGAGTTTATAATCTGGCATGATGTTTAGGCATGTTTCAATGTAATTTGTAATCATTATGAGATGTGAATACATACATGATCACCCTATAATATTTATAATGCAAATAAAATAACACACTCGCAATAACAAATTTCACGAAATACAATCATTTTTATGAAGTGGTACAATTTAGCGTTATGTACTACCAAGTGGTATGCGAGCCAAAAAAGGTTGGGAAACACTGATTTATAGGATCTCTTTATTTTGTTTACTCATAGCATTATAGCATATAATCTGTTTTTTATTGTGTGTAAATGATTTGAAGTATTTCTTTTATTGTTTAATTTATCGTATTAAATATTTTTATTACTGATTTAAATCTGTTTCATCTCGTTCTTTGCCACTCCAAAAGTAATATAGTCATAGGGGTTGGAAAAATAATTATTACTCATTATGGAGTACTGAATTAACACGTGAAGCTAGTGGTGCAGTATTTTGATCCCATTAAAATTTATAAATATCCAAGCGCTGTAACTCTGTTAAATCTTACAGCAGTCAAGAGATAGTTGACCAGGAAAGATAACCTGGGGCTATACCCGTATAGTTACAGGTTCGGTCAAGTACGGATATAGACTCATTTATGTCCGTATGTTCTCTCTGCTTGCAGTAGCGGAAAGTGGATGATCTTGAATTTTAAGAATTCCCCATTATATATAAATAAAAGGGAAGTTAAGCTTTCGATCGCCGGGTTTCCGTTACATTTTGGGGGCCAGTTTCGGGATTTCTATTGCTGTGAATTAGTGATCACATGTTGAATTAATTTTATAAGATAACGAAAATATTTTCTAAAAAATATATATATGTGTTTTCAAAATATATGAAATTAGCATCGTAAGTTAGAGTGGTGAGAAGCGAAGACGAAGGGGATAAATTTTTTCACTTTAAAATACTTTATATATGTGTTTCAATGTTAAATGTGTACAAAAGATAGAAAGAAGGGGGGATTTATTTTTTTTATTAAGAAAGTTTTGAAGTGCGTAGTGACATATATAATCTAAGACAAGAAGTATTCAGACAAATTGTAATGAACAAAGAATTGATTAACTAGATGTAATTGTTGTAACGAAAAATAAAGTAGTTAAGTTAAAAAGAATAAAACAGTTTCAGTAAGGTTGTAATTATAAATGTTAAATAATTAAAATAATCGCAGAACTAAGTTAAATGAAGAAATATATATGTCGGACTCTAGAATAATCGCATATATAAACAAAGTTGAAAAGATATATGTGTGAGTTAATAATAACGTATCCCAGTTAAGCTGAAAATAAAATATTTTCAATGATAAATGATAAAAATGTTCGTGTATATAAGTTAAATTGAAGAAAATGTATGTATGATTCTAGAATAGTCACATATCTTAGTTAAGTTGAGGAAAATATATATGTCTGATTTTAAAAATAATCGTGAGGATAACCTGATCAATAAATTACTAACATAGCCTGTACAAAGAAGTATATCTGTTAAATGGAAAGAAATATATATGTATGATTTTAAAATAGTAAAGTGATCAATAAAGTACAAACATAGTGTGTGTAACGAAGGATGTTAGTACATTAAAGAAAAATATGTGTATGATTTGTTTTAAACAGCCATAACCTTAAAGTGATCGAAAACTATAAATGTAATATTAGAAAATAAAATATTGGTGGGATTTTATGACCATGATAAGAAAGCGATAAGTAAAGTACCAAGGTATAACATAGAATATTAAGAAATGGAAAAATAAATGTGTGGGTGAATTGGCAATAGCCTTAACGAAATTGAATAATAAATGAATACATGTAACACTACCCTATAGCAGGAACTCAAATTCAGTTGAAATTATAGTTAAAGGTAATACCTAAGAGCGTTGTTAATTGAAGTATAGTAAGTCAGAGTTGGATAAGTAGGGGAAATATAGGACAATCATCAAGGTGGGACAGGCAGTCAAATGAATCTAGGGCAGGGAGACAAGATGGTGAACCAGAGTGCAAATGTTTGCTAACTGACAAATAACAAATAAATTAAATAGCTAATCAAAGTAAAAAGCAAAGAGTCAATAGAAAGAATTTTTTTTTTTATATATAAATATTCGAAAGAGTTCAGTAAAATAATACTAACAAACACAGATCAAGGGTTAAATAAATTGATATCTATGTGTACAAGGACCCAAGCTAAAATGGACCTTCAAGAAAAGGAAGTAAGAGAAGGGAATGAAGATAAGGAGATGAAAGTAAAGGGTAAAATAAACTATAGTGATATCATGGATATGCTAAGGCAAATGAGGGTTGAGCAACAGCAATTCATGAAAGAATACATGGACAGACAGGAGAGAAGGATGGAAGAATGGCAGGTAAAGATAGAAATAGACAACCAGAAAAGAATTGCTGAAGCCATGGAAGAAATTAGAAATAATGTCATCCAGCAATCAGAGACTAAGAACCCAAGAAATGGATTTTACAGAGAAATTAAGGGGGATGAACAAAGGGGTAGAGAGCCATATGTATATGATGAATTAGAAAGAGCTGAGAGTATAGGTAGAGAGTCAGCAGAGTTTGATCTGAGAGAAGACGTAGTGCAGCCAGAGAAGAGAATAAGAAAGTTAGATAAAGAAGTGGAATTGATAAGAGTAGAAGAGAATAGGATGCTGATGAGCATGCAGTGGGATATAAGCCAGATAGTCAAGGCAGTAGAAAGGTTAGATGCAAAATTTGAAGAGAGGATAAGTAGGTCAGCCAATAACAGCGACAATACCAAAGTAAAGGGCATAAGACCAAGAACCACTGGAGAAAGTACAGATATGGGCTATGGGAATTGCATGGATTATCCTATTGGCTTCCACCAATTTCTAAAAATACAAGTTTTCACTGGAAACCCTGGAGAAAGCCCTATGGAGTACCTAGGAAGCCTGGAGCGATACTTCAAGTTTAGTAGGATGAATGAGGAGGCCAAGATAGTGGTCACCTGCAGTCACTAGCAGGGTGAATCTCAAGTCTGGTGGAACTCACTGTTCCAGAAACCCACCACATTTGCAGGGTATCACAAGGCTTTGAAAACCAGTTATTAGAGTGAGGAACTCCAAGAAGATATGCTGCATCGGATAATACAGGAGAAATGGAGACCAGAGGAATCATTTACAACATTCTTCCACCGTCAAGTAGCCAAGTTATGGATGATGACTGCAAACCCATTATCTGAGATGCAAATACTCCGGATAACTAGGCATGGATTCCCAAAAGAGATAGAACAGACACTAATCAGTTTAGAGAGGAAGATGGTGGATCGTGTGGCCGAGTTGCTAAGTGCATTGGATACCACCAGGGCTGGCCAGAAGGAGGATGGATATAAACCTAGACCGTCTCCAAAAGAACCACTTATAATAAAAAATGGATGGGATCCTAGTGAAGGATGATGGCAAGAAAACTGGAGATATTCTACAAAGTGGAACCCAAGGAGACAGGAAAATGGACGACAAAGATTGGAGATGGAATGGAAGCATCCATATGACAGGACTGAAGACCGAGAATGTAGGGATCAAAATCCGCATCCCAGAGGAGGCAGATGTGAGGTCAATAGAGAAAGACAACCGCCAGATAAAACCTAAGTGCAATCACCAATAAAGGACGGATTCACTGATACCAGATTGGAAATGGAATTGGACCATGAGTAATGGAAAATGGACATGAAATTAGGAAATATTGATCATGATAATATAAAGGAATGATGAGCCAGTAAATGGTCAAACAGTATAAAGGACTTTAGGATAAACTAAGAAAGACAGATGATAGATAGTAGTGTGAGATCGTAGATAGAGGCTGAAGGTGTGTAGGTATAGATATTTGTAGGTGGATCTTAGCAGTATATGGTGAGCCTTCTCTGTTATGCATTCATGTGTGTTCTGCGGTCACCAGATCTTATTAGATAAAGAAGACAGGGACAGAGATCCCCTTCTCATAATGACTCACTGGATTAAGATTTCCAGTTAGATATTTGACAAATATCGTGAGTCAATGGATTAGAATCCAATGTATGGGGAAAGAACCCCTTTATAAAAATACGAGCTATCAGTAAATATTCTGAGCTCATGAATGAGCTGGATGAAAAGAGCCTCCCAACCCACCTCGGTATAGTGGCCAGAGTTGTCACTTAGAGGGTTATCATTTGTAAAATGTGAGGTATGAACAGGTTTAATCGAGTCACAGAGATATCCTGTAGACTCGAACCTGTATATACAAGTAGGAGGCAGAAATAAAACTCATGTAATGTTTGTAGCAAGATTAAATCGGTTTAGTAATACTGGTTGGGTCATCAGAGTAGGGATGTAATTTGCCTGGTCGCCTCTCTAAGGATAATCTCATCACTAAGTCGTATTAGGAGTGCATGGATATAAAAGGATTTGAACAGTAGTTAGGAGCATCTAGCTTTCAATGCATTAAATTAATATTTTTTAAGAAAAAATTTTAAAGGAGGGGAACAGTGTAGTATATATAATTTTATTTTTTTATAGACTTATTTTTGCGAAAGAATATAGAAGTATAATTATATGGAAAAAAAAGAAAGAAGGGATAATCAATTTAAGACAATAAAAATGAGTGTAGAATATTGTATAAGTCAAGTATTATTTATTTATTTTCTTATTGTTTATTTATTCATTTCAGTATTAATTTTGTTTTGTATTACATTTTACTCATATGTGTTTTTCAATAAAAATCTATATTGATATCAATTGTCATAGTAATACTTGGTCTCAATTTCATTTACGCATTTATTTTATTTCGAATCTAATGCATATCTATTATTGATAAATATTATAATGGATTTATAAAATTAGTTCATCGTTTTCTTTATTATCATCAACATAGCATTTAATATTTGTCTCATAATCTGTAGTCCCAATGCTCTAACTGTAAGGCTACAAGTAGGGAGAGATAACATGAATATTCAATGGATATGCAACCTGATTTACATGACACTTGTAATAATATTTGCAAGTTGGAATGGATTGAATCCATTTTTAATTAATAGATTTTGTCTACTTTTACAATTTGACTTTCAGTTTATGGGCATTTTTATATGCTCCTTTCCTATTATTACAATATATATATATATATGACAATAAAAATAATAAATATAATAGTAATTGACCATTATATACGGTCTTTTAATCCACAGAAGTATTTTCAGTTAATTTTTTTATCCCTTCTCAACTCTCTATATATTAATAAACATCAAAATAAACTATATATATATATTAAAAATATCATTAGAAAAAGTTCGACACTCCACGTATGAACAAGCAGAAAATGAGGTTTGACCCCAAATAGGGCAACTTCGGAAAATACAGTGATAATTCTTGTGGTCTTTGAAGTGTTTTTAACATCCACTGATATACTTTAAGATCATTTAAAACAATTCATTAATTGATTTTTTGTGGAAGAAAAGAATTAGAAGTAAAACAAAATATTTCTTTAAAAATATTTGTAAAATATTTAGATATGAAATAAATATTTTTAAAAAACAAAAAATAAAAAGTCGTAAATAGTTCGGAAATTTAAAAAACCCATATCAAAAATATATTTTTAGTACATATATAAATACTGTGGAAATGAAAATTACTTATATCACAAAGAGAGAGAGGAGAGAGATACTAACATCAAAAGAAAAAATAATGTAAAACAATCTAGCAAAATATATTATCTTTGCTAGGAAACTGATAACATATTGTTATTAATTAATTCTAGTAATTCATCTTTGACATTTTAGAAAAATGCAATTAAATCAATAAAAGATTTTCTTAGATCAACGTTTTTTTATTTGGATAAACGCTCAAGTCTTATCTATAGTCATTTTCTATTATTTACTGTATTCATTTAAGTCACTAAAAACATTTCGTCAAAAAAAAAAACCTCGACTACAATATTTTATAATGAATTACAAATTTGTAACTTTAGTGTTGTTATTTATTTCTTTTGAGGGTAAGTTCATTAATCATTAATAATTTAAAACCGGTTTGACCGTTATTCTTTTATTTATGTAAACTATCATTAACTATCGTACAGTATTTAGTTTGTTTATTTATATGAATTATATATATGTCTATTGGATAATGTTGAAAGCCTATGATGTGAATCTCGAAACCGAGCCACATAATTTTTTTCAAGAGGCTAAGAGTTTTTCTTTTAGATAATTGACTCCAATATAGCCAAATATTCAATATTTGTATGTAAATGGGTATCTATCTCAGACAGTTTTTGTAGATGCTCTAGAATATGTTTTGACACTAAGCAGAGCCAGCAAACAACTGCTTAGACAAGCAGTAGTTCCCCATAGGATCACAAATATCAAGAGCATCTACTAAAATGGTATTTATAGGAACCAGAAATTGGAGCTAGAGAATACTGCCCCCTCCCCCCTAAACCTTTACACCAAGCAAAGAACAAATTTGAAGAGTGTTGTTTATTTTTCCAGTTTTCCTCTATGAGTCGGCTGAAGAAGTATTTGTACTGCAGTGGATTATTTATATCTAAAAAGAGCTATTATCTGAATAACTTATTCATTTTTAACTTATTAGAAGTAGTTTTTAAAAGTTAGTCATGTTTCAGTTATCTTTTACTCTTATAAAACACCGTATTCACACTACCTATTCCAAATGACTTTAAATTTCATTATTAGTACAGGCATATATCTGTTTATTAAGTATTGAAACACACACACACACATATGTATAATATTATTATTTATTAGAAGATTAAAGCATTAAAAAATGTAATACTTATTTTGACTATCAAATGTTAGAATGCGAAATGTTTCTGTGTGAAGTGACAATTATTATCTTTATTGTATGTGTTAATTTCTCCGTCTTTGTAGATGTTAAACTGCCTAATAGGATAGTCGTGGCTATGGTTGTTAAAGAACCAAAGACACCAAAATATACGGGTGCTGAATTGAGTTCAGACCCATATGACTATATAAGCTATTGAGCTTGGATTGAAAATATTAATTGTGTTTTCAATTTCATTCTCATAGTTTGGTAGTTAAATAGAGTTAAAAGGTGGCTGCTGGAGGGTTGCATTAGATCCTAAGATCTAGGTGCAGTGCTCTCAGATCCAAGGCTCCTCACTGATGAAGGCCACAAGCCAGAAACTAGTCTGGGGATATTGGATGAGTAGGCACTAGATAGGGATTTTATGCACAAGCCTTCTAGCATCCATTGATTGCTCTTGTTAGCACAAGATGGCACTACTATATGAAGAGTTTTGCTTTGTAGATGTTAATATTCATAGTATATTAATTGAAATTATGACAGAAGGTAATTCTTGTATACATACAATTCAATAACTAAATATTAAAATATTTATTATATAGTTGTTTGCCTCCATTATGGTTGGTAAATTGTGAAAGTACAATTGTTAATTGTACTACTAGTCATTTGGAAGAAATACTGAAACTCTTTTTTTGAACCATGAGACTTCAGATTTTTATGTGGCTTGCCTCATTTGCAGATACAGTGTTGTCAAAGTTGGTAGTTTTCTGATCCAGACTTGAACATGTCTTAATGCATATTATGAAATTGTGGGCCAAGAGATTACTATTGTGCAACAGATGTCTGTTGTGATCTCTCTCTCAAATAAACTTTACTTATTTAACCAGATCCCTACCTTACTGAAAACAACTGGATTCACTGTCATAGCCCACCAATTAACCTGTCTATATCATAGACAATTTATTTACTTTGTCATTCCATTGGTCAACTTTATTGTACATTCAATTTAATCTTGATAATGTTGTTGGTTGGACAAATCCATTATTTACAACTAAGCTTAAGATGAGTTTATAATGTTTCTTTTATATGGAAAAAGTAAATTTTGGAGTACATGGTCTTTAAGATAGCATAGGGAATGTCTAAATTGTTTTCTTGCTTCATCATCATCAAGTCTAGTCTCTACATCTGATCTAGATACTTTATCAAATCTTGTGAACTCTTCATTGTTGCAGCCTGGCCTTCATTGATCTCTTTACCTATGGAAGTGTTACCCATCTAAAGTTTGGATAACCACTATGTGCAAACCATTTTGTATTTTTAATTGTTGGTGATACCCATTTGATGCTTTGATTTGAACATTCAGCATAGTACTCAGATACCTGCATACATTTCAGAAATTTGACTATTGATTAGACCTAAGAACTGATGGGTTTGTCTTAACAAACTCTGTTGAATAGCATATCAGCTGGCATTTTACCTCTGATAGGTGTAATATACACTGCCAAAATATTCTTGCTATGTAGATATTCCAAATAGTCACTGTAGTTATTTTAAGAGCTTTTTTTTTGTCTCATGAACCAATCTCTTAGCTAAATTTTGGTATTCAGCAATCAATATAATAGAGACAAATAACTAAGTTTATTTTATTTGCATTGTAAATTTTATTCTTGCTTATTGTTTGGTAATCAATAATTATTCTACTTTTAAGTTGTAGCAGATGATTATGTTTTCGTTAGTGACAACACAAGCACTTTTTGGTACAATGAACACTGTAGATTTAGTATTCAACCCCACTGTTATCAACATAACATTAACTGTAATTTGATCTTTGAGGATTGGATTATGTCTCACACATTATTTATATAGGTACTGATTTTGTAGGATCTTATTTTATCTTATCACTTTTTTAAAATGGATTCTCCAATTCTTTTTTTAATTTCTATTAAATACATAGTTTCAATATATCTGACCTGGTTACAACTGTATATCTATACAGACATTGGTGCGAGAATGTAGTTAGTTGCATCTATGACAAACTTTTGTGGGCATAATTACTGATTTACTCTGCCAGTTTAACTCTTTAGCTGAAGGTCACTCACTATCTTTGTTTTAATCAGCTGAATATTCATCTGAACCAGATATATGCCATAACTTTAATACTGGAATAAACTTTTTAAACAGAAACAACTTATTGCAAATTGCAGAATCAAAAGTAGTATTTGAGTCCATTAACAGCTTGTGTCTGAGGTTATGATCTTTTATTCCGTAAATAAAATAGTTCTCTCAACATCTCATTTAGGAAACTTTGAAATTTCAGGTCAGCATTATTTTCCTGAGCTCTATGGCAAAGTCTCTAGCCATTTTGAAGTTGTACTTCTGTAATATACTTAAGGATTTTGGACAGAAGTAAGCTATTAGAAAAAGTTATCAAAATTTGACACTGAAATCATGCAATCTTAATTGACTCCTACTCATCCTACTCATTGTAGGGACTGATGAAATTTCAAGATTTCTAAGTTGGAGAATTGCAAATACTTATAATTATTAATTTGTCATAAAAAAGAGAACTTGATCCACATATGTTAGTCAATTTTTTGGATTGCCAGAATCAAACTCTTCCATGAAACCAATTTTCAAAATTTTGATTTTATGTTTTCTGCTAGAAGTGAAAAAATTTCTTCATTTTTTTTTTTACCAGAAAACAAAGTAACTATTGATTATTTAATTCTTATTTTTATTGATTCACACTAATAATGTCAGTTACTGTCAGTTTTTTTAAATGATGATAAAGATCTAATCAATCCACGAAAGTAAATCCTATCATGATTGGCAATTCTTTTATATTTATAAATATTATGACTAAATAATGTTCCAGTTATTAAATAATAGCATTAGTTCAATAACTAAATGTTTAAAATTTATTATAGATTTTTATAATAACAAGATATATACATAATCATTTATATATAGATGTTCTCCAGTATAATTGATAAATTGTGAAAGTTTAATTGTTAACTGTACCATTAGTGATTAGGAAGGAATGCCAAGATTCTCTCTTTGAACTCTGGCATTCCTAATCCATTGGTGGCTTGCCTTAGATGCAAGCAAGATATAAATAGTTATCAGATGACTGTTCCAGGCTTGAGCATGCATACATTACCATGTTTTACCAACTAGTGGATGATGAGGTTACTGTTGTGTGGCGGTTTTGTTGGATATCATCTGTTCTCTTCAATGGGAATTGAATATATAAAGCAGTTCTTTTTACTTACTGGAAATAATTTGATTCACTGATATAGGTCTTTAATTGGCTTACTTATGTCATTACCTATTTATTTATTTTCACTAATTAGTTGTATTGTACATTCAATTCAATCTTAATAGTATTGTATTTTGTACAAGTTCATTATTTAAATACCCTATGATTGTTATCATTCTATATATCATTAGTATCAGTCTCCAGACAAAAGAAATAGAAAAACAAAGATAAAAATTGAAAGATGAGTTTGACCCCATGTCTATATACTTCATATACTGGTGCTTAAGTCTGATTGTATAACATCTTATGAAAATTAAGCTATTTTTAAACTTCTCTTAACATAATCTTGTTCATTTGTACCTATCAAGACAAATCTATCTTTAGTTGTGTATTCCTAATAAAAGCACCAATATTTTTGAGATAATTGTTGTAGGTTAGATGAGATGTATATCTCCCTGAAAACCATACCTAAGTTCATTAATTATCAGCTTTATTTGCTTTTTCTAAAAAAAAGATGTACCTTTGTAATAAAATATTTAATAGTATTACATTCAGCAACTGAAAAGCTTACTGATTAGTTTTATTATCTTACATCACATTTTTAGAAATTTTAGAGAGCACATTTCAATTTTTTTACTAGTGCTTTTAAATTATGTTATTAAGGGGTCCACATTTCCCTTTATATTACATGAGTAAAATAGCAGTCTTCCATGTAATTAATTTAGTTATAATTGTTATATTACTGTAATAAAATATAATTTACACCTATTAAATTTTGCATTAGCACATTAGAGTCTGTGATACATTCCATGATCACTTTACTATTTTAAAAAAACTACCAATGTAATCAAATTAATTTACATCATTAAATTGTAACCATCCAAACTAATAGGTGCTGATTCTTTCTCTACTACAACCATAGAAGCTGAAACCGATAAATGTTTTATTATGCTTTTAATATTGAAACAGTCGGATCTGAGTTCGAACCTAGCTTTATGACATCTAGCCATAAGCCCACTTCAAACCCTAGTACTATCCTTAAATATCTGATGCAATGGGGCTTTATACGTTCAATCCATGCTAATTTCCATAAAGAATAACTTATTTCATAAATGTGTATTCAAATAACTAGTTTCAGATTTAAATTGATTAATTCTATTAATAAATTCATGATAGAATTATTCATGAATTTATATGTATTATAACTGCGTGGATTGTATGTATATATTTGTAAATATTTAAATATATATAATTGTTTGAAAGTTTCATTGTGTCTGGAATGTTTGATTTTATTTTTAAATAATTTGTTAAAGTTTTAATGATTAAAAGCTACATTCTTTCGATAAGCTTTCAGATTTTCCCTTTCCAAAAACAATAGTTAAAGTTTTATTAATTAGAAAAAAAGATAAGGATTTCCTAATTAAAATCATTTTCTGATTTTAAGAATTCATTTTCTAATTAGAAAATGAATTCAAGTTAATGAGTTTGAAAGCCTTATCGAAGAAATGTATCTAAAAATAACTATAATGAAAGAAGAGCTAGCCTGAAGGCATCAGAGGACAGTATATATAGCTCTGAAAAGTTTGGAGAGAAGCCATTTTTGTTGTAGAGAAGTGCAGTAAACTCAGTGCATTTTAAATAGTGTTTCGATTATGGTGAAGGGCTAGAACATCAGGAATCTGGCTACGGTTCCTGAAGCCCTTTGAGAATCTTCAATGAAGCTGCTAAATTCTTTCCAGACAAATCAGGCTGCCAAAATCAAATAAAATGCTGTTCAAGTAATCAATCAAATGGTGCCTACGTTTTACCAACTTGGACGTGTAACCTAAGGAGCCCAGCCTGGAAGAAATGGGTAATATATTTCTATAATGAACCTTAAACTTTCTGGCCAGTTCTGAACTTTACTTTACACTCCCTTTAAGAGCTCTTCTCATTTATAATGTAATAATACTCTGTGTAAAACCTTTTATTTATGCTATTTTAACTTTCATAGTAATTCTCTCAACCTCTAGTCTTTAACTTTCCTTTCTTACATGGTGGTTCATTTATTTTATTATGTATATTTATTGAGTAAATTTATTAATGTTGTTATTTTTAATTATATGCCGATAATCCTTCGACTCGATGATCTCCTTCATTTTCTTTGCCTTACACAAGTAATATAAACTTAATTCTGATAGTTAATTCTCGCCCATTAGAACTAGATTAATACAGTTCTATCAATCATTGAGTCGAAAGAAATTATTAATGTTTGTTATTTTTATAATTGGCTAATAATAAATTATTAGCTCCGCTTCTAATCTATGCCTCAGCTATTTTCTCATATTCACCAATGTATATTTATTCATATACAATCTTAAAATGTTTTTTGCAAAAGGGCCGATAAAGGAATCAAATAAATATATTCTAATTCAACTTTGTTATTTTCTATTAAGATTCAGGAAGGGCACGATGATTGGGGCATAATTAATATGATTTACAAATACTTTAAAATAATGTTAGTTAAAAGCTCGTTTGACTTTAATTCATTTGATCAAGTCATCATGTAGAGCATTCTATAATTGGGTTTTATTTTCCAAATGGTGACTATCAAGTCATCATCTTCAACGTTGCTGGCATAGGGCTATCATTCGTTTCACATGCTTGTCGATGATAATATTTCTGTTATTTTAAATTATTGAGGAAGAAAGCACTTCCTCTCCTGTTCATGTTATCTTTGGAACATCAAAGGCTCGTAGTTATGACTCGGCCTGGCTTTCCGTGTTCCATGTCTACCTAAAGGGCATAAGACTTGTCAGATGCAAGCTGCCATGGGACTTCGATTATCGACCAGCTATCGTCTTTCAATTTTATTTTATAGCTCATAATTCATCAGCACCATTGCCTCTCTGTTCCGGTAAAGCCCACTCTGATGCTCGTAATTCGTGATGAAGTGATTTCAATTAAAGTTGAACAAATTCTCAGTTATCTCAAATTAAATAAGTTTTCCAATAAACATTAAAGTTATGCCCTAAAATATGTATCTTGCTCTTCATGAATGGATTTGCGAATGTGAAAATAAGTATCACATTCTTTCGTATAAAATTAGAGTAATAATTTCCTTTACTAATGAATACCTTTATCTGCCTTTTATTTCTTGTTGGGGGCATAGACATAGACTTTCAAATATTGCATAATACTCATTGGCATATAATAAGGACCGCCACTCTTATTATAATTATAAACTCTGTTAAAGGCTAGAAGTGATTAATATAATCATTATTTAAAATTCAAACAAAATAAATTATTATTATTAAATATTTTCTAAACACACTTGGCTTCTTAGTTCTTAATTCTTTTATAATTATTTAATGTTAATACTCGCTGTCTGTGTTGGCAACCCGAACATATACATATGATTCGACTTAAAAGTATCTTAAGTTAATTAATTATCCAATATTAGTGTCATGTCAGGGGTCTCTAATTCTCACCAACCATTGAGCTAGTTTCTTGGCACATACACTGTGCCGTTGATTTAGATTTCTACTAATCTGAGCTGGTGAGCTGGATTTGAATTCAGTTTTGGTTCAGCTGAGTTTGGATCCGACTTGCGTTCAGGTGGTGGTGCTTTTTCAATCGGTACAATATTCCAAATTAATAATTCCGTCATCAAATTTATATTACATTTATGTCTGCCTGTTAGGAATGTTATCAACTGTTTCAAAAACTGTTGGGACAAAAATGGAAGACAAAGTTGGAGTTACTATACAATCTTGATTAATAATAGTTATTATTTCAATTGACTGATTTTTTCACCAGCAGTAGTAAATATCTTATCATATTCTATGCGCTGAATGGTTTAGTGGTGAATACTGGATCTGAAGTTTCACGGATTGCATCTAGATGTGTCATTGCAGGCATTTAAATTTTTTATACACTTCCAGATATAAAGCCATTTGATTATTTCTTTATCTCATTCTATCATGTAGATGCAGTATTGTATGAATTAAGTCCAGTGAACAACATCTAATTGTAAATAATGCCACAAATCATTCAGTTGAACCAACAATATCATAACCAAATCGCTAAAAGCATTACAAAAATTGTATTTTTGATTTCAATACCTTTTATATTTATTTGGCGACAAAAATTATGTCTGTAATATTTCTTGATTCTCTAAAACCACACTGAGTCTCTGATAATCAATTATTTCTGACTAAAAACAACTTATTCAAAAAAAAAATATCCATGAGAGTATTTTACTATAGTAGCAATTATATTCCGTGGTAATTACTACATAATTTTTTATCCTTTTATTTTTTTAAATTTAAATAGTAAAGGAGCCTTAAGATCAAATAATATAACTTTCTGGGTCCATATTAGTTTTGGAACTAATATACTACTATCCATTTTTGACTTCATTAAATAAGATATTTTTTGTATAAATCTAAATAAATAGGTATAATAGATATATCATTAAATGTCATCATCTATCATTTCTTCAAAAGATGTTCAAAACAGACCTTCACTTATTTGAAATGTGCCAGCCATAGATTTAATGAGGTTATATTTTCAGGTCCGTATGTTATTTTCAATACATCAACAATCGGAAAATGATTATATTCGTTTCATAGTTTTAATCCATCAATTATTTTTATAACTTTTAGTCATTGTTGAATCTTAAAATCACTATATTGTTTTCAAAGCTTCACATTCAATTCAGTTTTTTTGTAAGTGGACTATGCCACATATTTTCTTGTAATGAAGTCATTAGCACTAGAATCATTCCTAGCGAACCAATCAAAATTCTTCTTAAAAAAAAAAAAACTGAGATGGATTTAATTCTCTTCATAATCGACTTTTTATGATAATTTTATGCCTTTGTGACACAATAATCTTGTAAATTCAAAATGATTAATTTTAATGTATTATTGAAATTTATCATCAAATTTTATATCAGTATGTGCAGAATAAGACTACTTTTTTAACTTTGGAACATACTCATCTATGATATGCCCAGTAATCTGCATTTGTAAATGCTGACTTCTAACAGTAATGTAATATACTATTTTAAGCTTATAAGTATACATGTTTTTTTAATACAGAGAGCATACCAATAGCTCAAACAAGCTCTTAATTGATAAGTGCAGTAAGAGAAAATATTTAAAATCTCTATCTGAAATACTCTTATCCCCAGACCAATTATTTTCGAGCTATTAGTACACTCTCTATAGTACATTTTTGTAAATACAAGCTTATAAAAGCAATATCATGTTATATAGGACTTGCTTTATTGATAATTATGTTTTTTATGTAATTTTTTGTCCAAATAAAATAATTTGTAATTGTTAGTCAATTCATATGAGTTATACAAATTAATAACAGAGAGACTATTTGATTCAAAGAACCAATAACATTGTTTCTAATAATATGAGAGCAAAATTTACTATTTCTAATAACACATGCATTAAGATTCCAAAAAGAAAAAAGAAATAATTTAATGATATCAATTTAATAACACAAATTATGGAAAATAAAAGCATTCTTTCTTTAAGCTTTCTTTATTTAATGTTTGGATATGAGTAAGACACTTTTAAAAACAGACACAGGTACCATAGCACATACCAAGATTTAATACCATTATCATTAATACATCTTGAAATTCCAAAAATAAAAGATCCCAAATAAAATCCAATCTTATGAAGTGTTTTTTTTTCATTTGATGATCTGTCTATTGATGAAAAAGCTTGATTCTGTCTACATATGGTTTTTTAAAGAAAATGTAATATTTGGTTTTATTATTCATATTTACAAAAAAATTTTTTTTTTCATTCCTTAAATTTAATTACATTTGAACACACACACACATGTATATATATGTTTTGCACCCATAATGTCCCAAATTCATGTCGTTCTTTCCTTGACTACTGAGTATTACTGATAGAGATGCTTTAATTTTCATGGCATTATTTCCAGTTTGTAATTTTATAACAGGTAAAGATTCTGGATGTTCATATTTTCTTTACTATACTATTTGGGAGGAACTTGACATTATTTATATTGGGATTTTTTCAACACATACTTTTTTATTAATTGAGCAGACCATGTTATTATAAACATATACACTACAACACCCATACATTATAGAGTTTAAACTTCTTGATATGACAGAACATCTTGAGATTAAATATTCTAGCTTGAAAGGCAAAGATTTTTAGTGTTTCAAAATAAGCAAAGATTCTTAGTATTTCAAAAGAAGTACATGACTGAAAAATGTGCAATAAGTTCTGTGTTTGTGTAATGCAGAGACTATATGGTGAATCAAAGATGCAAAGGTTCTGAAATTTGGTTAATTGGTCTATCAGATCAGCATGATGGAAGGCATAATAAGCTAGGAAGATTCTTCTGGAATATGGCAACATTTTAGCAAATTTAGAACCATTTCAGTCATGGTTTTTGTTATAAGGAAAATACAAACAAAAATGTTAAGAACAAAGACATCCTTTATCTTATTAATCAGAAAAATTTGAGGATGTGTATAAATTAACTGATTGACTACACAAAAAGTGTTATTATTAGTGGCAAGAAATCTGATGTATTTGAAATGAAATTTTATTTTCACAGAAAAGAAATGATTCTATTTATGTGTAATAATTGAGGTCTTAATTTGAAACAATTATAAGCAAAAATAAACAAACAAACAAACTGGTTTTTACATTTTACATTTTGTTGGTGATTATTATTATTATTATTATTATTTTGCAATACAAAGGATGATCTACAGTATATTTGCATTGTTTTGAAAGCATCTTCTACCAAGTTCAGACATTTTTTAGGCTTTGTCTTTTTTTTAATTATTCACATCTGTGTCACTCTCTCTTCTGGTAAAATTTTCATCTGTCTCTTTTGCTCATTTGCTCTTTTAGCTATTTTGGTAAATCTCTATTTTTATTTATTGAAGTTCTTCCAATAAATTTTCTTGGACCATCATTACATTGTCTTTAAATTAGTCAACTTTATTCTTTAGTCTCAGACTACCTTGGCAATATTTGCAGCTTGAATTTTTATGTCATTTTTTTTATTTTTTTCTGGTTGCTTTTCCTATATATATATATTTATTCTTTCACCACTTTAAACTGTCCTTTTTTGGAATTTTCCTTCTCCAACAATTATTTTCCATAATTGCCTTAATGTTGTCTTGACTTATTTGAGCAGCTTCAGCCATGCTCTTCAGCATTTCCTGTTTAGTAATTATTATTCAAAATCCTGAATGCTTTATGAATCAGTGGTGAAGAAAAATTACTTTGAGAATTTGAATCAATTTAAATACCTATATAGTTTTTAGATTAAAAAATAAACAAATTAGAAGTTGGGACAAAATATAAATTCCAGTGATTGGTTGCTACATTAAGCAAGTTAAAAAGATATTTCATCATAAGGATATAACTTTTTTATTTCAATTAAAGATATGTAGGGCTTTAATTTTACAAATTTATTTTACTAAAAGTTAAATATGAACTTATATAAAGGCATTAAGAATATTGACCATAAGATTAATTATTCTAGGTGTGACACTAATGAACCTATTATTATAAGGTCACACCTTCATTGGATTGAGTTGGTGTAGTAAAATTTTTAACAAAAGATTTTTAAAAAAATTTTTTATGGCGAACTTAAAGTTTGATTTATATGGGAATAACAGACGTTGTTTACATTTTGAACCTTATGTCAAAAAAAAAATTTAAATATTAAATGCTTTGATTGGGAATACATGGCTGAAAATAAAGGACAATGGAGAACTATGATTATGTCAGAAGAGAGAGGATGAAAAAAAGTTTTAAAAAATGATTCTAAAATGTTTGGTGCAAGAAAAAGTATTACATAACGTTAATGTAAAATGATAAATAAATAGACCACGGGAATAGAAAGCACGTGAAATATGGGAATGCATTTTTCATGAATTGGATTATATAATTATTTGTTTATTTTTTCTTGTTTTCTCTCTAGTTGTTTTTTTTTTTTTCATTTCAAGTTAGAATGATCCCTCAATTACAAGTAGTTGCAAATGATATATAAATTAATAATTCTGAACACTATTATTTGTTAAATTTTTTAGTAATGTTTTTAATTTTAAATTATTTTACAGAAATATCTGCCAAATGTACAGTTGGAATGAAACGGAAGGACTCCGATGGCTGTAATGACTGCTTATGTTCTGTTGATGCAGAATGGGTTTGTTCAAATTATCCCACTTGCTCTTCTATAAATAAAAGACAAAAATGGAGTCCAGGTATAAATACTTTTTAAATATATGAACGCATTCACTAACAATTTTTTTTTTTCACTTTATATAGGTATATATGTACAAACATATCTATATAAAATTATCCAGTGATATCCCTGTAAACAAGATATTAAGGATAACAGAAGACATCAATCTATACAGCAATTAGAATTGCTTATCTTTGTTTATATATGTGTGTATTTTACTGCTAAGATATGTGGAGGTGGTTAAGATATATATATATGTGTGTGTGTGTGAAAAATGGAGACTATGAATGAAGGGGGTATAATTGCATAATAACTTTAAAGCAGATTATTGATGATTGTTGGGAAGGACCACAAAATAGTAATTGCATCTGAATAGAGGTTTTTATATTATTTACAAAATGATTAATTTTAATAATACCCATTCATCATGTTAAGGACATCTATGTTCACAATGATTTGAGATAGAGTAATTCAATTCATTGGCCATCCCTACCATTTCCATTCATGGCAGATCTAAAATCTAATTAGCTATATGCCTACACAGCATAAAAATACATAACGTCTGTAACTAGATTATCATCCACTAATCTCATTCAAGTGGATGTTATCATATCTATGTATGATGCATCAGATTGATACTATTAGATCATTTTTAGCTGGTGATCCATCATTGGAACCTGACTCCTGTGATAGAAAAGTCTAAATATCTGTTTATGTCTTCCAGATTGTAGATACTTTAAACATTTATTAAATTAACAATAATAATTTAACATAATAACTATTAAATAATTAATTATTTACAATACAACTGTCTTAATTTATTCTCATTTCTTCTATTAAATTACCACAATGACCTATTATTAAATAATATGACTTATTAATACTATTAGAATGAATTGACTAAGATCTGAGTTGTGAATAACTCAATCATTAGTATTAATCCATCCACCCACATGCCTAATGAGTATTTCATTAGTGTACCTGATTTTAAATGCATATTAAGCAATTACTACTTTCTAATCTACACCTTGTTACCTCATAATAACATAATATGCTAATAAATTGCTTAATATATTGCTGACTTTGTTTTTTGACCTATACTTTTTGGCAATATACTAGAATAGCTAAAGGGAGTTGCCTGATATGTCAAAATCCTTGTTTCCTGAAACTCTCTTTCAAAAATAAAGCTGATGAGTTTGTTCTTTAAAAATGTGTTTTTTTAAGTGTCATAGCATTGGCCGGGACGCAAACCTGCAACCCGGGCAACTGCCTGCTAGTGCAAGGCAGTCACGCTGACCTCTCGACCACCAAAATGTGTTGATGTCAGCTTAGTGAAAATTTAATACATTGAGATGGGTATAGCAATATTTTATCCCCAAATGAATCAATGCTAAAAAATATACTATTCAAACATATGAGAATTCAAATTACTTAATATTGTCAATACAAAATTTAATCCTATTACTTCTCACATTTTCACCTCATTTGTTATACTAATTTATTGGCATTGATGCTAATAATTAATGCTGCTCACCTATTTACCTGAAAGTAAAACATTGTTATACAATACAGGTAAAATCTGTATTGCTGATTTCTACTTAAATCTAGTTATTTATTTTAGTATAGGTTCCTTTTAAACCAAATTCTTTAAATAATAAAATTGAAGATTCATAGCTGTTGGAACGAATACTAACTAAGAATTAGTCATGTTTATGTAAACTTTTTAAATTGTTCATAAACTTTTAAATACTTGCAATAAAGATTCTGACATCAAACATTTTAACAATATTAATTATAGTAATATAAATACATTTTAAAATAATATTTTCAAAATTTGCATTAATAATTTCTCCTAAATCTATAATTTTAATAATAAAATTTGTAATATTAAAATTAAAAAATTTTAATAAAATTTGAAATAATATATCAAGCGTTGATGGCCTAGCGGTTAGCATAGCTGCCTTCCTAGTATTAGGCCCGGTTCGCTTCCCGGTCAACGCTTTGACATATAAAAATTTGTAATAATATGCTATCATTTTGTATTGAACAATAATAGTTTCAAAATGTACTTCAGAATTAAAATCCATTTACATGAAAAAGACCACATTATGCATATTATATAAAACACACTAAATTGAAAAAAATAAATACATCAATGTAAGTACTGGGGGAAATATTTACATTAATTTTATTTTTGCTTTCTTTACTTATCTTCAATGAAAATTTTCAAGGATGATTTTTTTAAACAATAAATATTTCTTATTTTATTATTTATGGAGATATCAAGCACTTAATATGCATTATAATAGTTATTTTTGTCTGCTGTTGATAACTCGTATTATTATTTCATGAAAATATTATTTAGTCAAGCGTTGTTAGCCGAAAGGTCATCGCACCTGCCTTACAAGCAAGTAGTTGGTTGCAGACGGGTGTGGGTTCACGTCCCGGCTGTTGCTATGACATATGAAATATATATATATATTATTTAAATGTATTAATTATCAACTACATCACATTTTTTAAATTTAATATCATGAGCAAAGCCTTGGGTACAACTGATATAATATAAAAATATAATTAAACAATCAAGTACTGCTTGCTATTAAATAAATACCCAATGCCTTTAATGTATCAATATATATATATTGCAACAGTAAAAACCTTGGTCGTTCGGGTTTGACAATTATGATGGTATTTACATATTTATATATAGACAAAAGATACCACTAGAAAGATTTGAACCCATAACGAATGATATACAAAAGATATATGTAAGACAGTCAATGATCAATATGCATATATATTATGAGATCTTCCAGATGTGAACATCGTCAATAATAAGTTAAATTCCAATAATGAAACAAAATTTTAATAACAATAGCATTCAATGTGATGATGATGACTGGAACTTATAATCACAAGTACTCCTAACACTCAATCAAAAAAAAAAACTCCAGGCACCAAACCTCCTTGATAGAGAAAGTTTACTGAAAATACTTAGGAAATAATGATCATCATCACTACCAATAATAACCATGATACTCCAGCATATTCCCCATGATTCACATGTTATCCCAGAGTTGTGGATGATTTATAAACTAGCTAATGTGTGTTGCAGTTATAATGTTTTAATTTAAATATAAACAAACAACTGGATTGACAAAATAATTTAACAGTTGATTTCATCTATATACTAGTAATTCCCAAATGTGAATATAAAATGAAATGTGTTACAACAATTAATATAGTTTCAGTTTTAAATCTATATGCATTATTCCAAATGCAGATATAAAAGGAAATGAATTGCAACAATTAACATATTTTCAATTTTAAGTATATACTAGCGATTCCAACTGCAGATATCTTTTAAGTTTAAGTCATTTTTAATACAATAATGTGAATATCTTGCCAGTAAAAATATTGAAAATCATCCATATTCAAATATCACCCCCTCCCCTACACGCTGGAGATTTGAAAAGTAATTGCAGTAGCTTGGTGACACATAGCATGGAGAATATAAGTAAGACTTTCTATGTTTAGCAGTATAGTACACTTTTTTCCCTTTAATGGCCATCTAGTTCCACAGAATTCTATATTATTTACTGGATTGGTCTGCATACTTAGGGTCTTCTGACTGGTCTGCTTCTTATTGCTTAGACTTGCATGATAAATGATCTGCTACTATAGGAAAACATTGTTATAACTTATGCTATAGACATTAAAATTTTAATTAGTGGCAAGGCAAAATCTTTTCTTGGCACAGTTTTTCTCAATATTGCTTTATCATAAAGCTTGCAATCTGAAATCAAGATAGCATTCTCCATATCAAAAATGAATAACTGCATGCTGAAAATTTTGAATTACTCCTTTTTATTCTTCTCCGTTATCTTTCTATCCCTTGTTAACATCATTTGCCATCACTCAAACCATAATGTAGACCATTCGCATATGTTTTTGTCAGTTTTATCAGCACTCAACTATAATGTAAACCATTCTAAAATCTTGGACCCCAGGGTAAAAATATTCCATTGTTCTCTTATAAAACATGTGGGAGAGGGGGGTGATAAACTTACATACAATTATATATTATAACGAAAGAAGAACTAAAATAGTTAGTTTTAGTTTTTCTTCTTTTTACCTCATTTCTCTTGCGTTGTAATGCAGGAAGAGAGAATATTCTTGGCCGACTTCTAATTTCACTAATACCTTTAATTCGTAATTTTTGATCTTAAATTTGAATTCATTCATGTCAAGCGTTGGTAGCCTAGTGGTTAGCATAGCTGCCTGCCTTCCAAGCAGCTGGCCCTGCTTCCCGGTCAACGCATTTGACACATGAAAAAAAAATGAATTCATCATTCTATTTTCTATATGAGGCGACAAGATTTTAATTATAAATTGATTCAGAACTGGTAAAATCCAAAAAATCTCAAAATACCTTGAAATTTATGAACTATATATTTGAAACTTAATTCGAAAATTGATTGATGATCAAAAGTGTCTTTTTTTTTTTTTGCAATCGCATTCATTATTATATTCCTACTTTCATATCACGGAGTAAATTGTCGATAACATTATGCATAAATTGCCACAATATTTAATACGATTAAAATGTATATATATATATTTTAATCTCGTAGGAAATTTCTTTACTGTATATACATACGAACACACACACGTGTTGGTCAAATCTTTATTAATTAAATCGTGCAGTGTTTCATCCTGATTAATGTGACCTACACTCAGGTTGATATGGTTATACATTACCTCCCTTTAAAAGGAGACAATGGGACATCGCAACCTTTTATTTTTCATTGTGTGTTGTCTAACACTATTAATTTATATCCATTTATTTGATTATGGTGTTTCACATAGTATACCATTAAGTACCATAAAGAATGCAGAGAATTTCTACTATGGAATGCACAAAAATTCCATCATATGACAGAAATATGTATGATATATGGACACTAGAAGAATCATCACAGATTGATTTCTGTTAAGCTATTCACAACACAATTGAATAAGGTCTTGCTCTCTTTTTGAGACTTGTAGGCTGATACAGTAAACAAAAACTCCATTTTCACCTTGCTTCCTCTGAGCCTTACAGGTGAGTGAGTAAATCATATAAAAACTAAGCCTTACTCCTATTTGAAACTTAGAGGCTATTAAACCACCTTCAAACTCCACCCTGCTTCATCCAACCCTTATAGAAGAGTGAGTTCACTATTTAACAAAGGAAAATAAATAAATATGTTGGGCATCACAAGATGGCATTAATTTCTAAATATACATGATCAAATCACAGAACATCTTCAGAGGCAAACCTATCTACACACACTATAATAGCACTTTATTTCATTCTCTATAATAATCATTTTCATCCATTCAGAGTCATATGTTGCATATCTTTTTTTAAATCTAAATTATCAATTAATTTTTTTTCAATATGGAAGTCACTTTTGCTTTCTAGTAAGCTAGAAATCTCTTCTTTTCTGGTTATTTTAATGTCACTTTCAGTTTGTCATATCTTTTGCTAAAATTGCATGTAGTTTTTTCCCTTAGAAACATTTTTTTTAATAGATCCTTGGTCATCAGGGAATGAGCTAGCTTTTATTTTTCTAAAGTTGTTTTTTTTATCTCTCCAAGTATTTGCTTATTGGTGGAGATATCCTTTGGGATGACCTGAACAATAAAATATTGTCATTCTGGAGTGGATCTTTTATTTTCATCTTACTCTTCTTTCCATTTTTATTTTCCTTTGGTACAAAGACTGTATAACTTGACAATCTGCCAACAGTAATCCATTGTTTCAAATTCACGCTAATATTAGAGAGTTTTATTCATTTTGATCTTTTATTATTCAACCTTTCTCTTTTGTAGGCTTTAAAATGTCAAACATCTCTATTTTTAAACCCATTCACATGTTTTTCCCTTTTAATATTCAGGCAGCAGACTTCATGGTTTTGTTTCATGGGAAAAACTTCACAATGCTTCTTAAATGGTAAACTCTGGCACTCATCTAAAGGATTTTTAAAGTCATTGCTACTAAAATTATCTACCATATTATAACAAGTTATTACATCCAGCCTTACCTAAATTCTCACTTATAATAGTTTTTTCTATGACTGCCTCATCAAACTATTTGATTTTTGTTTTGATTAATTATTATGCTTGAGTTTTCATCTTTAGAGTCTGAAACATTGACAGATTTAAAATCTTGTATCACATCATCTTGCACATTCTTTAGTTTTTTCCTTTTCATGTGCCACTTCAAAGTTTTTATCCATTTTTTTAAGCTGTTCTTCATGTCTCTGTTGTATTTCTTTAATAAATTGCTACCTTTCTTCAATTTTTTTATCTCTGGTTTGTTGGATCTTTTCATTTTTTATATACCTTCAAGTTTTTCCATAAATGTGATGCACATTGTTTCCATAGTATACGTGGCTGGTTTCTGTTTTTTCTGCATTTATCCTGTCAGAATTTTTTCTTCCATAATTGGCTCTGCATCCATTGGTTGTGTAGTTTCTAATTTTGATGAATCCATATTTATTTGAGCTTCCAATTTTTTTGTTTGTGAACAAGTCATTATAGGTATATATCTGAATGTTTTACAATCCTTTTGTTAAATATGCTTTTAGTTGTAGCCTTCCACAGTTTTCTATGTGATCATAAATTGATAGCACATCAGTCTCAATCCCCAGCATGCAGTCCTTTCCAGAATGATATGATATATCTGTCTTTCATTTATATTATATATATTGTACCGGGTTCACTCCACAAAAGATCTTACTTACACTGCAAAGGTTTTGGCTGGTTTCAAACTTCTTTATAATCTTATGTAATTATAAATGTTACATGAACGAACCAGCACGTTCGAGCAAAGTGGGAAATATTATTGATAGCTTTAACTATCAACGATACCCATGATCATTTCGTGGTCAACCTTGGCTGCTAGATTCAAATCCCTACTATCCAAACACTTTATTTGTTTCGGAGTAAACTCCAGGCGCCAGCTAGTCAATGACTAACATATTCAGACAGTAGACTCATAATCCAGTGCTCGAAACAATTCCCTTAACTAGCTCAGTCTAATTTTTTTTAATCATTAACCAAAAATATTATTAATTAGTGGTGAAAAGAATTAATAAAACAATTGATGAAAAGGTTGGTAAAAAGAATTGGTAAAAAGAATTGATAAAAAGAATTTACCGACAAATAAAGTTTAATTTTAAAGACAATTTAGTAACTAACATTTACTAATTTTAAACATTTTATAAATCTAAAATAACACACACATTTTAAATTAACACACTATAATATATTTTATGAGAAAGCATAAATAAGGTTTGACATTTATAAAATCATATAGCATTCACACAATAATTCATTTTATGCATGCTTATAGAGTTCAAATTACTTGTCTCTGGAGGCTTTACGAATTAATGCGATGCAATGGCTATTATAGAAATAAAAATATGAAATATTATTACCTAGGTTTTGAATGGGGATGTAGAACTTTGTTTTCTTCTTGTTTGCTGCTTACATTACGAATATTTCCAGCCGGCTGAGACGTTTCCTTGATGAGTTTCCTTATTATTCACGATTATTATTATTGGAGACAATTAGATACTGATGGAGATTCTTCAAGTTGTTATGCTAACATTATTTCATGGGCAGATCTTGCTGTTTTCATTGGATTTCAGGCTGTGGAGAGGCGTATATTTCCTGTGGGTTTTTAACACTGCATTTCTGTTTCTGGATACCTAATAAACTGCACTGTTATCTGAACTGAAACAATTACTCGACTGAATGATTGTCCTCTCTGAACTTAACTGACTCAATCTGTTATCCAATAAAAAAAAAGTCTATTTATACCTGCAATGTGTTGTCCTTGTAATATCCCCCGGCAATATCTGTTGTCGAAATTCCTTTGATAACTAATCCTTTGACAATGTATTTTTGAAGATTGTTTAATTAGTAATAGCCATGCAAACATGTTGTTTTATATAATTTTAATTAATAGCCATCGCTGTGTTTTTAATGATAATCTTCTTTTATTTCATTTTAATATTTATTACACATACATTTTTATTTATTTACAATCGCACATATATTGGGCATCAATTATAATGATCAGGTTGGATAGGGTCTTAACATATCTGCACTATAGAGTGCCACTAGGAATTTGAACCTAGAAAATGTATACAGTAGGCAGATACATAAGTTTGGGAAAAAAAATATTTCATTTTATCTTATATATTTTGATTCCGACTGCTAGCCCATTGTCACTAGCTCAGTGGAACAGCAGAGATTTATATCTTATAAATTCTTATCTAAGAATATTTTTTGAAAAAAGAATAAAATAAGCCACTGCCAGTAATTAACACACAAACATTTATTTATGCACATATATACAAAATTTAGCATTATTTTAATATAACTTTTACTTTGGATTTTAACTTGATTTTAAAATTTAATTTTACATTTTAATTTTTATAATATTATAAGTTCACACAGATGGATTCATAAAAGTTTGTTTTATAATGTTGAGTATAGATCAGTTACACAGATTACATGGTTAAAAACATTTCAAAATAAACATAAACGATCAAAATATAAAGTCATTGATAGAATTGCAGAGGGAAATTTATAAGAAACCCAATGGCATTCATCATAAGATGCCACATTGACACCAATAACTTAAAAGACATCCGAATAAATAGATTTTAGATACTCACCGTAAGGTATCATTATTTACCGAATGTCTATATATTTTGATCAAATATGAAAAACAAAAACATAATTAACCGATAACGAATCCATGCAAGTGTCTATACCCAACTTAAATTTAATGCATTTAGAGTGTCGAGTATGAATAGACTACATAGATTGCATTTGAAAAGAAAATATTTTATCCCTTATTTAACCTTAAGCCAAAAGTTCGCAGCTAAATCAACGTCAATCCATCTGATATATCAATGTATTCAATGTAATACGAATACGACAGCACAAATATAGGTTAAGAAAAGAAATTGACTCTCATCCAGATAGAAATACTACATCTATCTGATGAGAAAAGCAATAAAAAAAAACTCCATAGGAAGGGACTGCGGTCCTTTTTGCCGACCTACAATCCCATCCATAGGCAACAGGGTATGTGCAGCATATACTAGTGATTCTGCCCATAGCGAACCTCATACTACATCTACTAATTACACCAATATATCCAATCCACTGACCAATTCAACTATGAAATGACTAACCTAAGATTACCCTCCCCTAATAAAACTTCACAAATCTATATAGCCATTCACACCCGACTTAAATTTAACATTTATTAATTAGTTTAATGAAACACAGAAATCATAATAAAAACTTAAAGAACAAAAATAAATAAATAAATGAAAATGATTTTACAAAAGAAATACATCAAATAAAATTACTTATTAATAAATTAAGTTGATCAGATAGGATTCTATTGCAATTATTTTAAATATGGAACAAGTTTTAGAATTAAAGTTCTTATTGTTTAGTATACTGGAGTTTTAGAAATATATTTAAAGCTTATTAGAGTTCATAAAGTTCTTACGGTTTTAAAAAGTTCATCTTTATCCATTGCTTGCCATTTGAACATGAATTCCCACACCGTCCTAAAGAGATTGGTATTCTGTTGGCCATTTTATTTATTCATCTGGAGGTCTTTTACTTTAGCTGGTCCTCAATGTAGAAAATGATTGGTCATTTCTTTTTCTTTTTTTTTTTAGCAGAACTGAAGGGATTGAAGAGTGCGTCTTTTCAATCCCTTCTCCTTCAACTCTGCACTAACACATCTCACCACTTCTACTCTTAAATTTTCTTCACTCACTCCCCATTTATTTCCAAACTTTTTCTTTTATATGTAAACTTTCGGATCCAATGGGCATTTCGTCATCGATGGTGATGGTCTTTTCACTGAGGTCAAATTTCCTGATGGATTTCTTTCATTGGCTATTCTGTTCCTATTGTTTTTCTCTCCTATCTGACCTTTGCTTATACATTTTAAATGCCCAAGGGCTAGTTTACATTTATCTAATTAAAACAACCATTTCCATTTTATGATTAATTAATGTGTTTTCCAAACTTAAAGATATATTTTTATCTCTAAATCTTTTTAAGTTTTTGGTTGAAAATTTAGTTTTAAAACTTTTTCTTTTTTTTAAATAAAGTTTCGTTTAATAATTTTTTAATTTTTCATCTGTGTGATTTTATAGATATTAGAGTTTAGATTTTTTAATTTTTAATTCTTAAAAAAGTTTTTATTGCAAACTTTTCAATGTCTCAATTTTTTTTAAAAAAATAATGTAACGGCATATATGCCCATTGCAATATATATATACTGCCATTTATATTATCCTGCCTATTCAACTGCTGTAAAATATTTTTCAATCCAAACACTATTTATATTATTTTATTATACACTATCATATGCTAGACTTTTTTTATACTTTAATTCCATTTAAGTGTAAGAAAGGGAATGTTCAAGCAAAAAATACTTGGTAGTGCCAATTACATAATGGTAAATATCCCCACATAGTAAATTTTGCGAGCTCTATATATAACATTTGTAAATACAGGCTTATTAAATTAGGTCATGTGACATCTGACTTGATTTTTTTTTTAAAGTAAATTGGTTGTGTATATATACTAGTGGTTATTAACATTGATGTGTTTTTAATTTGTAATGTCTGAACAAACCAACCATGGAACAATAATTTATCTCTATTATTACCAAATAATAATTTATCAATTGTTAACAACAAAGAAACCATACTTTCATTTGTTTCCATCCATAACTAGTGATTCCCAAATGCAGATATAAAATGAAATACATCACAATGATTAAATCAAGATACTGCCAAATCTCTAGTGCTCATTATAATACATAACTGACAGCCAATCTGATGTCAAGGATAGCCATCTAAAATGACATCAAACCTAAACACACAACAAAGATTTTATGAGAAAAGGGCAGCCACCCTTCTCTCAACTTTTCTTTTTATATATCTAAGCCAGTCATAAGCATTTAGGTTTAAAGCTTGAAGCTTTAAATATCTTCACAATTAACTCACTGAGTCTAAATCATAAACGTTCAATGCAAAATCCTATGATTTACTGTAAAGTAGTTTTTAGAATACATAACAAGCAGTAAAGTATGTAAATAATATTTTAAAAGTTGAAAGACAGGTGGCTGCCCTTTTTTCATAAAATCTTTGTTGTGTGTTTAGGTTTGATGTCATTTTAGATGGCTATCCTTGACATCTGATTGGCCGTCAGTTATGTATTGTAACGAGCGCTAGAGATTTGGCAGTATCTCGATTTATTTCAGTTTTCAACTATTGGTGCTTCACAAATTAAAATATTATTTATATACTTTACTGCTTGTTATGTGTTCTAAAAACTACTTCGTAGTAAATCATAATATTTCGTGTTGTACATTTATGATTTACACTCAGTGGGTTAATTGTGAAGATATTTAAATCTTCAAGCTTTAAACCTAAATGCTTACAACTGGCTTAGATATATAGAAAGAAAAGTTGAGAGAAGAGTGGCTGCCCTTTTCTCGTAAAATCTTTGTTGTGTGTTTAGGTTTGATGTCATTTTAGATGGCTATCCTTGACAGCTGTCAGTTATGTATTGTAACAAGCACTAGGGATTTGGCAATATCTTGATTTATTTCAGTTTTCACCTATCGGTGCTTCGCAAATTAAAATATTATTTACAATGATTAATATATTTTCAATTTATATGTATGCTGGTTCCATCTGAATGTGCCACTACAGTTAATATATTTTCAGTTTTTAAATCTATACTCATTATTCCAAATGCATATATAAAATGAAGTGTATTGCAATAGTTATTATATTTTCAATTTTTAAGTCTATACTAGCAATTCCAACTGCAGCTGTACATAACATATCACAATTCACTTGAAAAGTAGATTTTCTCTTCTCACACACTGAAGACTTAAATTGTAGTTACAGCAGCATGGAGACATATAGCATGAAGAATATAAATAAGCCTTTGTATGTTTAGCAGTATAGTACACTTACTTTTCTTTAATGGCATCTTAAGGGTTTTACTGATCTAGTTCCACAGGCTTCGATGTTATTTACTGGATTGGATTGCACAATTAGGATTATCCAAATGATGTGCTACTTGTTGCTTAACCTTGCATGGTAAATGATCCACTACTATAGGAAAATATTATTATAGTTTTTGCTAGAGGCATTGCAATTTTAATTAGCAACAAAGCAAAATCTCTTCTCAGTACGGCTCACTTCAACCCTGCTTTAACTTATGAATCAAGATAGTGTTATCCACATCAAAAATAAACGAGCGCATACTGTGTGAATTTTGAATGAACTCTTTTTATTCCATATCTACGTCATTTGCCATCACTCAAACCATAATGTAGACCATTTGCATATGTTTTTGTCACTTTCTAAGCCCTCTAACCATAATATAAACCATTCTAAAATCTCAGATTCCAGAGTAAAAATACTCCATGGTTCTCTTCTAAAGCATGTGGGGAGGAAGGGGAGAAACGATAAACTTATATATAATATTATATTATAATGAGAGAAGAACTAAAATAGTTAGTTTTAGATTTTCTTTTTTCTTTCTTCTTTTCTCTTACGTTGTAATGCAGGAAGAGAGAAAATTTTTGGCCGACTTTTACTTTTTTACTTCTAATGTCATTAATACTTTTAATTCAAAATTTTTGATCTTAAATTTGAATTTACCATTCTATTTTCTATAGGAATCGACAAAATTTTATTTATACATCGATTCAGAATAGTTAAAAACAAAAAGATATAAAAATATCTTGAAATTTATGAACTACATTAGATTCAAATCAAAAATATCACCTTTTTTTTTATCTTCTTTTGCAATCTCGTTCATTATTATATTTCTACTTTCATATTACAGAGAAAATAGGCAATAACATTATGTATAAATTGCCACAACATTTAATATGATTAAAAGGTAATGTATATTAATATTTTTTTTTCTTTTAGTCTCATCGGCAATTTCTTTACTTTACTGTATATACATGTGTACACGCGCGTTGTTGTTTAAATCTTTATTAATTAATTCATGTAGCGTTTCACCCTGACTAATGTGGTCTGCATTCGATTGCTATAATTATAATATGTTGCCTTTGACAGACTAGCTCATTTGGTAGAGCGTTTGCCTTAAATCGATATTTCAAGACTCTAAAGGTGCGAGTTCAACTTCTAAGCGAATATTGTCATTGTGCATATAGGCCAGCAACACTTGAATAAGAGTGGAGAATAATACTACCCCAAACGTAGTGTAATTACTAACCTGTGTTGTCTATTTGTGTGTTATTACTAACAGTTGTTTGTATTTGAAAAGTTTAAATAAAGTTTAAAATTTTCTATACATTCAACATTCACTAATAGATGATGGAAATAGTCCAACATATCATATCTAATAATACACCATCATTACAAACCTTCAGACAAATACTAAGTACTCAGTATAGACCCAATGCTATGTTGACATTTAGACATTATGAAAAATTGTCTAAAACTGGCTAAAGTAGAAAATCATTTTACTTTTTTATGTAAATGTAAATCAGAAGGGATCTCCTCCAAGAGAGCTGAGAACATTATTCAGAGAGCAAATGAGGCCTTATGGAAAGTATAACGGTTCAGTGTTTTTCCAAATGTTGCATTCTATTAGAAATGTGGAATCATTTCTACATAATAAGCTTACAGATGAAGATTTCTCAAGAATTTGTCAAGCAGTGAACAGATCATATTGTAAGTTACATGGAAGGATAAAAGAACTTCAGAAGAAGAAGCTTGTAAATCTACATGGGCAAGTCAAAAGTCATACTGCAACTAGTCTATCATCATCATCAGTGAAAAATCTTAGTTTTAAACATCTCACTGATGCTGAATTATCAGTTCTTGAAAAAGGTTTGAATTTCGCCATTACACCATCTACTGTTCCATTATTGGATATAATGGCAGCCAGTGAAGAGGTGACCCAAAATTTGACTCTAGAAGATGCAGCAGATTTATGCTGGAGAATAAAAAAGACATTTGAAAGACATCAAGTATACAAGTAGAAATCAAACATTTCATGTGATGAGAGGAAAGCTATTAAATCTCTCAAACAGGATATATCTATAATCATTCTTCCTGCTGACAAAGGTAACATGACAGTTATAATGGATAACAAAATACAAGGCCTTCTCGCACACAGCAGGCCAACACAAAAAAGTAGCAAAAAATCCAATTCCAAATACAGAGGTAAAACTATTTAAGCATTATTCTGGAAGCATCGCAGGTATTTCAGTGATTCAGAAAAAAGAAAATTAACTTTATTTTTCAGCAAGATTCCTCACCTGTATGGACTGCCTAAAATCCATAAAGACAATGTTCCATTAAGACCTATTGTTAGTTCTAGAAATTTACCATGTCAAAATTTGTCAAGATTTCTTCTTGAAGTTTTAGTCCATTGGCGTATAGGACACAGTCTTTTGTCAGGGATTCTAAGCACTTTGTAGAATTAGTCAGGAACATGAAAATGGAAACAACTAACATATTAGCAAGCTTTGATGTGGAAAGTGTGTTTACAAATGTAACATGTGATGAGCCATTGTCTATTGTAAGGAAAAGGTTATATGAAGATAATAGTCTACAAACTAGAACAGCTTTACCTATTGATAGTGTAATGGAATTATTAGCATTCTGAATAACAACAATATACTTTCAATATAACTCAGACTTCTAACAAAATCAAGAGATGGCCATGGGATCATCACTGTCACCCTTGCTCTGCAACATTTACATGGAAAAACTTGAAACCATAGCCATAAATACTACTCTATGTCCATCTAAAGTGTGACTTCAGTATGTTGATGATTCATTTATAGTATGGACACATGGTGAGATACAATTACAGTCATTCTGTATGTACATTAACAACATACTTCCTACAATTAAATTTATAATGGAATCAGAACAAGAACAGAAGTTGGCATTCTTGGATGCTCTTGTGACAAGACTCCCTCAGGGCAAAGTAAAAACAATAGCGTATAGGAAATCAACATCCCACTGACAAGTACTTGGCATATACATGCAATCATATGAGAAGCACTAAATATGGAATTGTACTATCACCGTGGAACAGTGCAAAGGAGGTTTGTTCAGAAACCAGTGATTTGGAAAAAGAAAAGAATGGTTATCCATCAGCAGTCATCAGGAAAACCTTCAACAGACAACACAAAGAGACACCAAAAGAGAAAACAATTATTGGTATGGTAGTGTATCCATACATACCAGGAATGGCAGCCAAATTAAAAAAAATATGCAGTCAATATAACATTAGAACAGCTTTCCAAAGCCATACCACAATTCAAGGAATTCTTACTTCTACTAAGCCTAAACTGGAAATGTTGAAGAACAAAAAGTGCATCTATGAAATGCCATGTGAATGTGGAAGGAAGTATAGAGGTGAGACCTGTCACCCCGTTGAACAGTGATTGAAAGAACACAAACTAATAGTTAAAAGAGAAAAAACAGATGTGTCTACCATAGCAGATCATGTATGTACTAATGACCATATGTTGCATAGAAGAAAATTCAAGGAAGCTGCTCATATGACAATGGTAAATAATCCTATAAGTCAACCCAGCATGGCAATACCAATGTATGGAAGCCTCTAGTTAACCTTGCTCTTAGGAAAAATATTAACCAATAATAATAAAAAAAACCTAATTAGCCTTGCTTATAAATAAAAAAAGGGCTCAGGAGGATTTGAACCAACCCTCATATATAAATATATCCAAATTTTCTACTATATATTGCCTTTGACAGAATAGCTCAGTTGGTAGAGCATTTGCATTAAATTGAATATTCAAGGATCTAAAGGTGCGAGTTCAACTACTAAGTGAATATTGTCACTGTGCATAGGTTAGCAACACTTGAAGCAGAGTGGAGAATAATACTACTAAAAACATGTAATTACTAATCTGTGTTGTCTATTCGTGTGTTATTACTAACAGTTGTTTGTATTTGGAAAGTTTAAGTAAAGTTTAAAATTTTCTGTACATTCAGCATTCACTCATAGATGATGGAAATAATCCAACCTATCACATTTGAAACATTATCATTTCCATTACAATTTTGTTTAGTTTTTTGAACTCTTTTTAATAACTGCAAGTGCTCTTTAGTTCTTTTCTCCAATGTACATTTTGATTCTTCTATATATTCACTGTCACATTTACATCTCCATTTATGTATGATGCACTTTTGATTTAAAAATGAGGTTTTAACTTTTGAATTATTTATTGTTTTAATCCAGGAGGTGCATAAAATGCAATATCACATATACCTTTATATATTTCCCATATAAAATTTACTTGTTCATTTAATATATATGATATTGATATCTATTTTTTTATTAGTAGTAGAATCAACCTTATTATTATTTTTATTTTCATATTTCCTATTAAAATTTTTATTAGTATTATATACAAGATTTACATTTTGTCTCCAAAATAAATCTCAAACTTTTGTTTATCCTTTCATCGTGTTGCTTTACTTAAAAACATTTATATATATATATACTGCATTTTTAGATAAAAACAGATATCTATTATAAAATATCAGTATTAAAGTGATCAATAAAAAAAACAAGAACAAAAATAATAAGAACTTCCCAAGTATATGTTTTTGTTGATTGGTGTAGTTTTATGAAATCTTCTTAGGTACCATTGTTATTGATATACTTGGAATGTACCTTTTAAAGTTTATTAAGCAATTAGTGAGATCATTTGAACACAAGCTGTTGTCTCTGACAATATGTCTACTTTTCAGATTTTAAAATAATCAAAAATAATAACAATGACCTTTAAATTTCTTTTTTTAAAATAATTTAAAACTATATCTTATTTACTTTTAAAAATACTATTACAAACAGTAGACTTAGAACAGCAAACATTACCTTTAAAAATATTTGTAATTTTAAAATTCACATATGCACATAAATGAACACACACATTCACATGTAATTTGTCATTTACTTATTAAAACTTACTGTTATTAAAATATGTAGATAAATAAAACAAAATGTAAGTCTTTAACTTTATAAGTAACTTTTAAAAAAAGAGTGTGAAGTTTATTACGTATTATTTTTTTTAAAAAAAGAAAAATCTAATTGCAAACTACTTTTGAAAAGATAAAAAATACAAACAAATCATGAATTATTACTTATGTATTTGGTGTATTTCCATAATAATTTAAAATTAGATATAATATCACTTAATGATTTCCAAATAATCAACAATCTACAAAATCAATGACCTATAAAATTTAAATATACAACAATGCCTATTCAAGGTCTACCATGATGGTACTATATATCTATTCAGAGGCAATTCAAAAATAATATTTTTAATGTAAGTCTAAATTATAAACAAATTTTTTTAAAAAAAATTGTTATCACTTATATATGTTGTGTATATTTAACCATGGTCAAACATTTCTTTGTGGAAATCCTTTCAATAGTTTAAGATAAGGTTTCATAGTTTATTCTGGGGCTTCCTCAGTGACTTGTTCATATTTCTTTTTGTTATTTTTCTCAAGGCAAAACTAAAATTTTACATAGAAGTTTCATTGACAATATTGATTTTTTTAAATCTAGCTTACAGTTTTGTTTAATGGAATTCTGCATAAATACTAGCTTGTTTATCATCATATTTTTTCAGTTGTATTGTGAGTTTGAACTTTGTAAAATAGGATTTTAAATTAACAAACATTGGATCCAAACTACATTTCAATTAATTAGTGGCTTTTTCTTCTCTTTAACTACTAAACATATATAGATTCAAAGAGCAGTAGTAAAATGGAGGACTAAGAATTAAGGGTGCAAATTTAGTACACGATCTCTGCCATTTTGAATTTCAAAATCGATCAAAAACATTGTCTGACACATCTAAGTGATAAAAAAGTATGCGAAAACGCAAAAAAAAACTAAAACCTTACAAAAAACGAAAAACTTACAAAATAGATATGAGATTGCATATTTAAAAAAAAGGTAAAGCCAAAACGTAAAAAATGGAAGGGATATATATAAAAGTCAAATTAAAACTTATACGCGAAAACGCAAAAAAAAAAAAAACGAAAACCTTAGTTTTTTAATAACTTTACTGACTTTTTGTTTTTATAACTTTAGATACCTTAATTACATCTAATTTAAAAAAATATTTTATATACAATAATAGTATCATTCTTTTCTTGTCAAAAAATTTGTCATGTGACTAGGCCTGATCGCTCCTCAGACCGCTGTTTTAACAGCTATTGGCTGTCTGAAAGTAATGGTAAGGCACATGTGGAAGAATAGCAACCTTCCAGTCATTACACAATAATAATCAAATTTTTTTCTTGGAATAAAAACTGTATTAGATTTTCCTAATTATGACTTGTTTCTTACTATATTGTCTTCAAATACAAAAAAGGAATCTAAAACTAAAATAAATCTAAATCTTTTTAATTTCCGTAATTTTTTCAATTTAAACCCAAATGTAGATGTTTTAATTAAATATCTTTCTTTACTTTTAAGATCCACTTTCATTTTTAATCTACCCTAATTATTTTGTTTTTGCAGTAAGCATCATCATCATCATTATCAACCATTATCAATCCACTGCAGGATGAAGGTCTCTCCAAGTTTAATACATCTTCTCCGATCTTTAGCTTCTCTTCTCCACATCACCCCTACACATTTTCTTATTTCATCCATCCATCTTACATGTGGTCTCCTTCTGGGTCTTTTACAATCTCTTGGAATCCAGCTTAAAATTTCAATTGTCCATCTATTATCATCTCTTCTAGCAATATGTCCAGCCCAACTCCACTTCAATCTTTTAATTTTTTCAATGAGGTCAGTAACACCTGTTTGTTCTCTTACCCATACATTGCGTTTTCGATCTCTTCTTGTTACTCCCAACATACATCTCTCCATACTTCTTTGAGTGGTCTGAAGTCTCTGTATTGATCTTCTATTAAGTGTCCAAGTCTCAGATCCATAAGTAAGAACTGGTAAAACACATTTGTTAAAAACCTTTCTTTTCAAACACATAGGCATATTTCCTTTTAATATCAAGTTATTTCTACCAAAAGCACTCCAACCAAGTTTAATTCTATGATTAATTTCCTCCATTATGTTTCCATCTGTATTAATAATCTGACCAAGGTATTTGTAACTCTTAACTTCTTCTAATTCATCATAATCAATCTTTATTTTCATATTTTGAGCAAATCGATTAAACATTACTTTAGTCTTTTTAACATTTATCTTTAGTCCTACTTTCCTACTTTCATCTGATAACTCCTGCAACATTTCCTGCAGCTCCGAAGCATTATTTGCAAAAACAACTACATCATCTGCGAAATCTAAATGACTTAAATAATCTCCATTTACTTTCACTCCTTTAGTTTCCCATTTTAATCCACAAAATACTTCTTGCAGCACTGCTGTAAAAAGTTTTGGAGATATGGAGTCACCTTGTCTTACACCTTTCTCAATGTTGACTTTCCCAGTATCATTATGTAATCTAATTGTTGCTGTTGCATTTTTATAAATATTCTTTAAAATATGACAATATCCTGGATCTATACCTTGATGATCCAATGCTTTAATCACTGAAGAAATGTTTATAGAATCAAATGCCTTTTCATAATCTACAAATCCAAAACATAATGACAACTCATATTCATTTGTCCTTTCTATAACTTCTCTCAATACTTGAATATGATCTACTGTACTAAAACCACTTTTAAATCCAGCTTGTTCTCTTGGTTGGTGAAAATCCAAGGTTCTCTGTAGACGAGTTGTAATTATCTTGGTAAAAATTTTATATAAAACTGATAAAAGGCTGATAGGTCTGTAATTTCTAATATCTTCTTTATCACCTTTTTTAAATATTAATATTATTACTGCATTCTTCCAATCATCCGGTACATCTTTATCATTTAGACATTTGGTATATAACTTTGCTAATATTTTTTCTGTTTCTTCACCTGCTTCTTTTAATATATCAATTATAATTCCATCATTACCTGGAGCCTTTCCTTTTTTCATACATTTAATTGCATTTCTCACTTCTTCATTTAAAATTCTGGGCAATTCGGAAGATGTAATAGATGTAAGAGGTACTTGTTCTTTATTACTATATAATTCTTGATAAAAATCTTCTACCAATTTCATAACGTCATCCCTCTTTTTAGTAATAATTCCATCTTTTTTCCTTATTGCAGATATAAATTTCCTACCAATACCAAAATGTTGTTTTACATTCTTAAGACTTTTATTTTCTTCTACAGCTTTTCTTGCTAGTTCACAGTTATACTTTCTTATATCATTTTCAACTCTTTTCTGCACCATTTTACAAAATTCGAGATATTCAATTCTTTTTAATGCATCATTCTTGTATATCTTCATATTCCTTCTTTTCTTCATAAGTTCTCTAGTCTCAGTAGAAATTTTATTAGTCAATTGCTGCTTTTTTCTACCAGCTATCTTTGTTGGAGTTTTTAAAAGTGTATCAGTTATTTTCATATTAATTTCATTCAAATCTGAATCATGTTCAAAATCTACTAATACTTGAAACCGATTTGTAAGTTCTAATTTAAATTCATTAGAATGTTTCTGAAGATTAGGAATATCAACTGTAAATATAGTTTTTTTTAATAATTTTTGTCTCTCTAGTTTTACATTAACATGTATCTTACCCCTTACTAATCGATGATCACTTCCTGTGTTAAATTTATTAAGAACATTACAATCTTGAAATATGTATTTCCTGTTAGTCAAAATATAATCCAATTCTGCTGTACCTTCATTTGGATGCTTCCATGTCCATTTCCTTCTAACATTTTTCTCAAAAAAAGAATTCATAATATAAAGTTTTTCCTTCTCTGCAAACTCCACAAGTCTATGTCCTCTCTCATTTCTATTACCATAACCAAAATTACCTACAACACATTCATCTTTCATTTGTTTACCAATTCTAGCATTAAAATCTCCCATAACAATTTTAAAATGTTGTTTACTCTGATCAAAAGCCTTTTGTACATCCATATAAAAATCTTCTACTACTTCATCACTGTGAGAACTTGTTGGGGCATAAACCTGAATTATCTGCATTTGATATCTGCTATTAAGTTGTATAACTAATCTTGCCACTCTGTCTGATACACCATCAATCTCCACAATATTGTTCTTCCACTTTTTATTTATAATGAATCCTACTCCACTTGTATTTCCAATATTTGTGCCTTTATAATAGAGCATATGTCCACTTTTTAAATCAATTGTCTCTTCACCTTTTCTTCTAACTTCACAAAGTCCAATAATATCCCATTTAATATAAGAGAGTTCTTCTTCTAATTCTTGCAATCTTCCTTCACTTGAAAGTGATCTGCAGTTGTAAGTACCTAAATAAAAAGTCGTCATCAAATGGCAGCCTGGGTCCGCCTCCAGGATATTCTTAGCACCCTCTGCCTTCGGCCACCAACCGCTGCCTTGGTTGGTGACTTTACAGCCTCCTGGGATTAAGGGCCATGCTTTATTTTTGTCTGTCATAATTGTATAATTGGGAAAAATCTTTATCATTTACACAAACATTCATTCTGCCTTATCAGGCACTGAGAAGAAAGACCATGGTGTTTCTTGATCTTAAACTCAGAGGTAAAAAGCCAATAAACTCACCACGCTGGCTAATGCGTGTTGGTGAGCAGCCCATCCATGTTCGTATACTATATGAATAAACATATAGTAATAACAGCTGCAACGACAAGAACATATGGAGTGGACATTAGGAATTTGCCCTGCTCGGTTCCTTTAAGGCCTCCAAGAGGAATCAAAGGGTCTCCTTTCAGTTAATAGCAAACTCCTTTCTGCAGTAAGCATATATACCAACATATTCATCATATATACTTTTACGTACAATTCTAAATATTTTAGTTCCTGACAACAAAACTAGCACTCAGCCGAGAGGTTATCGCAGCCACCTTGTAAGCAAGTACTTGGTTGCAGACGGTTGTGGGTTCGCGTCCCAGTAGATGCTATGACATGAAAAAAAAAAACTACATTATTTTAATCTATATTATAGAATATTATTATTTAATTTTTCTCTTTTTAGTCATAACTAATTTATTACATTGTTTTTTTAAAACTATTTATTATAAAATATTATTTTTATAATCTCCTTTAATCAAGAATTACAATACTACTTTTTACTATTCAGATTTACGAGTACTGTTAGGGAGCTCTCTCTCATGTGTAAAACCACATGGATGATCATGAAATAGATATGCCATTATTTATTTCAGTTCTTTGCAGACAAATGTGAATTCTTATTTAATACTTTACTTGTACATCAACTAAAATATTTAATTATATGTTTTAAACAAAAAATAAAGCATTCATTTTTACTATTAAAAATTCCAAAATAATTCTAATACAAGTATGTAGTGTGAAAACTTCAATCCATAAATTAAGCAGCTATATGCAAGAATTGATTGTTATGAGTGATTGGTTGAGTCATAGACTCAAAACCAAAGTTTCCAAGATTAATTATCCATGTCACATTTAAATGCGCAACCTGTCTCTAGAATGTTACATGTCATGCATTTAATCATATTTTCTTTTGCTGTTTGGAATACTGGTGAGAGAGGTACATTTAGAGTTAAAATTTCAAGATTAGCTTTTATCTCAGTAACTTAAACAAAAAAAACAACAACTTCAGATTAACTGGAAGAAATTGTTAATTATTCAATCTTCCACTAGAGTGCTCAAATGTAACATGATTTTCCAAGTAATTAGCTATGCATTAGTTTTTATTGCCTTTTGAGAGCTAAAAGTTTCCTGATGGATTCTCAACTGAGTAATTTAATAAATAAAAAGGCATTGCTTTAGATTAATGAGGGGGGTGGGGGATATTAAATGCTTAACATACCATTAAAATACTTGACAATCACATGATCTCCTGAGTAACAAAAGATGCAGTTATTTATTAATAAAAAAATGTTATTTTTTAAAAATTAAACAATGACTGCAGGCTAACAGTATACTATAATTAATTTTTTTTAAAGATTGTAACAACTCACCATTAATGGTGGGAGCATAACATTATGTTCCAAGACAAAGCCAAATGCTGGAAATAATCACCCTAGCAAGCAGAAATATTCAACCTCAAATAATTAAGGGAAAAAAACTATGAAATTTAAAATATATATGCTCAAAAAAGAATGCTAACTATAGAGAGCAGAAAAATGTATTTTTTGTTCTAAAAAAATCTTGTTTTTGACAGCAGTTAATCAATAAACAATCTCTAACTATAACTCTGATTATTAATAATAAATCACTAACAACAGAAGCAGAAATAAAAAGAACCATAGAGTGATTTTTTAAAAGAATCTAATTATCTTTTTTTCCTTTCAATTTTTACACCAAATGAGAATGACTTTACTTTGAATTATCAAAGAAAGATGTCAAGTAGATATTACATTAGAAATTACATTTTTCAAAATCTTTGAATGTAAATATGTTGTATTTTCTAAAATATATATATATTGTTTAGTAACAGTATGGATATAAGCTATGAAACTAGTTGGAACTCGAGAGAAAATTTAATAACAGATAGAGATAAGCTTTATAAGCAATAAAAAAGATTGCAAGTAGTTAAAAGGAAACTTAGATGTAAAAAGATATTTAAGTTTCTAAAAGCAATGAAAAAAAACGATTGCTGAAAAAGAAAAAAAAATTATTTTAGATAGATTACTTTAAATTTAAAAGCAATGAAGAAAGATTGCTTGTTGACAAAATAAACTTAAAATTAGATAGAGATTGCAGTTAAAAGAAATGCACAAAAGTTTGTCAGGCATTGGTGGTCGAGAGGTCAGTGACAGGTGCTTTACAAACAGTTGTCCCAGATTAGCGGGTTCGCATCTGATGCTATGACACATGAGAGAGAAAAAAAAGAAATGCACAAAAGATTGCTGAAAGATAAATTGAGTTGGGAATATAGTGCCAGATTACCCTTAATGGTTTTTTAAATACAGAAAAAACTATTACTGTTAAATTTAAATAGGCTATTTTTAACGAATCAAACAAAGGAATAAATATCTAAAGCACTAATTACAAGGGAAAGGAATGTGAACATATGCAAATTAAACACCAGATAATAATTGTTGTAAAGACACATTAGTCTAATGGATTGCTGCTACCCTATTGTTTTCGTGTAATGGATTTGTTATATGATATTGGAATGTAAATAATAATATTATGGATGGGGGGAAAGAAAATATAAATAGTGTGTGCTGAAAACAGCAAGGGTCTTTTGTATCAGCTGTTATGGCCACTGTTTCAGGAATTAACCTAGAGAAAAAAGCTGAGGGAAAAGTGTACCAACATTTCTGCATCAAGAGATATGTTTCCCAGAGTCCCTGCCTCTGTAGGTGAAAGATAGCCGGATAGGAAATCTTAACAGACTGCACCAGTCTTATATTATTTGCATATGCCTGATAAGGTCCTAATAGGATTGTGTATAAAGGAATTGTGAGTATAAACTTTAGTTATTCACTTAAGTTTACCACTAGTAGAGTGGAAATGCAGTTTAGTCTGTGGTTATATTAGCATTGAGGGTTTAGAACTTAAAATCAAGGAATGAACTGATTAGGTTGGTAAATTAAGCAATGCTGGAACCAGTACTGTGTTAAACTGGTTAACTATGTGTATATAAATATTGTTTAATCTTTATTAACATTGTTTTCTTGCAGTTAATAAGTTTTAATAATTGTTGACATTCACCTTTGTAGTTGAATACACAACAAAATACAATGAATAACATTGAATGACATGCATTTGAGTTCCATATCTTTTGCTAAGATTTCAGTTGTTAAATTTATGAACATAAACTTAAAGCTTATATTTATATAAAAAAGACATATGGTTTTATTTCTAGAGAGTTCATAAGTTCAAGAAACAGATCTACTGATGTAATATCAAATTTAGAGTATAATCATTATGTACAAATCATTATGTATACTAAATTTAGATAAAATAATATTTTTTTATTGTTTAATCTTATGATTTTAATATGATATTTCTGTATGCTCAACCAAACAATATGATATTGATATATATTATAATGATATAAGTTGCAAAAAAATAAACTAGAGAATAGCGTTTTTTAAATTTTAAAAAAAGATTATTTTAATTTCTTAAAATATTAAAGAAAATATGGTATTGATACATTTGACAATACGGTATTGATACATTTGACAATCCCTCCCACTTGATGGCATTGTTCTTCCAACAAATCACATCGATATTACATTACCAGGCCATTACATTTTCTTCAATATTTTAACAAATAAATAAAACACAGACCACTCTTTTAAATTACATAATTTTCTTAGTATTTCTTTTTAATGTAATTGAATATATTTGCAATGAATAACAATATTTTCCTTTTTTTAAAAAAAAAAATGTTTTTTTTTTTTTGATAATGTTTATTTTATTTCTTCAAATATAGTTTTATTGGGCTATTACATTTTTTTTAATATTTTAACAAATAAACAATACACAGACCACTCTTTTAAATTACATTATTTTATTATTATTATTATTATTATTTAAAGTAATTGAATATATTTGCAGTGAATGACAATATTTAAAACCTTTTTTTTTTTACATATTATCACACATAACGCTTTCACTAGCTCTATTTTGCATCCATCGAACCAGGTACCTTATCGAACAGAGTATAATCATTATGTAAAAATCATTCTTGTAATATTACTAAATCAAGATAAAATATTTTTTACTATTTGATCTTATGGCTTTGATGTGATAATTCTGTGTACTCAACCAAACAATATATTGATATATACTATAATTATGTAAGTTGCCGAAAAATAAACTGGAGAATAGTGTTTTCCAAATTTTAGAAAAAGATTATTTTAATTTCTTGAAATATAAAGAAAATATTTATTTAATAATAATAAATGTAAGATTTGAAATACTAGACACTCCTAAACCTGGAGCCTAATTATAAATATAGAGAATTTGAACTCAGACTTTCAAGCCCCTGCACCATCCACACTATTTCATACTACCGATACACATGACCACACACATGTAAAAAAGATAAATAATCACCAATATATGTATTTTGTGCTAAACCAGCACTCATTAGATGGTCCAGATTAATGTACATCTCAATTAACTTAAATGTCATCAAAGATAAATTTAACTAAAAACCCTATTAATTAAATAACAAAAGGAACTTTTGGTTAATAATAATAATAAAAATAAGCCGGTTTTGATTTAATTAAAAACATTGTTAATTAATCATCTCCATAACTGTTGGTTACTGTAGAAAATAATTTAGAAATTAATGAAAACTGTGCACATTTTACTTGAGGCTTTTTGTTCCCGCCTTTGCAAATGTAAACGTTTTATTTTAGTTTCAGTGGAGGGAACTACAAAGTCATTATTGACAAAGTGAGAACAAGAAATAGGAAATACTTACTTCTTAAAATATGAAAACAGTCATAAGGAAATCTTATAAGCCATCTTAGACATTATTATTAGTATGAACGTTCAAATTTTAATATTCACTTTATAAATAAAAACATTAATTTTTAATGTAGTCAATAATTTTATTACATGTGTGCATGCATGCACACATATACATTTATAGCATTTACATATTTATCCATCATATTATTTATTGATTTGTATAAATTAAGTGACATATTCTATTTTAATATATTAAACATTTGAAATGGAATTGAACTTATGGATTATTTACTCATCAAATTGTTATTGTCTACACTTAATGTTAGGCTTCAACTGTTTTCAACTTCTTTTATTCCATACTAAGAATCAGACAAACCAGTTATAAGAAATGGACATCTCATGAAATTAGACAAATTTCTTTTGCCAGATCTGGCATATCTACTGAGTTGGATCTTCTTAGACATTATCAGATTCATGACTATCTATTGCACTTCAAAATGTGATTTGATAGCTTGTAATTATGTATTTATAGACAAATACAAATGCTGTAAAGCATATAAATAATGATTATCAAATCTTTACACACAATGGTTGAATTGAAGGATTTAATAAGTTTTATTCATGAATCTATTGATGGAATCTTTACAGATTGCTTTATAATGTTTGCTAATACTTGAGTATTTAAAAAATCTATTTTTTAAATAAATGATAATAGTGATTCCAGTTATAGTGATTTAATTGCCACCAGATAGAATATCATTTTGTTTAATTTAAGAGAAGACTAAGCCCACCATTCAAATTTAGCAGAAGATTTCATTATGTTGTTATCATTAAAATGCATTTCCTTTTTAATAACATTGTCAAGTTTTAGCGGATCTGTTCTTTAAATACTTTTCTAAAAATAATGTCAATCTATGGTGGGTGTTTGAATGCCAAATGATTCACTGTCTGTACATTATTTAATTACTTCATTTTTAAATATTTTTTATTTTTATTTTAAAAACTGTTTCAATAATCAGTATTGTTTGTTTTGATAGAAGAAGAAAAATCAGGCATGATGGAAAAGAATAAAGTGAAACAATAATACAATGTTCTGATTTAAAATAATGCTTAAATTTAATGTCAATAATAAAAAAGTTTATAAAGCATGCTTGTTATCATCAATAATTTATTAATCATCAGTGGAACAGCAGTATCCCATATAACATTCATGATGAATCTTTTTTTCTTTCTTTTTTTACATTTGAATGTTATATAATCCTTAAGCTTAATGTCAGTAGGCATTCCCTAATTTATGAAAAAATTACAAAAATCCTTGTATAAAATGATGTGCTTCACAGTTCCAGTGATGTGATGTTTGGCTGTTGTATTTTCGAGATAAGCTGCACATTAGTAGTAGGTAAAGAGAGCACTGTCATTCAAATAGTGCTGATTCTCTTTTTCGATAACATTCAATATGATGACTTAATGAGTCTTTTTTTCTTTAGTTCCTTCTTTATACTTGTACATTATATAATCCTTAAGCAGCAAAGTAAAGTAAGGAGAATATATTTTATTTTTAAGTGAATGGATCAAGCTTGAACTGCAACAATTTAAAAAAGGTAAATATTACAACCATAGTCACCTGGTGATAATTATTCTAACTATATGATCTTGTAATATAATGCCTGCATGGAATTTTTAAACAAATGGCATCCTAAAATTTTATTTTAAAAAAATGAGAAAAATGCCCACTTATTTACCTTATAATGATGACCATACTTATTCTAATCAAAATAATAAACAATCACTGGGGCGAACTGAACATTTTGATGTCCTACAAAAAGAAATGAAAGCATCCATTTTTTTGTGCCAGCATTTTTGCATGACAGCACAGCATAGATTAAAATGTTAAATTATGGTAGCAGCTAAAGCAAGATTTTCAATAACAAGTTTATCCTGACTGGAAGATTTATGTAATATTGATGTAAAAATTTTGGAAAATCATAAATGTGTTTAATGTGATATTTATTTACAGATTTCTTTCTAAGATAGAGTTTCAATCACATCAAGTTTATGTATAATTTTTTTTATATGTTAATTTCATTTAAATAATTTTACATAATATTAAAACAACGACTAAAAAATGTCTGAACCAGCATTCCTACAAATTTTAGTTATGAGCTGGCATTGTTAATTATTAATATATATATACCTACCTAAAATTATGTATAGAGCAAATAATAATAATTTGACAGCATTTTGTTTATATTCAGTTTGTAAAGATATAAATATTGTCAGTAGTTGTGACTTATGCCCAATCACTGGGTGACACTGCAGTACCATCAACAATCCCTAAGAAACATACAAGTGATAAATTTCTATCCAATTTCTGTTTTTGTAATTTGAAATTTTATAGCATTTTCTTGGTTTTTTAGAAGGATTTATTCGATTTATTTTTGCCTTAGGCATTTTTAATTTGTCGACTTCAGTGATTTTCAGATAGAAATTTATCACTTGCATGCTTCTTGGGGGTTGTTGATGGTACTGCAGTGTCACCCAGTGGCCACATTGGGCATAAGTCACAACTACCATATTGTTTGTTTATTATAAGCATTTACCAACTCATAAAGAAAATTTTATTTTATTTTCAACTTGCAATATATAGCTGAGCATGTTTTCAGCCTAATTAGTCAAATACATACCCTCAAACACAGCAGCTGAAATTTGGGGTGAGTTTAAAATACCAATACAATAGGCATTATGCAAATTTATAAATTTATATGTTACATTTTTTTTGTACAACAATCTTTTTTTGTTAATTGTGTGAAGCATGTAAATTAATAAATTTGCATAATGCCTACTGTATTGGCATTAAAAACTCATCACAAATTTCAATCTGCTGTATTTGAGTGTATGAATTTGACTGATTAGGCTGAAAGCATGCTCAGCTATATATTGCAAGTTTAAAATAAAATTACTTTTCTATCATCATCATCATCATCATCAATCATTATCAATCCACTGCATGATGAAGGTCTCTCCAAGTTCAATCCATCCTCTCTGATCTTTAGCTTCTCTTCTCCACATCACCCCTGCACACTTTCTTATTTTATCCATCCATCTCATACGTGGTCTCTTTCTGGGTCTTTACAATCTCTTGGAATTCAGTTTAAAATTTCAATTGTACATCTATTAACATCTCTTCTAGTAATATGTCCAGCCTAATTCCACTTCAGTCTTTTAATTTTTTCAATGAGGTCAGTAACACTTGTTTGTTCTCTTACCCATATATTGCATTTTGATCTCTTCTTTTCTATATGAGTGACTAAAGTGCTTATTATAGAATTACAATTTAATAGAAGAAAAGAAATAAATATTTATAGAAATAAATATTGTCTGTTAATAATATTGACACTGACTTCTTATGAACTATGATTTGCAAAAAGTTTATTTTCTCCAAATTTAATTTTAGGGTTAGTGGTTGAACTTTTGTTGTGATAATTGTCTTCTGACTACAATATATTTCCAAGAATTTAATCAGCTTTTACCTTCTGGGATTTTACCTTTTTGCCTTTTTTATTTGTCATCTTGCTTGTTCTTTACCATTCTATAACCAAACGTCAATGATTACAGCTCAATCTCTGCCCCTTTCAGTAATTGAACTTCATACAAATTTCTGAAAAATAAATCATTTGATTACAATTCATAGATAATTGACAACAGTTCAGCATTTAAAAGAGATTTCTATAGCTCCACATTGATAGATTTTCTGAATATTACATCGGCAATGGTTTAGCCAATCAATAAATTAGTCATTTTAGATTAGTCTTTCTATTTTATTTTTTGCTGTGGTTAATATTTTTTGAAGCTGCTTTTGGATATGTTATTTTTATTTTAACTGTGCCCTACATGATAGAGGGGTCAAATCTGGAGTGCAAGTTCATAGGTCATGATAACAGCTATCACTTCCTATGCTCAAATTCTTTATAAAGTCCTAAGCACTAAACTATTTGATTATTATATTTTAACTGAAATGTTGAAGTTTACAAAGTATAAATTAATTCTAAATAGATGCTAATCAAACATTACACATGCTCTTTACTGTTATATTTAATCAATAAACATCACATGATTACCATTTCTTATGCTTGCTCTTAACTGTTATTCAAACAGGCAAAACTCTCTATATGTATTGCCACTCAGTGCAAGCCAGAGTAATCAATAGATGCCAGAAGGCTTGTGCATAAAATCCCCATCTAGTGCCTACTCATCCAATATCCCCAGAATAGTTTCTGGCTTGTGGCCTTCATCAGTGAGGAGCCTTGGATCTTAGAGCAATGATTACTTTGGCTTGCACTGAGTGCCAATACGTATAGAGAGTTTTGCCTGTTTGAATATATTTAATCAACATTATTTGATTGAATATGAGAAAACTCTTGATCATGTGGCTAGAATCAAGAGTTTCTCATATTCAACTAAACAATGTTGATTTAATATAACAGTACAGCGCGTGTGTAATGGTTGATTAGGATCAGTTTAGAATTACAGTTTGAAGTGGCATTAGTAAATATCTTAGTGAATTAAAGTATGATTTATTATAATTTTAAATTCCTTTTCACTAATAATTATCAGTTGCAGTAAGCATATTTACAAACAAAAAAATATCCTGATTCATGATAAGGTTTCAAGACATGTTTAAATTAAACCTGAAACTAAGATATCAATAAATCTTTTACTATGTCATAACAACATATCATAGCTTAAATTCTTTAAACATGAGAAACAGGTTTAAGCATTTTTAATTTCATATCTGGATTTTTTTTTTTAGCTGAGAATATGTTTATCTTTTAAAATAATCTTATTTCAGATAAAATTCTAGTTATAAATATTTTTAAGAATAAACATATTACCATGTAAAATTTATAGCAGTTTTATTTCACCCTACTCCAGAGTCATCTAGCGTATGTTTGAATAATTAATGAGTAATGCTTCCATATGATTGTAACACCTAGTATTCATTGATTGCTCAATGTTACAGTAGATGGCTCTGGAATAGCATGAAGAGAACTGCTCTTAGAAAAATTTAACGGGACTAAATTGAGGAAGTCATATGATATTTTATAGATAAGGTCTTATATGTAGTTATTTAATTTTATAATATATATATATTTAATATTTTGATCAATAACTATTTTTAGTAAAAAGACTGAAATTCTCGTTTTTTAGCTTACCAGAAATGTGTTGAAGGAAGTATTAAAGAAGAAAATTGTAATTTCTGCTCATGCAAGAATCGGAAATGGATCTGCATTAGAATGAATTGTATTTAGAAAAAGGATTTCGGTTATTTATTAAAGTGCAATAATATCATTAATTTCTGATCTTCACTTCTTTTGGATAATATAAAAATTAATGTACCGTACTATAGTGTTATACGTTTGTATCACATTTCAAATCATAATAAAAAATAAAAAAATTTAAGTATATAAAAACAAATAAGCAAGTAAACTTAAATATAGCTTATTACTTAATAAATTAAAATTCAAGTAGTCAAGCGATCGTAGCCGAGAGAGGTCAGCGCAGCCGCCTTGCAAGCAGTTGCTTGCATTTGCTTGCAGAAAAGTTGTTGCGGGTTCGCTTCCCGGCCGATGCTTTGACATATGGAAAATAAAATTCAATTACTATGCAAATGTCAGCACATGTGCTTCTACGGCAGATTAAGTAATGTTCAATCTTAATAATAATTAGTCAAGTAATTTGGAATTTAATTAATCAAGTAAATTTTTGACGTTGTTCTTCATAAACATGCATTTATTTGATTACTTATTAAAGATTGAACATTTATTTACTCCGACATAGTTGCATAAACAATGTTAAAATTTGAATATTACAAACTCATGTTTTATATATATTCAAAAGGGATTAAGATAAATGTTAAAAAAATTAAAAGAGCCTTCTTTGAAATTTTGCATAGGTGACCAAAAATTCTGGCTATATCCCTATGTATATTTATTTTGTAGCTTATCCCTTTTTTACTAAAAAATAAATTTACCATACATCTGTACAATAAAATCATATAGAGAGTTGTTTAAATTGGTCTTCTAGATTACATATGTAAAATTTTAAGTATACTTATTAATTGGTAATTAAAATATATGAATAACAGACAAGTAAAAGTTCAATATGCATCTTGATAAAAAAATTAGAAAATATATGTTAAAGTTTCTTCATTAAGTACATTAATAGTAATTTTATCTTATTCATGGGCGTAAGCTTGTGGTTAAAACACCTGTAGAGGTCCCTACTATCGCATTTTACACGCATATTATCGAGGTTATAGCCTCAGTAAATATTACTGACATAAGTTTACTAATTTTTTTGGACTTAGTAATTAGTTTATGTTATATAATTAATAGCAGTGATTCGTTCATGGATTTATTAAAATTATAATTTTATCTTGTAAACATAGTGGATGGGACTCGAAATCTAAACTAAAACATCACTTAGAACAGTAGATTTCTTATGTTTATTATATTAACTGGTGGTAAGCTAACAAATTACCATGGCAACATACAATATGTTGAGAATTCAGTTATCACATTATAATGATGTTAAGAGCCCTTACTTCAGTCAGAAGTAGAAACTCCGATGCCTCATGGCACATTAATAATGATTTTATTTTGTACCACAAAATATCCATAATTGGTAACAATCATTAGTAATCAATCACTATGGTAATTCAGTTCTAGACATATTTTAAAGCATGATCTTCACTTTTCTATATTTATGATTTAAGTGATATAATTATCTTTTTTTTTTTAAATCTTTTAACATGTTTGTTGGAAGCTTCGTGATAATGCATTATACTTGTAAATATACATTGGACTATTTGTATTATTTTGTTGAATTATTAAAGTTTTTTTTTAGAAAAATACAGATTCCATACTTTTCTAAACACCTTTGACTGTTAAAAATAATACATAGAATACTACAGAGCACAAGTGGTTTATTCTCCCTTCTTCAAATGTTGCTAGTCTGACTAATAACAGTCTCGCTCAGAAATTGAAGTAGTGACCTTTAGATTATGCATGTTGAATTTACATTAATGTTCTAATCAATTAAGCTACTCTGTCAACGGCAATTATCAATTGAACATTCATATGTTTATCTATGACAGTCCTCTAATTTTTTCATTTAAAGTCAAAATTAATGAATACTTTCCAAACATAAATCAATCTACTATTAGTCTTGATAGTGTTTGGAAGCTATTTATTAATCTCATTGTTAAAAAAATAAAATAAAAAAACTCTCATAGAAAGTCTATAAAATTTCAACCTACTGTGGCTTTTAGAAGGGTAGCCCCATTTGTTAGATCATAATCTTAGATTATGTGTTGAAATGTACCAATTTAATTGTCATGCTAGTTATCACTGGTTAGTCTAACAACCCTTAAGAATTCAAAACAAAGCAAACTCTCCACACAGTAGTGCCATCTTGTGCTAACAAGAGCAATCAATGGATGCCAGAAGGCTTGTGCATAAAATCCCTATCTAGTGCCTACTCATCCAATATCCCCAGACTAGTTTCTGGCTTGTGGCCTTCATCACTAAGGGGCTTTGAATCTGAGAGCACTGCACCTAGATCTTAGAATCTAATGCAACCCTCCAGCAGCCACCTTTTAACTCTACTTAACTACAAAACTATGAGAATAAAATTGAAAACACAATAATATCTTCAATCCAAGCTCAATAGCTTATATAGTCATATGAGATAGTGATCATGTGATGTTTAGTGGTTTAACACCAATCCTGCCTAATAGGATAGTGGTGGCTATGGTTGTTAAAGAGCCAAAAACACCAAAATGTATGGGTGCTGAATTGAGTTAAGACCCATATGACTATATAAGCTATTGAGCTTGGATTGAAAATATTATTGTGTTTCCCAATTTCATTCTCATAGTTTTGTAGTTACATAGAGTTAAAAGGGGGCTGCTGGAAGGTTGCATTAGATTCTAAGATCTAGGTGCAGTGCTCTCAGATCCAAGGCTCCTCACTGATGAAGGCCACAAGCCAGAAACTAATCTGGGGATATTGGATGAGTAGGCACTAGATAGGGATTTTATGCACAAGCCTTCTGGCATCCATTGATTGCTCTTGTTAGGACAAGATGTGCTAGTATGAGATAGTGATCATGTGATGTTTAGTGGTTTAACCCTTAAGAAGAGAGAACGTGGAACTGTGTATTATTATTGACAGTTGAAATATTTAAAAAATGTAAAGTATTTTAATTTTCCTAAAAACATAGATGATGGAAATATAATTACATCTAAATTGTTGTTTTTTTCAGATTCTTTTCTCCCTACTATAATCTCATCAAAAATATAATCACAAAAATATTTTTTCTGTTCTCCAATTCTTCTGTATTTATAAAATTTCAGAGACAGTTTACCCTTTTAAATGTTTATTTCTTTATAAATGTATATCACCATGTCTTTGATAGTTTTTATTACTTTGTTCCTTTGTCCATATTTCTAATCTTTCTTTGTCACACCTCAAATCTAATCTTAATGAATTATAATAAAGCCTCCATCCCCTCTTTTTATAATTTTAATATCTTTTATATTACTTTTTGTTTATTAGTACAAAAGTTTCTAAAAAGTTAAATTAATGCACTTTTTACACTATTATATTTTACTTCCAATTTTTTTCATTAGCTTTTCAGATTTACCAGCTATCAATTTAAGTTTAATATTTGCCCAAATTCTACCATCGTTTACACCTAATAACCCATTATATTAATATCAAATATCACTCTTTGTAAATGAATATAAGAACACTGTTTACAAATTTATAATAACATTTGACTTTATTTGCTAGTGCAGAGATAGTATGTAATTTAAATAGTAAAATTTTTTTATTCTAACCCATAACTCTCAAACTAAGACACAAGATAGATACTTTTGAAAAGGTAAGAGTGGCCATCTTATTTTTAAACATACTTTCTAATTATATAGGCCAATCTAAGACATCTCAGTCTTTAAGAGCATGAAGATGTTTCTCTGTTTATTTTACTTCCATTCTTTTTTTTCTGCATTATTAACTCATGAATTTTATAAATTTGCTACATGTTAATATTCGGAAATATTAGAAATTATGTAATATTTTATTTGCTAGCACAAGGATAGTATATAATTTAAATAGTAAGGATTTTTATCTTAACATATGCTTTGTATTGTTTTTTTTATAATACCTCAACAATATCTTGTTGAGTATTGAGGAAACTCTTGAACTAAGACACTCTTGAACTAAGTGCAGCACATGCATTAGGATGAACAATACTTACTGTTTAAATTAATACTATCTCTGTGCCAGAAAATCAAATCAAATGTATAATTTCAAATACACCTGGGTCTTTATGCAGATTATTTTAATGTGATTTTGAAGTTATGCAATTCATGTTTCTTCTTAATATCTTTCATATTTCACTAAATTTATTAGATATCAAGAAATTTAAATTATTAATAACTTATTTTCACTTGAAATACTTTTTCTTTCTTTCAAAAATATAACATTATCTTAGCAGCTAACGTGAATATGGTCTGAAGCTGTATTTAGGACTTAGCTTCTATGTAAATAACCTATTTATACTAATGAGTAAATAATAATAATAGATTTATACTTACATATAAAAATATCACAATAAATATTCAAAAAATTTAAACTTTTAAAACGTATTTTGTTATATATAACAGAAATAAATAATCTTCTAGATTTTTAAAATAAAAAACGAAGATTTTATAAACTGAAAATAATCTTTCTAATGATAATGTATAATCTTTTTGTTTTCATTTCGATGTCATTTTTTAAATATAGAAACAGAAAACCATTAACACAGCACAAGACTAAAAGTGGTGCTAGTTGTACATCACATCACAAATAAAAATAAAGTGACTAACAGGTTTCTCTGGGCATAATTGCTGAGAGAATCTTGACTTCATTTAAGGAGAAGCCACAATACATCACATCACATCGAATCTGATTTCTTACCAGTTTACAAATGAACGCCAGTGGGAATGATTAAAATATGTATGGAAAATGTTTGTCTTGTATTAATTTTTTTTAAATATTTGAAATTTTTTATTAGTCATACTTTATTTGCTTATTTTTTTAATGCGAATTTTAAAGTAATTTTTTTTTGTTGCTTTGCTTTTATGTGAATTCTGAAAATTACAGCACATATCCCATTTTTCAAGGTAAATTAAGTCTATTTTTGTGTGATTTTTTTTAATGTAGGTTTTCTGTGGAACCTATCTACCACATAAAACGAGACCCAGGTGTATTTCCAAGTATTAACATGTAGTAAATTTAAAGATTTCATGAAACTGAAATGCTTTAGATTGGCCTATATAATTAGAAAGTAGGTTTAAAAATAATATGGTCAGTTTTATCTTTTTAAAAGTCTCTATCTTGTGAATTACTTTGAGAGTTTCCTCAATACTCAACAAGACATCGATGAGATGTAAATAAACAGTACAGCACATGTGTTAGGATGAAAAATCCTTACTGTTTAAATGCATAATAAACAAATATGGAGTGTATTTTGGGTGGGTGTATATGTTATCAGTTATAAATTTAAAAAAAAATCATCTGATTTGGAATTAGATTTCAAACATGTTTTGAGCCACTTGCGTTAATCTCAACTAGATAACATTAAACAAATATGTTTAGAGGGGATTTGAATCTAGACTTTCAAGTTCCCTTTAGTCACCCACTCTATCTTATGCAACTGATAATGAACTAAACTAATTATGTTTGCTTTTTGTAGTCATCAACTATATCAGTATATAGTTATATGCCTTAAGAAAAATTATACACACTTCTCATCAATTTATAGATAAACTAAGTAATGTTGGATGTATCAATTCCAAGTACAGATTTTTGCCTTCTATGCTAAAACATTAAAATTTTCTGCACATTTGAAAAGAAATATTGCAGAAACTGAAGATAGTTGCAGATTGAGTGGTAACATGTGACCTAGATATTTACAAGTATTGAAACTTGGATTTATTATTTGCAAGCATTAAACAAGATATTATAGGTATTATATTAATGATGAATGGGAAATTGAATCTAAAATAGCTGTTCCAGAGAAGAATTTGGTAAACCTGAATCACAGATAAAAGCAAAAAAAAAATATTTGTGAGTGATATTAAAGATGATATTACAGAGGACTGTTTTGGGAAATGTTTTCAAGATTTGAGAAGATTGATATGCTGGAAATTATAACATAAATAAAGTGGAAAAACGATCTTGTAACATTCAACAATTATAATGCAGTTGACAAAATTGTTTTATTGAGGTGTCTTCATAACATTAGTGGTCATGTTTCAAAAATTAGGCAAAAATTACAAACAAAAAATTGGAGTGGGATGGCCATAGTGGACAATGTTTTGGTGGCAAAGGTGGTAGATTTGAGGGTAAGAATAATTTAAATAGTCAAACAGATTTTAGGGCTGTCAGCAGTTTGTAGTAGATTGAAGAGATAAGAGTTGGAGATGTTAAAGGAAATTCTATTGATTAAATTTCACACTTGAAGGTGTCATTATTTAGAAATTCATTATTAATTATTTTTTAAATATCTCCTAATATGTACTTTCAACTCTATTTTTTCTTCTACACAATCCTTTTTAACTTCTCAAATCAGTCATTTGAATAATAGAAGTGACAAATTAAGCTTTAATTCAAAACCGTTTAGCTCAGGAACTAATTACTCCAATAACTATATTAAATCATGTGGGTTCATAGACACTTTACATTTGAATAAAGCACAGTTTCCTATTGTAATATCCAAAGTCACATTAATGAAACAATTTTTCTATACTTTTCATGATCCCCCCCCCCATGTTTTATTATAAAGCTAAATTAAATGGTAACATATTCAACATAATTGTAAATTAGATCATTTAAAGAAATTGTTTATAATACATAAAAAATTCTAAAAGTTATGTAGATTCATACTATGATGATGTATTATGATGATAGTATTTTAACAAAAGATCTAAAAACTAATCAACCACTATTTGAAAAATAATGCCAATAATCTATTTCATATTAGATATAAGGTCACACACACACACTGCACTTCATGGAACAGGAATTGGATAGAATAAAGTAATTAAGACTAGAAAGAATATTTAAAAAAAAAACAATTATTTTTAATATCTAATTAACAAAAAAAATGACATGATAGTAGATAATTTCAAACATCCATTTCATCATAAAAAATAAAATAAACATATCGTTTGATGAATTTATATTAACCTATCAATTAATTTTTATTCATGGATTAACTTTCAATTCATTAATTTATTTCTTTAAAAATCACTAAAAGTTTGTTAAACATTTTCAAAAATCAAAGATAGCAATCTTTGATTCTACCCAGAGGGCAAATTGAGAAAAAAAAAACTTATTACATTTATGAAACAAAAAACATTTTCTATTAATAAAAATATAGTGTGCACACATAAAAAATGCTTCTAGCCATGGTTTTAGTGTTTGAGTCCTTCTCAGTTTGTTTTCTATTCAATTGAGCTTCTCCTTGAAGGCTTCTTAGACATGGCATGATTAAGATGTCCTTTTCCTGATCTGTAACAATTCCAAATAATTTAAAAATAGCAAAATTTGTTCATTTGGTTCTCCTCTTGAATTTCCAGGTGAGACAGATGTAGACAGAGACTTATGCTCTTGATTGAAGACAAGGTTGCAGACTGCTTAAAGGGTTTTTTTACATTCTCTACATTTTCTTCCAGTGAAGGTAGGTTACATGGAGGAAGGTGATGTTTTTCATGGTATGCTAAAAGCTGAATTAAAAACCATTATTATATTCAATAGCTTGATTAAGATACCTGCTGTGTTATACCACAGGTTGGTAAAGGCTTCTGCTTTCTTTTCAGCAGCTGGATTAAACTTGGGCTGCTCTTTCTTCAACAGCTAAGTTAGGAATACTTCTACTGTTTTTTCCAGCAGTGGATTGAGATTTGGCTGCTCTCTTCAATAGTTAAGTTAGCAATAACCTCTTTCCAGATACTTGGGTATAATTCTTAATTTACACCACATATATTTTTTTAGAACAATCTTGCCCACAAGCCAATTACAATCTGTCTCTTACATTATCATTTTCATGATAACTAATTAAATAAAATTTCATAACTACAATTATTCAGCTAATTTTCTCCTTAATCATAGATTAAAAACTACTTAAGAATAAGAACAGTATAAAATTTTGACATTGTTAATAATTAAAAATCAAATCTTCTACCTCCCCCTCCCAACAAGATAATGTGTTAATTGTACTGATTTGATTTTTCTTTTTCATTAAAGAGAGACAAAAACAAATAAAATTTACAAAATTATTAAAGTCCAATTTTGCTTTTTCCTCTTTTTTTATTTTTTATTAAAGAATATTCTTAAATGTATTTAATGTTTGAATAATTTCATACTATCATATGGGGATTTTATAATGATTGAGTTAAATAATGACACTTTAATTTAAAAAAAATAGGTCTAAGAACATTTAAATATTTCCTCCATTAATAAAATATTTTTTTATTCTCAAAGCTGAGTAGTATGCTGCCAACTATCTAATTGTTTATTTTTCTAGTACAGGTATGTAACCAATGGTTACAGTATGAATATGTTAATATAATAGAATTGAATTTATATAAAATAAAATATTTTACAAATAATACAATTATAATTCTTGGTTAGTTTGTGAAAAAGATTTTTGAACAATAAAACATCACATTAATTAATAAAATTTCATATTACAAGCACACACACATGACACAAGTATAAAAAAAGTTTTGATTTACTAATAAATATTAAATTATATGCATTGGTATCAGAAAGGAGAGTATTATTTAAAATTACCTGTGTCTAAAGAAATTTCTTTTGGAACTTACATTACTTGAATTTGAACTTGTTACAAACTGCTTAGTGGATGTAAATGTAGTCTCCTATCACTTTTTCCAGTACATTTATAGCAGTATGTCATTAAATAACTTTATTACCTCTCCAATTAGATTATTTACTTTATGTTCTCTGAGAAAGACAAGTGAAGTAACTATACACAAAATTAAGCAATAAACATTAAATATGATGATCTAGAGTTTACATACTTTTTATTTTTTAAGGCAATTTATTCTTACATCTCTAAAGGTTAAAACAATCTTTATTATTCACTCTACCAAATAGTATTGTCATACCATTGATTTTAGCTTGTATCCTGGTCAAGTAAACTTAAAAAATGTCATGGTACAAATGGGCTAGGATATCCCTTCAAGTAGATAAGTCATATTCAAACCAGATGGGCATAAAATAGTATTTGGTAAATGAATCAGTACTAGTTGTTTAGCCCATAAAAGTCACTTGACATTGTTTATGTGCAAAAACACATAAAAATGCAATTTACATGGCCCAACCTGTGTCTCATCGAACAGTTCTGTTCAGATTAGATGTTGCAAGCTGCCTAATATGACGCTCTACCCTGCTATGAGCTTTGCCACAATTTATGCAATATGCACACTTTACAGATCACTACTGCATCATGTGAGGGTGTTTGGAATTCAACTGGCCCTAACTCTTAAAATCTTCATACCAAGTAATGATATTATACCCTACCTGACATAGTATTACATACTAATAATTATAATCCCAGAGCCACGGTTCCCTACACAGATTGAAAGGTGAAAACAAATTCAAAATGGTATGCCCAAGCACAATTTCATATAACTCACGGGAAAAGTTCTGTTTGCATGAGGAACAGTTGCGAGACAAGACTAGTGCATTTTTTGGCCAATCCTTCCAATCAGCAAAAACATTGAGGACACTCCCCTGCACATTACAGTGCTATGTGTTGACATATTTCCCCTCCCTGAGACCTGATTGGTGTGCTTTTTGATGCTATCTTTGACAAGTTGTTGTCAAAAATACTACTTTCTTTCCAATCAAAAATAATTCATTAATACAAGTTTTATTTTTTGATATAAAAATAATATTGTAATTTCCAATTTTTCTTCACTATTGATAATAATATAATATTAAATACGCTTAACGTAAATAGTGAAATTAAATTCAACGATTATATTAATATTTCTTAAGGCTAAGCGCTTTCAGAGCTTTCACTCATATTCATAGCCTTTTAACGTAGTAATTTATGCAAATCTATGCAAGCTTATTTATATTGTCCATCTCTTTGAAATGGAAAAGCATGTGTCTCTCCTGTTTATTGCTTTTAAATCTCTTGATATATACCATGCTTCTTTCACCTTCCTTTTGATGTCATTTCTTTCAGTTGTAATTATCCTAGCATTTGCAGGTTCGAATTCATGATTAGCCTCTATCTGGTGGTCCACAAATACTGAGCTGCCTTCGTTTGTTCTTAATACTCTTTTATATAAGTATTTATGCTGAGCCACTCTGTTGTTTATAGTGGCCCGAGTCTCACCATAGTATACTGCACCGCAGTCCGCTTGAGGGCATGCCAACCTGTACACAACATGTGGTGTTGATTGTAGGTCAATTTTGTCCTTAGAATTGTTCAAAATCCTGTTGGTGTTTGGAGGGATTCGAAAACCTACTGTAAATTCATTTTGCAATTTTTTGACCAGTTTTCTAGCAATGTTAGGAATATATGGCAGACATATGCGTTGTTTTTTGTCCTTACTAGGTTTGGTTATGTTTTCATAAAATGTTTTAATTCTTCTGTTGATGGTTATTAAATCATAACCAACCTTCATCAGATCATTAACATATTGGTTAATATTAATTCTTCTTTCTTCTTCATATTTGCACAAATGGTAATTCCTGAACAAAAAGGCAGAAAGCCCTGCCAATTTGTGGGCCCTCGGTGTTTTCGATTTAGTATGGATGTATCCTCTAATATTTAATGGTTTTACTTTCATGTTGTAATCAATGCATCTGTGTGTTCTAGTTATTATTAGGTCCAAATAATTAATTGTATTAAGCTCACTCTCTTCAGTGCAGTTAAATATTAAGTTGGTATGTGCCTGCAGTTCATCTTGAATGGCTTTTATTATAAGTTTAGGTGCTGCAATGAAAATGTCATCTACATACCTACAGTAAATTAATCCATGTGTTTGTTCTTGGAACTTTGATATAATCTTGCTTTCAAAATAACCGATTACAATACTAGATACAATGCCACTCATAGGCAGTCCCATCGGCCATCCATTATTCATCCTATACCATCTATTTTCAAATGTCGCAAATATGTTCTCATCCAACCAATTCATGAAGTCAATGATAAAATCAATTTTCTGTTCAGGACAATGATTATTTTGAAGCTCTTCTTTAATTATCCTGATTGAACCTTTTCTATTAATCGATCCGTAGAGTTCAGATATATCTATGGCTGCTATATTGAAACTGTCATTGATGGCTGCATTTTTAATTAAGTCTACAAACTCGAAAGAAGATTTTATAGTATATTTGCCAAATCCTATTAATTCTATTAACCATGAATTTATTAATTTTGCTGTGTTTGCATAATGAACACCTCCAAAGTCAAGCATTAGTCTTAATGGAGTCCCTTGTTTATGCATTTTAGCATTCGCAAACATTCGTGGTTGTGATGTGGCAGAAAATTGATTTTATCATTGACTTCATGAATTGGTTGGATGAGAACATATTTGCGACATTTGAAAATAGATGGTATAGGATGAATAATGGATGGCCGATGGGACTGCCTATGAGTGGCATTGTATCTAGTATTGTAATCGGTTATTTTGAAAGCAAGATTATATCAAAGTTCAAAAAACAAACACATGGATTAATTTACTGTAGGTATGTAGATGACATTTTCATTGCAGCACCTAAACTTATAATAAAAGCCATTCAAGATGAACTGCAGGCACATACCAACTTAATATTTAACTGCACTGAAGAGAGTGAGCTTAATACAATTAATTATTTGGACCTAATAATAACTAGAACACATAGATGCATTGATTACAACATGAAAGTAAAACCATTAAATATTAGAGGATACATCCATACTAAATCGAAAACACCGAGGGCCCACAAATTGGCAGGGCTTTTGCCTTTTTGTTCAGGAATTACCATTTGTGCAAATATGAAGAAGAAAGAAGAATTAATATTAACCAATATGTTAATGATCTGATGAAGGTTGGTTATGATTTAATAACCATCAACAGAAGAATTAAAACATTTTATGAAAACATAACCAAACCTATTAAGGACAAAAAACAACACATATGTCTGCCATATATTCCTAACATTGCTAGAAAACTGGTCAAAAAAATTGCAGAATGAATTTACAGTAGGTTTTCGAACCCCTCCAAACACCAACAGGATTTTGAACAATTCTAAGGACAAAATTGACCTACAATCAACACCACATGTTGTGTACAGGTTGGCATGCCCATAGTATACTGCACCGCAGTATACTATGGTGAGACTCGGGCCACTATAAACAACAGAGTGGCTCAGCATAAATACTTATATAAAAGAGTATTAAGAACAAACGAAGGCAGCTCAGTATTTGTGGACCACCAGATAGAGGCTAATCATGAATTCGAACCTGCAAATGCTAGGATAATTACAACTGAAAGAAATGACATCAAAAGGAAGGTGAAAGAAGCATGGTATATATCAAGAGATTTAAAAGCAATAAACAGGAGAGACACATGCTTTTCCATTTCAAAGAGATGGACAATATAAATAAGCTTGCATAGATTTGCATAAATTATTACGTTAAAAGGCTATGAATATGAGTGAAAGCTCTGAAAGCGCTTAGCCTTAAGAAATATTAATATAATCGTTGAAAAATAATACCAGAAATCGGACAATAAAAAAAAAAAGTTTAGTTAAAAGCAAAAAAAAGTACTTTTTTCAGAATCAAAAACAATTACACCACCACCCCCACCCCCCTGCACATTGCTGTGCTTTGCAGTGTTGTATTTGGACAATTTGTTAAATAAATAAATGCATATTGTTAAAAAAAAAAGTAGTTTGTTTACAATCCAAAATAATTAATTAATACATGTATTATTATATATTTAAAAATAAAAACAGAAATTGGATAAATAAATAAAAAACAGAAATGGGATAAATCAAAAAAAGATCAGCTCAATAAAAAAAAAATAGTTAATTAATTAATACATGTATTTGCTATATATATATATATGAATATAAACAGAAATCAAATAAATAAATAAATAAAAAATGTAATTAGATATATATATATAAAAAAGGCCGGCTCAATAATGTTAAATTTATGTGTTTTTTCACATAAACAACACCATCAAGCAGCTTGTATTGGCTAAACAACTAGTACCAATGAATCTTTAGCTAATGTTAGCTAGATAGTAAAAGTTCTGAGTAATCTAGATTGAACAGATTAGTATAATGCACTGGTGATAAAAATGATTATAACATATTAGTGGAGGAGATATCATACTAGTTATGAGGTTATAAGCCATGGATCCATTTAATTTTAAGTACTTCCATTAAAAATATATTGTTTACTGCAATGGTAGAATGGTAGATTGAAGAACTAAAGATCCAAAGCCTATAGCTTGGCACTGTTATTTCTGGTGGTTGAATGTTTTGATTTCCTGAGCAAAAAAGCATTTGACTATTTGTTTATTTAATATGTTTTTAATAGAGTTGTTAATCTCAATTACAACATAGTCATAAATTACCTATCATATACTTAAATAAATTACACAATGCAAAATAAAAAACTTTATACATCAGCAATAATTGTAAAAATAGGCAAAATTCTCTCCATACAGTAGTGCCACTCTAAGTAAGACAGAGTAATCAATTGATGCCAGAAGTCTTGTGCATAAAATCCCTATCTAGTGCCTACTCATCCAATATCCCCAAACTAGTTTCTGGATTATGGCCTTTGTCAGTGAGGAGCTTTAGATCTGAGGTGCTAGTGCCTACTCATTCAATATCCTCAAACTAGTTTCTGGCTTATGGCCTTCATCAGTGAGGAGCCTTGGATCTGAGGTGCAGTGCTCTCAGATCCAAGGCTCCTCACTGATGAAGGCCATAAGCCAGAAACTAGTTTGGGGATATTGGATGAGTAGGCACTAGATAGGAATTTTATGCACAAGCCTTCTGGCATCCATTGATTACTCTGTCTTGCTTAGAGTGGCACTACTGTATGGAGAGAGTTTTGCCTATTTTAACAACAGTTATGAGCAAGCATGAAAGATAGTGATCAAGCAATAATTGTATATACATAATAAAAATAATACAAAAATCCATTTTAACAAATATATATTTTTGTCTTTAACATTGTAATGGAACTATTTTAAAGCTTCAATTTCCAATGCATATCTTTTTTATGTATAAAATTAACTAGAACTAATTATAATGATAATGCCATATGAGCAGAGGACAAAAAAACATATAAATATATGCTATATAATTTTCCATGTATTTTTAATTAGCCAATTATTAAATTAATTGTCATTATATACATATAGTTATAATTGTTGTAGTTAATATAATTTGTTTCATATAGTTTCAATCTATTAGGTTCTTGAATATAGCTTAAAGGTCTTCTACTTTTTATGCACTCTCTTTTAATAATTTGTTGCCTTAAAAATTGCTTGCAGACAAGTAATTATTTTAATATTTTTATTTCCAAAATCTTATTACTTTCTAAATTTTATTTCAGCAATCAGCAATATTAACTTTTTTATTTCTAATTTTAGATTTAATTTTTTTTTACTATTTTAAAGTTAATTATTTAAAAAAAAAAAAAAAAATCCAATCAAATTCTCTATATTTGAATTTTATTTGCTTTTCCTAACAACATCTTTAATACTTCATAATAATTATACTTTAAACAAACAAAAAAGTGGAGATGACATTTTGACTTTTATGTATAAGAAAAAGAAATTGAGAAAACAGGTTGATAATTATATTTACATGATCACTTTGGTGTCAACTAAATCCAGCAACGTAGAAAAAGTTAAACAAGAAAGGAAAATGGCACAGAGTGTATTTAATAGATACTTTTATATCCAAATGAATTATACTCCTGTGCTTAAAAAAAACTATTTATCGATATTCTCTCTTTCTTATCTGGTTTACTAAAGTGGTAGACTGGCAAATCTCTTGATTGAAACTCAGCTTTATTCTTTACAATGTGTAAACATCACGTGACCCTTTATGTGATGAACCATTCCATAATTTTTTAAATGTTTTAGTTGTGATTATGAAATGTGGTCTTTGAATACAACTGATATAAAAAATATGAAAAGTAAATAAACGAGAAATAACAAGAGAGGACTGAAAAAGAATCAATGGATTCAAACCCAGGAAGTATTTCTGATTTATTGTAAGAATTGAAAAACTTAATTGGAAATGAATAAACATTTAGCAAGAAATAATAACAACTGATGGGCAAACTAATTTATTTTGAATTGAAATGGGGAAATAAAAAAGTTTGTATTTAGTTAAGGAAAAGAAAAGTTTGTATCAAGTTTTTGTGGAAAAGTGGCTGGAAGAGAACTGGCAATAGATAATGATGATGATCATAGCATCTGTTTAGTAATATTTTTAATTCAATGTTTTGTAATAACTATTTTAAACTGACAAATAAATCATTTCTGTATTTATATATTTTTCCCTGGTACATATATATTGTATGTGTTACGTGGATATTATAGATACTTATAAAATTGCAACAACTATTTATATTTATTGAAATAAATATAATTTTAACTTTGTAAAACAAAAATTGTTAGATTTTAAATATTTCATTCATGCTTAGCAACATTTATTCTGTCAACAGTAAATTATAAATTTCCGCTATTATATTGAAATGAGAGAATAAATCATTCATAATAAAAATTATTGTTAATTATTTAAAAAAAACCTCAACATTATTAGTAACTATTTTTAAACGAATAATGCCATACTAACTCCAAAAAGAAAACAAACAGAAATAAAAAAGATTCCTATTATTCATTCATATTTTTATGATTTAGTTTTATTTTTTTAACCAATTCATCATCATCATCGTCAACCATTATCAATCCACTGCAGGATGAATGACTCTTCCAGTTCAATCCATCTTTTCCGATCTCTAGCCTCTCTTCTCCACATCATCCCTGCATACTTTCTTATTTCATTCATCCATCTCACATGTGGTCTCTTTCTGGGTCTTTTACAAACTCTTGGAATCCAGTTTAATAGTTCCATTATCCATCTATCATTATCTCTTCTAGCAATATGTTCAACCCAACTCCACTTCAGTCTATTAATTCTTTCAATAATGTCAGTAACACTTGTTTGTTCTTTTACCCATGTATTGTGTTTTCAATTTCTTCTTGTTATTCCTAACATGCATCTCTCCATATTTCTTTGAGTGGTCTTAAGTCTTTGTATTGCTCTTCTATTAAGTGTCCAAGTCTCAGATCCATAAGTAAGAACTGGTAAAACACATTTATTAAAAACTTTTCTTTTCAAACACATAGGCATATTTCCTTTTAATATTAAGTTATTTCTACCAAAAGCACTCCACCATTTATATAATTGTGATATTTCTCTACTTCAAATAGTTTCCATTAATTTTACAATATTTTTCTACTACGAAATTGTTAGAAATAAATAAACTTTTAAAAAATATTCTTTATCTTCATCTCTTTTTCTTGTCCAGTGTTGGTTTCACACAATTGCTGAGAGTAGTTTCAGAGTTGAAAATTTTTTGATCAAAACCCAATGTGTCTTAAATGTCATATAATGATTTCCTAAGCAAAATCAATTATCTTACATATCACTCTCATTTTTAAATTTTTTTGTTGTATTTATTTTTCAATTTTTATTTTTTTTTATATTTATATTTTATATTTTATTTTATTTAGATTTAAATATATATTTCTTTTATTATACTTATTTTCTATTACTACTTTACTTATTACCTCTAACTTTTTTTTAAATTTTCGTTAGTCTTTTTTCAGTAGGCATTGACATTAGCATTAAAGCACAAATTGTTAAACAAAATAAATATAGAAAGGAATTCATCATACATACAAAAATGAGAATAACATCTAAAGATTGATGATATATCAAAGAGAATGATATAAATAATTATTAAACTTACTGAAGATATTATCAAATGCAGATAGTGGCATTTCATCTGGTACTTTTTCTTTTCTGTATCCTATATATAAAGAATACGTATCATATTTACTTATATGATTATTTGGCTAGGTTTCAATATTTAGAGAATCTCCAGCCAAAGTATATAATATTTTTGGCTCTTTCATATGCTTCTTTTTTTTTTACATATGCTGCCATAAACACATTATCGTCTTTAAACAACCTTTCAGCAATTTCTTTGTACTCCATTTCAGAATAATATTATCTTAAGTTGATAACTTGATTACAGTGATTTCTGCATTGATTTTATTAGCCAAAGAAAGCAGTGTGATAGATTAAAAACACAGCTAAGCTAGTATCTGCAGAGATATAGCTGTTTTCATCACTTAGGTTAATAATAGAACTCTCCTATTTTTAATGGTTGTATTATCGATAGAGGAAAGCATAAGCATTTGGTAAATGTTTTTGAAAGCAGATTTAATTCAGATTTTGCAATATAATTGTCAATAAAAAACAATTCTTGAAGAAAAATTATTCATATATTACACAGCAAAAAATTATTTATTCATTTTTCTTCACTAAAGTGAATTCCATTTTGTGAAACTCTTTATGTTCTCTTTTGAAGATTAATTTTATTCTTTATTTTCTGGTTATAATCTTAGTGTAAGATTTACTATGTCAGCAAATATAATAGAAAGAGATAAAGACCAATCACTGTTTTTCTCCCATTAGCTACTGACAGAAGCTATAAGAGCTAATAGTGAAAAGATACATTGATACTAAGACAAGGTAATCAATGTGGTGAAGCTATGGCTCAGATTTAGATTTATGCATAATATAAATAAGCTATAGCTTAAAGGATTCAGTGGTTCAAAGCTGTTTTTTTTAAGAAATCAGTAAAAATATAAAACAATATTTATTGATAAAAATGTATCAATTCATTTATTTTAAATACATTAATTATGGTTGCATATAATTATAATGTCACTGTAGCTGATTCAAATACTGAAATAATGAATTGGTTTTATCATTTATTAGACTAACAGTATTAGTGCATTGAATGTTAGTTAGTCATTATGTTTCTAGGAATTCATTATATCAAATCAATCGATTTTTTTCTCTTTGAATTGTCAGTATAATTCATGTCACTGAGAGGAGTCTCAAAATGTTTAGCTTAAAATTTTATTAATTTTAAATCCACCTTGAATCCAACATAACTGTTTGAAAAATATATATATATATATTATAATGATACTAATTCACTACTATGATATGCTATTCTTTTGACAGCATATTTTTATTATTTCAAATTTTTTACTTTTTTAATTACTTTTATTTAAGTTACAATATGGTGATTTGTTGTTTGTTTGTAAACTCTTGTAATCACTTTTATTATTTAAATTAAAATAAAATTTTAAGATCAAGGTTTAATAGATTTAAATTTAATAGAATTGGTTCAAATTTACTACTAAGGAAAGAAATATATGCCAAAGCAATACAGGATTATACTATTTACTAAGATGCTAAAGCCAATTTCTCAAGGCATTAATAGGTTTATAAATATAGACAATAACAATCAACCCATAAGCTATCAACAATCTTAACCTACAGTCAAGGCAGAATCACAAAATGGATAAAAGAAAATAATATAGTGGAAGAAATGCAAGGAGATTTTTGATCGGATAGGCATATTAGAGATAGTTTATTTGTAGTTATACAACTTATAGATATGAATAGAAATATAGGTAGACAGTTATATATGGTTAGAGAAGCCATATGATAGAGTAAATATAAATAGATGGGTAAGTTTAGTAAATTTGGGAATGGATGAAGCTTTAGTGGATCTTATTAAGAAATTGTATGAAAATAATTACTATATGTAGCAATTAGAGAATATAGAGTTAGTTAAAGTTAAATATGGAGTGGGACTAAGGCAAGAATGCCCTATGTCACATATTATGTCTTTGCTGTATTTGAGAGAAATGGAGGGAGAAATAGAAAGACTAGTAAGAGGGTATAGATAGGTAGCAAGGGAGCAAATACATTATTAGGATTTTATTTGTGGATGACGTCTTCTTGTGCACAAAAAGAAGGGAAGATATGGAAATTATGCTGAGCATATACACAAAGATGGGTAAAAAGATGGGAATTATATTTAATGAAGAAAAATCAAAAGTAATGATAATTAATACTGGGGAAAGAGACGACAAAGAATTTTTATTTGGGGATATAAAGTTAAGTGTGGTGAATAGATATAACTATTTGGGAATCATCTTAAGTAATCAAAGAAATTGCTTGGATGAATGGAAGAAAAAATTCATAAATGAAGTGAAGAAAAGAAAGAGACTGATAAAGAAATTAACAGTGTTTTCATATAATAAATATGATGTAGCTAAAATTGTATGGGAGTGGCAGTAGCAGAGTTAATATATGATAACAATGCATTATGTGTAAGTAAAAGAGTGTTAGATTATTTAGAAAAAGTACAAAGAGAAGTAGGAAGACATGCATTAGATGAAGATGTGTAAATGTTAAAGGAGGCAATTCAAGGAGAAATGGGATTATCAAGTTTTTATATGAGAGATGCAAAAAACAAAATGAAAATGTTCAGTAGATTGCAGTTTATAGGTAATAAGATAATAGCCAAAATAGTATTTAATTGGGTTATGAATAAAGGGCAGGCAACAAGATGGGTCAGAAAGGTGATATGGTATGCAGGAAATTTGGATAAAGAATTTATGTCAGAATACTTATACAAAAGGGGAGATGATTGTGTTGGGAGAATAGTTGAGTGTAATAGTTGCAAGGAATGGGATAGAAGAATAGATGAATTAATAAAGAATAGGGAGTTGGAGAGATGGAGAACTAGTATTGAGAATAAAAAGAGTTTAAATATATATAGATGTACACAGAATATTGGGTGTGAGTTAGATTTGTGGCAATAGCAAGGAAAGTAGTTTATTGTTTAAAGCTCGAATAAGGATTTTTAACAAGGGAATATACACATAAATGAAAAAATATGTGTGATTTAGTCTGCAAGTTGTGTAAGGAAGGCCTAGAAAATATTAGGCATTTATTAATTGAATGTAAATGTGTGCAAATAGAAAGGGCACTAATAATGAAGTTATGGGAAAATAAATATAAACAAAGAAATTGTATAGAAGATGGGTTCTTGGTTTTTATACTGGGTTTGGAAAAAGATAAGAGGGATTTAGATATAAAGGCCATGGAATTAATAAAGATTACATTGTGGAAATGGGATGGAGCAGAATAGAGAAGAAAATGGGAAAAACATAGGATGGGGAATTGAAAGCGGAAGATAGCCACCAAGTTTCTCTGTGCATGGTATCTGAGAGATTCCTGGCTCCAATAAAGGAGAAGTCACAGGGCATCTCATTTCATCTCATCCTCATATGTTTATATAGATACTAAAGATTGCAACTTGACCAAGAAATGTGGGTTAAAAATGCAAAGAATTTTAAACAAACTTAATTAGTCAAGCAAATGTAGTCTTTTTTTTAAAAGTATATTTTTAACCTGAATTCTTTAATATCAGTCTAAAAAAATACATGTATGCACAAAGAACACTATGGTACATTTAATGGTATCATTCAAATTTTGGTTAATCTAATTTTACCAGAGAGAGTATAACATCATATTTTGAATAATATATATGAGTTAACATATTTATATAAATGATCAACTGAACTATATATTAATACACATAAAAAGATGCCGATATGGAAGACCTCATAGAAAAATAGATTGGCCTCCCATATTTTCTGAATTTAGAAAATATTGCCATTTAAATGATTCAAATAATTTTCAGGTTTCTTTTTTAGTGGAAAGCAATAATAATTTCTTCTGATTGCATTAGATTTGGTTTTTCTTTGCTATTATGAATTCTTTACCACAGAAGTCATTTGTTAATTTGCTCATATTTTTACATACTTTTTTCACTATAAAAAGTTACTTCTTCCTTTTTCTTCTTCAGTAATTTTGCCTATTCATATACAACAATATATCTTATTAAATAATCGCAGTCTTCTTATACCTTTAAGCAAATAATTTTTATTAATGTAATAAAATAAAATGGTGGAAAGCAAGTGGTAGAGCAAAAGATTGAGATCTGAAGAAGATTGTCAGGGACAGTCGAAACTATTATTACATTAATAAAAATTATTTGCTTAAAGGTGTAAGAAGACTGTGATTATTTAATAAGATATATTGTTATAAAAAAGATTATAGTTGATCATTAAAATAAGGTCTTCAGTTTCATTCTTATCCAATTTCATCATTATTTGCATTTTTATTTTTATTTTTTAATTCATTTTTTATTAATCTAGTCTAAGTCTTATTTAATTGTCAATTTCCTTTTCAGAAAATTTAGATATTATTTTTACATTTATCAGTCCTATCAATTGCTGCATTTGCTTTTAAACTGCTGTATGAAATTTTCAGATGTTTTTTAAATAGTGATTCTTTAATTAAGAATGTTGCTTTTATGGATAACTTTAAATCTTTTTACATATTTTTGTGCACTATGCTTATTTTTTAAGAAGTTGCTTTCTACTTTTACTTATTTTATGAATTACTAGTAGGAACTCAACTTTTTCTCACTGATTTAAATTTAGTCCTTCTTGTGATTTATTTTATTTTTCATCATCTTTTGCAATTATTCTTTAAATGAAAATGGAAATTCCAACTTCTGAAAGTACATATAAAAAGATGGAGAGAAAGATAAAGTACAAAAACATAAAGCTGAGAGTTGCTGAGATTTTACTAATAAATTCACATTTGTTGGTCTCTTAGGCAAACAATCTATTTGTCAGGACATGATGCTATCTTATAACTTTTTTTATAATAAACTTTTTTTTTAAAATCTAAAACACTTCAACACTGTATTAAAGTGAAGCTCTTCTTTATATTCCTTTTTTGGTCATACCCTTTCAATGGAAAGAATTAGTATTGTGCCTGTTTGCAATATTCTTAAAATAATCCTTCTAAGGCAGTATATAATTTACTTATACTGAATGTTTTTTATATATGTAATTAGAGGGATTTGAACTCAGAATAGATTGACATTATGTCTACATGAGTATAACTACAATATCAAATCCAGTAAGGGCTTTGCGTGTCCGTTGTCAGTTTTTTAATGAAATGGATGATTGAATAGTTAGAAGGGCGAGAAGATTGAAACCTGTCTATTAAAGTTTAAGGAATTACTATCTTAATATAAACCAAGTACTGATTGTATATATGTGTGAGAGATTATGATATGGCCCAACTGATGAGTGCTGATTTTGCATGAAATATGTATATTGGCGATCATCTATCTTTTTTGCATGTATGTGGAGATGTGTATTGGTTGCTTGAAATGGAGTGGAGGACAAATAGACTGAAAATCCTGAGTTTAAATCCCTATAATTACATATTAATGTAATTCTTATAACTGAAATAGGGTCTACCTTTATAATAAAGACTATGTTCAAATTTACAATAACATACTCTTTAAGAAGTCCTCTTCTATATATATCCAATTTAATGAAGATATACTTTTGCAATTACAGATTCAATATTCTCACATCCATAAAGTGCAGAAAACAGTGATTTATCTTATGATTTTGAAATTGTATTTCATTTTTATTCACAATGAAATTACTCATCTAAAATAAAGGAATTAAATTTGGAAAAAATAGTAAGATTTATTTTTTTAAAGTCGTAAATTATAAAATACTAGAATGCCTACCAGTATTTTTTGAATAAATCAGCTTCAAAAAATTTAATCATTTATTTATTAGAGAAAAAAAATATTTTAAATTTAATTTAAAATTATAAAATGTGAAACTGATAAAAAATTTGAATATATAAAAAAAATTTATGATAAATAACATTAGCATTAAATCATATTTTTGCTTTCTAGCATCTTCCTTAGTAATCTATATTCCAGTATTTAATTGATTAAAGAACTTTTTGAATACAATCAATTTCAAATTATCTTCATGATCTACATCTTGCACAATCTGCTTCTATGTTTTGCAGTAACAACTCTTTAAAGTCAAAGCATTTCTTCAGTTTTAAACGTCTTCATCAGAGCCCTTACCTAAAATTGATATTTCAAAGTCCAGAAAGACCAAAGTTGATGAAACATTACAAAAATAGAATGTAGAGTGTTATAATAGAGACAAGACTCTTCATACAATAATGCTACCCAGTGCAAGACATATTGATGAATGGATGCAAGAATGTTTGTACATAAAATCCCTCTGTAGCGCTTCCTCAGATCCGAGGATTCTCACTGATGAAAGCCACAAACTAGAAACTAGTCTGAGGATATTGGATGAATAGGCACTAGATAGAGATTTTATGCACAAACCTTCTTGCATCCATTCATTACTCTGGCTTCCATTGAATGGCGCTACTGTACGGAGAGTTTTGCCTCTGTTATAACAGTTTATGTAAGCATAGGAAATGGAGATCATGTGATATTTAGTAGTTTAATATAGAGTGTTTGAGATTTAGAAGTCATAATAGATTTTGTCTCAATCAGTCTTTCATTAAAAACAAAAGATCACAATGCAGAGATTTATTGCAGAATGGTGTTGAGAGACTTGTACTGAAAGTCTGGAATTGTTTAAGATACATTTCCTTTAAAAAAGGATATGCTTTTAAAGAATAGTACTGAAGAAGACTTTTAGAAACCAAAGAATGGTAATAAATACATTCTTCCTTATGCCAGATCTGAATTTTTCACTTAAAATATTTATAACCGCATTAAAACGATATTTTGTCATTTATGCAATAATTTAATTGATTAAAGAAATGAAAATGATGTTCAGATAAGTTGATACTAAAAGATGATCAGAAAAATGATGGATGGATGCGATCACTACTTACAGTACATACATTAATGTACCATTGAAGAAAGTAGAAATCAATTACATGAAATAATCAAATATGGAAAGTTTGATGTGAATGAAAATAATGTACATTAAAATCGTGTATAGCGATCACTTTGCCCTTCCATAGCAACTTCGAGTATAGTGAGTTCATTGAAGCCTCAAATGATTTGGTCACCTTAATTATGGGAAGATAATAACTAAGTCTGGGGTACACTAACATATTGAGTAAGGTGGTTTTCCCAGTGAGTGACAGGGAAACTCTAGACAATGAGTTTGTGATCTTTCTAGTCTTCCCAAGTATAGAGCTCTGGATCTTTTTGGACATAGCCAACCTAGATTTGGATATGGGAAAGCCTAAAAAATTTTGTGGTTGGGATGTGAATATAGATGGAATTGTTAAGCCAGATTTTATGGTCCACATTGAGGATTTGTTATAATTAATGTGTAGATTTAATTTTTTTGTGTGTTTATCGATGATTTGCAGAAATAGCTGTAGATGCTTTTGATCAGGAAGGAATATTGAGACATCATAAATGTATGAGATGTGATGCACCTGGTGCTTCAACACTGGCACATAGATACCAGGCAATTTGTATTCGATCTCAATGGGGAATGGGTTGATATATGTAATGAAGCAAAGGGTGGCCAATGGGGATCCCTGTGGGATCGACAGATGTGGTCTGATTCCATCAGTTAGCCTACCATCTAGGGTGGTGAAGCAGGAACGATTAAGCAGGAGATTTCCAATGATATGTATGTAGACTTCTGGGACTTGATAGTCTTGAAGTGTTTGGAGTAGGGATGATGGAATTACTGAGTCGAATGCGGAAGAGAAGTCCAATTGGATTACTAAAGGTTTGGACTTTCTATGTGATCGGGTTTAAAATCAGAACTTTAATAATTTGAAACCTCTGTAAAAATTTTATTTTTTTCAAATGTCTCAATAAATCTCTTTTTTTTTTAAAAAAAAAAAACGTGTATAGCACGTTAAAATAATTAATAAACGCCTTAAAGTTTATAATTTATGTTTTTACAAATAAATTTATTACTTTCCATTATATGTTAATAATGTAAGGAATAATTTAACTAATAAAATCTCTTAGTTTTTTAAAATTATTACATTTACTCTTGAATATTTAGAGTAATCTATTGTTATAAGATAAATTAGCGTATTATTAGAAATAATGATAGGACTACTAATATTGGTGTTATTTATACATATGGGTATGTATGAATTTTAATATAATTAATTATGACTTATGATCTATTTGCATTATGATATTTTTATTAACAAATCGATATTTTATCTCTAATGTATATATTTTATACTTTAAGAAATTCTCCTAATTTACAAAATTTAGAAAGTTGTCCAAAATTTTATTAATATAAATTTACATAAAATATACATTTATATAAGTGTGTGCATATATTTCTTCTAAGAATATATAGTAAAAAGTCTAGTAGTTAACATGTCGTTACCTCAAATTTGAATAAAGTTAGAATAATCTGCCCCCCCCCCCCGAACCCAAGAAAGTTTAGTATTTTTTAATATTCTAATATTCTAAATAGAAATTCTGTCGATTATTAAAAGAGTAACTATCGATTATTAGCTAGAGATTTTTAGATATGATGAATAATAATCAAATATTTATAGCTTATGAGTTCGAAAGAAGTTGAGATTCAGAAGTGATAAAAAGTCGAAGTGATTGCAGGGCTTCAGAAGCGATAAGTAATTGCAGATAACCAAGGAGCAGAGCCTGATTAAATATTCTGTTAATATATAGGATGAAAAGTGAGTAATCGAAAAACAAGTGACATTTCTGCCTCTTTCTGTCATTTTGTTTGACTAGATTAGTGTGTGGCTGTCACCATATGCATATCTTGCTAGTGGTCACTCTCTAAATCGGCTGTGGTAATAGGGCCATATGTTTATGTAACCTTTAATTACACAGATAGCAATTTTGACTTTAAACTTTTTCGTACTAAGAGAACAATGATGGGGACAGGTTTTGCATGATTGAAGGTTTTTTTTTTTAGCATAATCTTTTATGAGATAATTTAATCAATATTGAGATTCTTTGAGGCTGGATTTGGAACAAAAATATCACTTGTAAAATAATTGTATGTATAAGCAATCTTATTTAGAAATCTCCTACTATGCTATGAATGTGAAAATAAAAGATCACCTTGTAAAATATAGTTAAATTATACACAATAGCTACTGTATTGTTTATTAAAGCCACAAAAATAATTAAACATCAGAAATAGTAATGGACGCAAAGCAAAAAACAGTACATATGTTTTTTAATTTTTTATTAAGTAAATGTGCCAACCTTTTTTTGATTTAAAATTGCTCAAAATCTTAATATAGAGCAACTCTTATTGGAATGAAAATTTAATTGAATAGATGACTACCATTTAACTTCAAGCCCAAACTGTCAATATTTGGAATATTTTATTTAATCCCCCTAAAAGGTCAATTAAGTCATAACTCAAACAAGTTTTATTACTTAAGAAATATAAGGATAGAATTAAGACATTTTCTCTAAGGCTGTTCTACTCCATAATAAATGTTATATATAGAGTAAGTTAAAAACAAACTCTTATGAAGCTTCAAAAATACCCTCAATCTCAGACCGCGGTTTCTGCCTCTAGCGTCATCAGTGAGGTGCTAGGGAATAAAAATACTAGAACTAGTCCAGCATTTTATCAATGCCTAACTATTGAGAAGAAAATCTAAAACTTTCAGACATTTAAATGTCCAAAAATCCAGCTATCTAACTCAAATAGCCGTATGGGACTGAACTAAGTTCAGATACACCATATATTAATAGCTCTAGCAATATAAAATCGCCAAAGCATTAATAGCAAAAAACTAAAATTAAATTGATAAAAAATCAAGTCAGATGACCTAATTTTAATAAAGCTCCTATTTACAAATGTTATATATAGAGTAAGTTAAAAACAAACTCTTATGAAGCTTCAAAATACCCTCCGACCTCAGACACGGTTTCTGCCTCTAGCGTCATCAGTGAGGTGCTAGGGAATAAAAATACTAGAACTAGTCCAGCATTTTATCAATGCCTAACTATTGAGAAGAAAATCTGAAACTTTCAGACATTTAAATGTCCAAAATCCAGCTATCTAACTCAAATAGCTGTATGGGACTGAACTAAGTTCAGATACACCATATATTAATAGCTCTAGCAATATAAAATCGCCAAAGCATTAATAGCAAAAAACTAAAATTAAATTGATAAAAAATCAAGTCAGATGACCTAATTTTAATAAAGCTCCTATTTACAAATGTTGAAGCTTCATAAAAGTTTGTTTTTAACTTACTCTATATATAACATTTGTAAATAGGAGCTTTATTAAAATTAGGTCATCTGACTTGATTTTTTATCAATTTAATTTTAGTTTTTTGCTATTAATGCTTTGGCGATTTTATATTGCTAGAGCTATTAATATATGGTGTATCTGAACTTAGTTCAGTCCCATACGGCCATTTGAGTTAGATAGCTGGATTTTTGGACATTTAAATGTCTGAAAGTTTCAGATTTTCTTCTCAATAGTTAGGCATTGATAAAATGCTGGACTAGTTCTAGTATTTTTATTCCCTAGCACCTCACTGATGATGCTAGAGGCAGAAACCGCGGTCTGAGGTTGAGGGTATTTTTGAAGCTTCATAAGAGTTTGTTTTTAACTTACTCTATATATAACATTTGTAAATAGGAGCTTTATTAAAATTAGGTCATCTGACTTGATTTTTTATCAATTTAATTTTAGTTTTTTGCTATTAATGCTTTGGCGATTTTATATTGCTAGAGCTATTAATATATGGTGTATCTGAACTTAGTTCAGTCCCATACAGCTATTTGAGTTAGATAGCTGGATTTTTGGACATTTAAATGTCTGAAAGTTTCAGATTTTCTTCTCAATAGTTAGGCATTGATAAAATGCTGGACTAGTTCTAGTATTTTTATTCCCTAGCACCTCACTGATGACGCTAGAGGCAGAAACCGCGGTCTGAGGTTGAGGGTATTTTTGAAGCTTCATAAGAGTTTGTTTTTAACTTACTCTATATATAACATTTGTAAATAGGAGCTTTATTAAAATTAGGTCATCTGACTTGATTTTTTATCAATATTCCATAATAAATATTAGAATTACTAATAATATTTTTGGTAGTCTCCTTGCTTATTATAGGCTTTGGGTGCATCTATTAAGTTAAACTCATAGACTTTATCATACATTTGAGATTCTTCATTTCTCTTTTATCAGACAATACTATTCACTATCCCAAGCAGATTTGAATTATATCATTTAAATTCATGTTTTTATGGTTTTTAATATGTATAAAAAAATATATGTTTAATTTGTTATAATAGAGTACTTATATATATGGTTTATGTTACAACTCTGAAGAATATTATTGTATAGTTGAAACTGTCAGTTGTTTTTTGATTTGTTAAATGCATTAGCATTATGTCAGAAGTACTTTTTTTTTTTACAGATTCTGCTTTTGAGCATACTAATCTTAATTAAACAGCTTTATAAACAAGAGTAGCTTATTACTTCTAGTGCCATCTGTAGAAAATTTGAGTAATCAGTGATTACCAGATGGTAATACAGTTAAATGCCAATGCCCATACAACTTTATAGCTTTTATCTTTATCAATGAAAGTTTGGTTATCAGAAAACAGTCTAGGGATAAGGATTTAATTGTACTATCATCTGGTAATCACTGATTCTTCAAGTTTACTATAGGTGGTGCTGGTTATGGATGGTCTAATTTTGTTTATATCATATTATGTAAGCTAAAAAATCAAGTGATATTATAGTGGAACAATTAAATATTAGTTTGTCATTGTTGTTTTTTATTATAATATAAAAAATAATCTTTTCTCAGTGAAATTTTTGGATCTCAATCTCTAGAATTTAGATTTTATATACATTTTAAAATCTTTGGGAGTCACAATTGTGATCAAAATTTTATTCAATATTCTTTAAAGGACTGTTTTTACTAAACAATACTTCATCTCTAGACTGAAACTGAGTTTTGATTCAATAATGTACCCTGTACAAGACATTGACGGATAATAGATCCCATTATTTCAGATATGTACAACTAGGGCTATCATCTTTCATAAATATGCTTTATTATATTCAAAATGATGTTACACAATTATGTAACAATTTTAATGCACTTGATGCATGTATTGTTATTCATATTTTCAGAACAAGGCAGAAAATCCTGCCCTTTATTCAATGATAAAAACAATCAATACTGGTTTAACAGACACACACACATATATTCACTGAAATTCGTATACAGGTAAATTATAACTAGAATACAATTCAATATTTATGTTAAAAAAATAGTAAATAAATAAATAAAATTGAAAAGTGAAAAATCAAAAGAGTAAAAATAAATAAATAAAATGTCAGAGCTAAATGGGTCAATTTGAAGCATTTTACCTCTCAAATGATGTGTGTGTGATCTAACAGTAGCAAGATATGTTATAAAACACACATATCTACATTACATATTTCATAATTTAAAAATATATTATCAAATTTATTAAGAAAAAGAAATGAAAGAATAGTTAAAGAAATAATTATTTAAGAAGTAGATTTTAAAACATAATTTTGTAAAAGTGAAAGATTGCATTAAGTTATTCATTTAAAATAGAATAAAGCTAATTATTAACAGTGGGGTGGGGAAAAGAATTAGAGAAAAAAGTTTTATAAAAACTCACTTTCTCTTTTATAAATTAAAATAAGTTAAAATGATAAATGTCTAAAAAGAAATCTTAGTGAAAAATCTAAAATAAAAAAGGATTAATTAATTAGTAAAAGAAAACGTTTTGAATTCCAGCAAAATTCCTGGCTGATAATGAAATTTGATTAATTATGAACTATGTAAACTATCTCATCAGCATAAATGTGAAAAAATAGTAGATTAATCTAGGAAAAGGATTAGATTAAAAATGTAGTTAATTAGAAGACAGATTTAAGTTAAGATAAAAATAAAAACAGTGAACAATGGGAGAGAAATAGTATAAAAGTCATAGTTGTCTATTGTTATTTATTTCAGTCTTTATTCCATTCTTGATTCATTCCATTATCCAGTGCTCGATTCATTTAGTTATTCAGATTCAAAAATTGAAGCACAGTATAAAACCAGTCATAACTGCTGTAGATAATATTATTGCAGCAGACACAGAATTAGCAACATGCATTGATAGAAATCTGTAAGTGTTTGACTGGGCTTCATGCCCCAAAGTTCTGCACAATATCAACTATCCTCACCTAGAACCAATATCTGAAGCCAATGCTTAAATGGTGAAATAAATGCTGTCACTATCTCTTCCCATTGTCAAACTGAAGAATGGAAGAAAAGCTCTGAAACCATCAATGGAACACAAAAAGCCAACTGGTTGAAAATTGACAACCATGAAAACCTAGGTAAATATATTTTCAATCACTGTCTAGATGCTTTCTTTTAAATAAAGTGAACTTGATAAGAATTATTATAAAATTTAGCCTGAATTAATTATTTATATTTCTGTATGTAAAATATTATATTGTTATATTATATTAGATATGTCTGTGTATGAATAAATATTAATGTTTGCTTAATTATTATTTAGTGTATTCTCTCTCTCTCTCTCTTGTCACTGTGTCATCATTTATTTTAAAATATAAATGTTTATATGTGTTAAGTTAAACACACTAGACACTTTGAATAAGAGTAGGAGCTAGTTTGGGATATTTCATGTGCTGGATTGGTGTGCCTGTCATCCAAGCATGCTGGATATATAATACATGGTTGGCTGGTGCCTGAGGTTGATTCTCAAAACAAATAAATTGCTTTCAATGGCAGGGTTTTGGTCCAGTATTCAAGGTGGCCATAGGCCAGGAAATGTGGTCTTGATTATACTTCATATAGCCTCAATATGACTGTAGGTATCATTAATAATTAGGCTATCATTGATACTCTCCCCTCTGCTTGAAGTGCTGGTTCATCTCATAGTTTAAAGATTTATTTGAATAATTGCATAATGAAATGATAAGTATAATGAATAAATATGTAGTAAGGATGATAATAAGCTTATTAAAGTAAAAGTATTAAAATGCGTTAAAGTTTAGATATTAAAAGGTAGTAAGTAAGCTGATTAAGATAAATTAGATATTTAAGATGAAATAAAGATGTAATAAACTAATATTGGAGAGACCTGGTACAATATATATATATATATTGAACTGGATTGATATCCAATTCAAGGATTTTATGGTACAATATATATATATATATTGAACTGGATTGATATCCAATTCAAGGATTTTACTGCCAAAATTAAAAACTTAATTTTTGTTAAATCTTATCTAATGTTAAAATTTTTTATTATTATTTAAAAAAAAAAGTGTACGTGAATCAAAACATATACTCGGTTATATTTAAATATGGCATTTTAATTTTTGTTTATAGAATTGATTTATTTTAAAATAGTTTACTTTCACTCCCTGTTTTAATCAATTTGATTAAAAACAGGCAAACTTGCTAATTATATTCCTGTTGCTTTAATTTTAATCATTTTTAAAGTTAATTCTAAAAAGCAGAGATTTAATTGTGTTGTCATTTTTGTTTCAATAATCCCTGGTTGGAATTCTTAAATTAGATTGAGTGAGAAATTAATATTTGCCCTGCCTGAGGCATAGAATTAGACACTAAGAAAAGTTTTTCATGGGAAATGTAGCAAGGCAATGATAGCCCACCAGTTTAGGAAATTCAGTATTCCAGAGAGAGACTTGGATTATCACCTGCTGAGAGTTATACCGTTTTGGGTAGCAGTTCAGACATTTAATTCCTGGTAAAAACTTGCAATTAACAGACTTCCTTACTGTGCAGATGTCAAAATCTACCGCTATGAGTTTTGCCATCATCAGGATGTCTTGCTAACTTAAACAAAGGATGGACCCATGCCTGCCTGCTCTCCTTCAGTCATGCCATGAGCCTCTAAAATAAACACTGCCTCTATCTTGCCACTGTCAAAGGACCTGAAAATGGACTAAAGATAAATGTGCACACTCTATGCAAACAGTGCTTTTTCGTAAGATGAAATTTTCTTTTATTCTTTCCAGGGTAAATTTCTTTTCATTAAATCTCCACTCAATCTAATTATAAATCTGTATTCATAAGTAATATTTCACCTCATATGTAATATTTATTGTGATTCCTTGTATTTTGCTGGGTGTTGGAATCTTAGTTTTAAGATTCCAAGTTTGCTTTCAATTTTTGTTTATTGGAGAGTGACATGTGAGTTTTTCTATTTTTATGCCTAACTTTTACTAAATGCTTTGGCAGTCATGTATATTTTGAATGCTTATCTGTAATTATTTTGGTAGCCCAGAATTAATTTTAAATACTGTTTTGCACTTTTGCAAACCACTAAATCTTTTGGCTGGTGACTTTATTTTCATAGTCTTCTTTTCTTATATCTCTGAAAGCAGAAACTATAATTGTTTTTGCATTGTAATTTTATAAGTCACCAGCAGGAAGATAATATTTATTCCTTTGATAAATTACAGGTGAGAGAGACTTTTGCTGCTAAAGTATTTATAGCTTTCATATTTTTGTACTCATGTGCACTCTCCGATAGATTTATTTTGTATTTACTTGTATAGCTTAAAATTTATCAGAGCGTGTACTCAGAACTTGTGTCATAAATTTATTTTTTAATTATAATTATTGATAATTCATTTTCTTTAAATGCTGGGGCAGACGTAACTGATTTTCTAATGATTTACTTGTCTCCTATTGAGACCTTTAATTCTTAGATTAGTTTTCACCAATCGTTTGGTTGGGGATTCACCAGTTTTATTTGTTTGTTTTCCTTTCATTCTGAAGCATATTAGTCGTGAGTTCTTGAGGTAAATCAATCATCTTTGCTTTGAACATAGTTTTAAGATGCAGCTTCTACTGACATATGACATTTTGGGTCCTGACACATTTGTTTTGGGCCTAGAAAAACTCGCTGGCACTGGTTTCATTGATTTATTTCAAGAATGTATTATTTTCATACCTGTGAATGGGAAACCAATGTTTAGGTGACTTCTCTTCTGAAAGAAATTTGCCCCCTCCCTTTTATAATTCGCTATTGGAGGATCAGTCTGTCTGCCAGAGCATTGCATTTTCATCTTTCTGGTACATGCCTGAGATAACCCTATTGGTTTTCATGTAAACTTTTTCTTACAAGTTATTTTGCTCTTAAATAAAAGTTTAAAATTTGTTTAAACTTAATTTGGCTGACATTTGTCTTTGTGCTTTGATTTCTCAATTGTCTAAACAATATTTAAGATATCTTGTTTCTCCCTGAGTTTAGTTTGGTGCATTTTAGTTCGCATATCCTGTCCACTCTTAAAATAAATGTCTAGTTCCGATTTTTGGAATAGTGGCACCTGTGTGGTCAGTATATGCAAATCAAAGATCATTCATCCAGTACAACATATATATATATATGTTGAATTAGATATTTTCATAGATTTTTAATTTAATAAACAAGAAAAATAAATGTTGCCAGGAAATCAATTACTAATTCACTATCCTGAGGTTAATCAAGACTTCTCTATTAACCTGCACAATAAGCTCTGTTGCTTTGAATTTTAGTGATATAAAAAGGATTATCTTTTATTTTAAATTCAAGTTATTATATGGATTTAAGCCCTGAAAGCTATTTGTTATAGATGTGAGAATGCAGAAAATAATCATCTTCCTTGACATTCTGCAAATAATTATTAAACTTCTCTAGAGAGTTGTATATTGTGAATTAAATATTTTCATGGATTTTTAATTTAATAAACATTAGAAATAAATAGATTATGTCCATGAAAACAGAGATAACTTTATATCTTTTGATGTTGCCAGGAAACCAATTGCTAAAGACTATTCTGAGGCTATTCAAGTTTTCTCTATTAATCTATACAATGGCTCTTTTGGGTTTTAATGAAATAAAAGGTCCTCTTTTCTTTTAAATCCAAATTGTTAGATGACTTAAAGCAAAAAAGCTATTTATTATAGATGTGAGAATTCCTTTTACTTCATTAAACTCCAAATCAAAAGAGCTAATGCATAAGTTAATAGAACAAACATGACTAGCTTTAGAATAGTCAATTAAAAATTGATTTCCTTACAATATCAAAAGGTAATAAGTTATCTCTGTTTACATGGATATAATATTAATATATGTATAACATGACAGTTATAATATGCCTATATAGATTAAAATGATAGTATAACTGATATTTACAAAAGATAATGTAGTATTTAATAATAAATTAAATGAGCACATTTTCATATATAACTATTAACAAAATGAAAAGAATAAAAAACTTCTTATACCATATCTTTATTTTTTAAAATAAAATAAATAGTGAAGTATTAGAATTTTATTACAATTAAACATATTTTATCCTTAAATTCTTCAGTAACATGTTTTTACCCTAAGAAACCATTAGTCTTATCAGTGGCAGAAAATACCTTTTTTAGTTGTTTTGGTATTTTTAAATCTGTATTGGCTTCAAAATTTATATAATTATTTCTACATGTCATTAACTATTTCAGATTTTGAATTAAACTCTTCAAATAATAAAATTTCTGATACAATATTAAAAAATTTTGCAGTTTTTATTTTAACTATTTTATCCCTTAGGTAACAAATTTTATTAAATTTCATAAAGCTTTTAGTTTTTTGCTTAGAAGACATTTTAAAATATGGCTCCACATAAAAGTATTGAATAAAATATATGCTTTCATCTTAACCTAAAGAAATATTTAATTAACATGATCATATACAGTGCCCTGAGATAGAAGAATGTCTGATACCATATAAAATTTATAAATTTTGATATTTTTATTTTTTTGTTCACATTTTCCCTAGATAGTAGATAATTGAAGCAGTGTATATTGATACAGCAGATATTGCAGCTTCATTGTGTTTAAATTTTGAATGATATATGTAATATAAATATGCTAAAATTGCTAATGAAATCAAGAGGAAAACCTGGGCACCTAAAGAAAATCCAGCACCTTAAAAAAATAAAAAATAACATATTGATCTCATATTAGAATGGCCCTCACAGACAATTGCCACCCTACCATGGAAATTCTAGTCCCTCACCTATGTTACCCAGGCAACCCAATCACATAAAACTAAACATGGTGTGCATCTGTAGATATAGTAGTCCAGAGCATGTAAAATTTATGTAATCTTGTATAAATCAATGAAATAACTTCTATATATGTAAACCTACAATTACAGATTGCCCATGTAACCATGGCAATCCAGGCTATGTAAAAATGCTTATAACTAATCCCCAGCATATAAAAATTCTTGTAATCTCATGTAAATCAATAAATCAACTTTTATATATACAAACCTACACCTACAAATTTCCCATGTAACCACAGTAATCCAAGCTATGTAAAACCTTTGTAACTAATTGACAGTATGTAAAACTTCCTGCAATCCTGTGTAAATCAATAAATCAATTTTATATATGTAAACCTACAAGTACAGATTGCCCAAGTAAACACAGCAATCTAAGCTATATAAAACTCTTGTAACTCTCTAAGACAAATAAAGTTTATCTTTGAACCATAATTTGTATCAAAAAATACATTAATAAATTAGAATTGAATAATCACATATTATACACAACATTCTTAATTTACAAGAGAAATAAATATATAGAGGAAGAATTAAATTAATTAAATATATACTCTTTTTTCAAAATTACATTAAATTCTTCATGGTTTTATATTCAAGTTTGGCTAAATATTAATGTTGGGTTACAAAAATATTCCGCAATGACCAATGTTATGGAAAAAAATAAGAGATGTTAATCACATAATGTATCACTTAAATATTATAATGGAGACATTTCCATCACAGACTATATATATATGCAATCTGAAAATCAATAGCAATTTCAGTCATGAACTAACAAAAATATTGAAATTGGTATTGGAATTAATTAAACGTTTATGTTTAGTTATAGTTCACGATTTAAAATAAAGTATGTTTATGTGCTTAAAAGAAAACAACTTATTCTTGTTTTTTCATAAAGTTTTATTTAAAAAAAAGTCAAAAAAAGTAATATATATGTACGTAATATATAGTTACACTCCTACAATTATAAATTAGCCATTAAATTTCTCATTCTAATCAACTATAATGTAATTAAAATGAAAAAAAAGCACATAAGAACATGGTTTATAAAGATTCCCATCTTCTCATCAATTGTTTTCCATTTCAACTTTCTAATAGTTGAGAAATAATGATATTAATATCTAATATGCTTTTCAATTCATTTTCTTCTAGTTATTAATCTTATATAATAAATAAAGAAAAGGGGTGGGAGGGGAGATTGTGCTATTATTTACATTTGGGCAAAAATAAAAACATTGATTTGCTTTAGCGTGAGAAAAGGTGTTAATATATCTATAGAAAAATAATTAGATATTGATATCAAATAGAATTGCATATATATTTATATATGCACATTTATTATACATAAAGCTCGCAAATAAGCTCTTAACAAGTTTTGCAGAATATTCCCAACCCCAGACCGATTTCTGTTACTGGCTTGTTAAGAACTTATTTGCGAGCTCTATATATAACATTTGTAATACAAGCTTGTTAAATTAAGTCATGTGACATATGATTTGATTTCTTTATAATATGCACATTTAAAATAAGTTTACATGAATAAATTTGTTAGTTTCAGCAAATTTTTTACCATTAGAAAAATGTAAAACTAATGAAGTAAAATCTACAAAATGTGGTGAGTGTAAATGTTTATTGGGTACTACCTGGAAATGTGTAATTAGTAAGAAATGCCCTGATGGTAAGACTTTTTATTTTGTTTGTAGTAAATTGTTATATTTTGTTTTAATAACCCACACATACATATATATATATTTGTTAATAGATGAAATTATGGTTGTGTAAGAATTTTAGTGTTATATAAATTTTTGTTTTATTTTTAACTGCTAGTATAGCGTTAGGTAGTATTTATTATCTACATACGTAAATAAAGCATTATAGATTATTGTATTTGTGTTTCTATCTTTTGTTTTCTTCTTGAGATTTTCATAACTATTGTACTTTTTAATTCGTTTTTTTTCCTTTTTTTAATTTCCTTTTTCTTTTCTTTGTTATCGTTTTTGGTATTACAATTGCAATATATATTTATATATTCCAAATATATACTATTGATTCTCATTTAAAAAACATACATTGTGTAACACTGATAGGTATGTAGTTTCAGTAAATAACCAAAAAAAAAAAAGATATATATACCATAGAAGACAAAATGATTAATAAAATTATAGTCAGTATCCACTTTATTAATAGACATCAGTAAATGAATATGGTCATTTTAATTCCAGAGAGAAAGAGAAAGAGTAAAAAGTTAGAGTTGAATTCAGAATTCATGTATGTAATTCAAAAACGGATTTGTGATTGAATAAATACACAATTTCATTATCATGGTTGTAATATTTACTAAGGCAATAAACCTAAAGCATGTGTGGTTGAAAATGCGAAGGTAGGGACCTCTACAGGTCTTAACCGCAAGCTTATGCATTGGAAGAAAAGAGAGTATAGAGGGTTTAATTGATAGCATGAGAGAATTGCAACAATTGTGCCATACTAACCTAAATGCCATGTCAATTGAATTGGTACTAACTTAAATAACTGAAGACAGCTAAATAAATAAATAAAAAAATACTAATTATTAATGAATTAAGTTAACAACTCATAACTTTCAATCATCTTTCATTCAATTATTTATTTTTTATTATATGTATAATCTAAGTTATTCTACCTATGTGAAGATGAACACTTTTAAAAATTATTTAATAACTGAACCCATAAAAAAAGGCTACATTGTCCACTTTCTAAATATGGAGCTAAAGTATTTAAAAGATAGTGCTTCCGAAATACTTTTGTGGTTCCTTCAATTAAATGCTTTAGTTATATGCAGACACATTCATAAAAAGCTCCTTAGGTTCTTATTATACAAAACAAGGACTGTAGTACAATGACACTTACCCAGCAGACAAACCTGTCATAAATTCTTGTCAGGATATATGAAACAAATAAATCTGAAAAGAGATGTTAAACAATGAGAAAACAATTGGAGCAAGAATGGACAGACAGTTATTGGGTTCAGATCATTAGCCTCATTAACTTTTCCATTCTTCAAAATAAATGTGGGTCTAGCTTTTTAACCACTGAAAGAAATTTTTCAGCTTAGATCCAAGAAGTAAATAGACTATTCAAAGTCCAAGTTAAGGACATTCTTAATATCTCCAATCAAGATTAGCAGCAGTATGTACATTCATACCTTTACAGTCAAAAAGAACCCCATCAGCAATAAACTGAATCACCAGATAATATAAATCAGTCATTAGGAAAGATTCCTTAATTCTATTGGTGCTTAAACATTTGAATTTCAAGGTAAAAATTTATCTTTTTATAAAATATATGTAATTCTGAGTTCTTTTGGTATTGTGATGACACAACCAAATAAGTTCTCTTTTTTCGTACTAAAAATTCATCCAGAAATTATTTAAATGGTATTAAAGAGAAAAATGGATGTGAAATTTATTCTGAAGGCACATTATTCTTCTATTTCTAAAAAATAAATAAATAAATAAAAAATTAAAATGATGTTTAAAAACAAAAGCAAGCACATAGTTCAGTACATTAGTATATTAAAACAGGCAAAACTCTTTATACGTATTGCCACTCAGTGTAAGCAAGAGTAATCAATGGACGCCAGAAGGCTTGTGCATAAAATCCCCATCTAGTGCCTACTTCTTCAATATTTCCAGATTAATTTCTGGCTTATGGCCTTCATCAGAGAGGAACCTTGGATCTGAGAGCACTGCACCTAGATCTTAGGATCTAATGCAGCCCTCCAGCAGCCACCTTTTATCTCTATTTAACTACAAAACTATGAGTCTTAAATTATAATATTTTCAATCCAAGCTCATTAGCTTATATTGTCATATACGTCTGAACTCAGTTTAGTACCCATATATTTTGGTGCTTGGTTCTTTAATAACCATAGCTACTACTATTTTATTAGGCAGGATTGGTTTTAAGCCAATAAATACCATATGATCACTATTTCTTTTTTTGCCTGTTTTAATAACAGTTATAAGCAAGCATAAGAAATGGTGATCATGTGATGTTTATTACATTAGCATATGTGAGTAATCTAAAATACAACAACAATATCACATGACATTTTTAATTGCTTGACTCATATATATTCCAAGAGCAGTTCATTCTCTTTATCCCCATATAGAGCCATCTACTATAGGCTTAAGTAGTCATGTTATTACTGCACTATACTATCTAGTATTCATTGATTACTCATATTTTTAGTAGATGAATCTATAGTAGCATGAAAAGAGCAGCATCCAAAACAAATATTACTGAGAGTTAATTTTGTTAAAAAATGTTTATTTAGCATTTGTGTTTGCACTCTAATTGCTTACAGTGTAGATAAGTTATTCAGGCCACTGTTTCTAATCATGCAAGCCAATAATGTTAATAACAAAATAACTGAACAATTGGTTGCTTTGGGGTAATGTAATAATTGAGCACCACAAGTGACAACTTAATGTAACAATATGCTGATAATTGTTTACTCTTGCCAATTTAAAAAATGTTCCACAGAATGTACTTAATGCTTTGAATACAATGTAGAAAAACTTTGGTTTATTTGCAATTAGTAGTAGAAAAATCTTCAACAACTTTAACTTAGTTTAGTGTAAATATCTTGGTAATTTTTAAGGAGCAAGATGGATTTATATTTTGAGGTGCAATATAGATTTTAAGGTGCTGTTATTACTTTTAACAAGTTAAAAGATTTATCACAGTGATATAACAAATGCATCTAAATTAATTGTATGCAGGGCTATTGTTTTATCAAATTTATTGCATGGAAATAAAACTTGAAACACCTATCAACATATCCGTAAAAAAAAATCAATTAAATATCTGAAATAAAATTCTAAAAATATGATGGAAAGGTTCTAAAAACAATCAATATGTTGGTTGTGATAGTACAGAATCTACTATTATAAAATCACACCTTCATTGATTGGACATGTTGAAATGAATGAACAATAAAAGAGATGCTAAAATCATATTTTAAAGCAAATGAAAATGGTTTTTGGGAAAGCAGACCCTATTTATATTATAAATATTATTTCCGCATACCCTAAAGAAGAGTTGTGTTTATTATTTTCATTGTAAAGGTAAGACTGAGAATAAAATTACAATTAAACAAGGATTTGAAACATTAAAAAGTTTGCTGTAAAACAAATTAAGACACAGATTCATACAATACAGATAAACAGAATAATAATCTAAAATGTTCGATTGACACATTTGTGGTTCATAGACTATTTTGTGAGAGAGCTGCTACTAATGATGACGTAATTGTAGCTAGACAAAAAAAAATCACTTCATCATCTATTGGTTGACGAACATAGTGTGTAATGTCTTTTGCATCTCTTATAGCAAGCTAATTGAAAGCCTTGCCACGCAAGGGGTTATTTAACCTTTGTTTTACCATTACTTATTTTAATTTTAACAAAGTTTAATAATTGTTTTATCATTCTGCAGTCTATTCTTTTGTTTTAAAAAAGAACTTATTATACTTGTATTTCATAAATCGTATCTTCATATTATATCTTAATTTTAAAATTATATACATATATATCTCTATAAACTATAAGAAAAATGTTCCTGTATTCGTTTTTTTAAATAGAAAAATGTGTATTCTTGTCAAGCGTTGTTAGCCGAGAGGTCAGCGCAGTTGGCTTGCAAGCAAGTAGTATTGGTTGCACATGGTTGTGGGTTCGCCTCCCGATCGATGCTATGACATATGAAAAAAAAAAAAAGTTTATTCTTACAATTAATTGAAAATTTTGGCAAATTTTGTTAGCCAATTGAAATTACAAAAAAAAAAGAAATTAAAAATAAAGACAATAAATTAAATTTAAAGAAAAACCTTAACATCAGATAAGTGATAATATCCTACGAAACTAAACTAGAAATGAAAACCAAAACTGCATTTATGAAATACCACGTGAATGTAAAATGATATACAGTACATTTGTAAAATCAATCATTCCATTGAAAACAATTAAATGAGCACTACTTGATGATTAGAAGGGGGGGCAGGTATATCTAAAATGGCCAGCCCTGTATATATGAACAAACTTATGTTCGATTGGAAGACAAAAATATTGGACGGAAAAAAAAGTACAAAGAATAAAATTTAAAAAAGCTGCTCACATGACAATAGCAAAAAACCTCATACATCAACCTAGTGTGATAATTAATAATGTTTGGAAACTACTCATTAACCTTATATATAAGAATAAGATGAAGAAATCATGAGAACATTCACAGATAAGTATATGAAATTTCTAATGACTGTTATCTTTAATAGAATAACCTAGTTAATTAAAACATCAATTTAAATTCATTATTCCTGAATCTAAAGATTCCAATTTCTAAACTATTACTATCATTGGTCAATCCAGCAACATCTGAAGAAGAGAAGTGAATAATACTATTCAAAACACTGTGTTATATACTAACTTGTGTGCTACTACTAACTGTTGAATATGCTTGAAAAAATGAAAGAATTTGAATTTTTTTAAAGACATTTAACAATTAAAATTAGATGATGGAAGTAGTCTCACATATAATTACAATTGTATAAATAAATTCAAAAACTTTGTTACTTCTAAATGCAAATATATTTAAATATTTCCACTAATCAGTAACATACTAAAGGTTTAATGAAAAGGCAATATATATGTATACCTACCCACAATTAAAATAAAAAAAACTTTTAAAATAGTACAATTTATTAAATAACATTTTTTATATATAATAATTTCTTTACATTATGAAAAAATAACAGTAAATGAAAATTACAATAGAAAAATTTATTATTTACCACTTAAATAATTAAGACATTATAGAGCAAAAATTCTACCAATTCTATACCAAATTTAATATGTATGTATAGGGATTTGAACTCAGGATTTTTTCAGACTATTTGTCTTCCATTTCATTTTAAGCAACTGATGCATATGACCACACACATGCAAAAAGATGCATGATCCCCAATATATGTATTGTGTGCAGAACCAGCACTCATCAGTTGGGTCAATCATAATCTCCCACACATATACACAATCAGTGTTTGGTTTATATTAAGATAGCAATTCCTCAAACTATAATGGACAGGCTTCAATCTTCTCATCCATCCAACTATTCAACCATCCACTTCATTGAAAAACTGACTATGGAATGCTCAAAGCTCTTATTGGATTTGATATTGTAATCATAAACATGTAAACTGTAAAATATTTGAAATTCAAATGTACAAAATTTTAAATAAATTTTTTTAAAATTAATCATTTTTTATATAGTGTAATATAAAACTAAATCTAAAAGTTTAAAGCCAGTTTATTAAAATACATTAAGCTCTTTTGTATAATCATTTAAATTTGGTATTAACTGTTTAATATAGTGTTTTTTTTAATAATTTTTATTTATAATTATTAAAAAATTCAATCAGTTTTATATCAAACTGCTTACATTTCATTATAATTTTGTATTTGTAAGTTGATGAATTTTTATCATTATTATGTTATTGTGATCTTTTTTTTTGGGGGGGGGGGGGTATTGTTAATTTCTTCTAAATCGTTTGTCTTAATATCATATTTATATATTTTTCAACTGTAATCATATAAATTTTTCTCACATTATAATTATTAGCATCATTATTGTTCTTATTGGTTTAACATTTATCAAAAGACTTAACTATTGTTATTACATTTACATTCCTTAAAATGATTATTTAGTGTATTTGTCTTTTTTTTTTTTCATTTATAAACAAATAGATAATTTAAATTATGCTTGTATTTTCAATTTAGTTTTGCAAAACTTTATTCTTATATATAAATTACTTTTTTGTTGTTAATAATTTTTACTTTTGCTATTTTTGAATTCTATTTCTTAACAATAATGCAAACAATATATTTATTAGTTACCCTATAAGAACATCTATTTAATCCCTTTCTTTTTATTATATTTATTTAATGCTCTAAACTTTATTTATTTGAACAAACTTTTTTATTCTTTTAGTCCTATATGTTAAAGCAATAATATTATACTTTGTGTAAGAGAATTCCAATTTGTACGTTTTAATGAAATGTTTGTTTTTACTGTAAACATAAGACTGTGTGCATTTTATATATAATGTTTTTTTTTGTTATGAGTATATCTGTAAAATTTATAATGCTATTAACTTTTTGAATTTCAAAAACAATTTTATATCTCCTATTAATGTAATTTGAAGTTGTAATTAATAATTTGTTAAGTGCATATTCATTACCTAAGCAATATATATTAAGGCTATAACCTTAAGACTATGTGCCTAAATGCAACAGTAAGGACCTCTACAAATCTTAATACAAGATTAACAGCTTTAAAAGACAAGAGTGGCCATTTATTTATAATTTATTGTTTCTTAAAAATTATAAAATAATTATATACATACATTTTTGTAAAAAAAAAAAGATTTATTTTTTGCACTTCAAATATGCACTTTTAAATCACGTGTAAATTAGAAGAATCAATTCCAAAAGTCAGTTATCAAGATTTATAAAATATAACTATAAATAATGTAATCATATTAGTTATATATATATAAGTATGTTTTTAATATGATTTTGACAGAACAAAAAAAAATACTTTTTATAATAAAAAACAAAATAAAAAATAATGAAAATAAAATGATGAATTGGAAAATGCTAGTTACAACAAATTCATTATAAATTTAACTAATAAAAAAAATGAAGCAAACATATTAAAAAAGATGGTTTTTTTTTAGTTTAACAAAAAAATTTAAAATAGAATTAGATATTAAAACTAAAAGTATAATGTTAATAAAATTTGAAATCAAAATATTATATCGTAAATTTAAATAATAACTTTCAATTATTTTGAAATGGATTTCTTAATTTAAAATATGAAAAATTTTGCTGATGGTATGAAAGGGGAAAACTATCAATTCTATCAATAATGAATTAAAATTTCTACAAGCAATAAAAATGAAATATAAAAATTAAAATTTATTTCACAAGGAAGTAGTATGATAATTATGTACAATCATGATTTATGTTTTTTGCCTTAGATGTTGTAATTAGAAACATTGTTGAATTTAAGCATAACGATAGTAATAAAATCAAAGAAATAAATATTTTAATTATATTAAAAATTAAGGCATGGTTAAAATAAAATAAAAAAATTCATTAAAAAATTAAATGTAAAAACAGCATTTTTATATCGTTAACCAAAAATATATAAAATAGATATTTCACTAAGATCTCTTATAATGGTAATGGTAAATATTTTTATAATATTTCAAAATGGATTCACTAATATCATTTTAATAATATGTATTGATGAAAAATATAAAGCATAAACCAAAAATAATATAAAATTTCCTAATAAATTAAAATATTTTATTGACAATAATAATTTAAAAATTTATATTTTATAAAATTTGACATCATTGATATATATATATATTAACATTAATACATATAATACCATTGCAATTGCTATAGAAATATGGGGGGAAAAATCAAAAAATAAAAATTGAAATTAAATATTATTCTAAATTATTCATCTTAATAATCTATGTAAATTTCAATTTAATAACAAATTTTCCAAATGGATTATCTTAGTTGTATTTTTATATTGGACTATTTCCATCATCTAATATGTGTGTTGAATGTCTTCAGAAAAGTTGTTTGCTGTGATATTACTAACAGTTAGTGCATATACTAACCTGTTTGCTGTGATACTATTAACATTTGTTTGCTGTGATATTACTAACAGTTGGTGCATATACTAACGTGTTTGCTGTGATATTACTAACAATTGAATGCATTTAAAATATTTAACTAAAAATTAAACTGTTCTAAAGACATTCAACACACATATTAGATGATGGAAATAGTCCAATATAAAAATACAGCTAGAACACCATCATCACAAACCTTCAGAAAAACACACAGATTATCTTAGTATTTGTTTGATTTACATATAGAATAATTTGAAGAAGTGTGTCCAAATGCTTAATACAAATCGATTTTTTTTTATAAAGATATATAATTATTTTATAATTTTTAAGGGAAGTAAAATAAATTATATATAAAATAATTATAATCACATTAATTGTGGACATAGTAGTGTTTTAAAATTGAAAAAGTTAATAACATTAAAAATTTTATATATGTAAATGTAATAAAAAATTATATATAAAATATACATTGAATTTTACGTCCACAGGAAAAAACTAACATTTCACACATGCCTTACAAATTGGAATTTATATATTGACATTATGCATAATAATATTGTTTTAACAAATAACATTAAAGAATCAAAAATATTTGTCCAAATAAACCATTTAAAGCAGAAAATAAATATAATAAAAATGAAACTAATGTAAATTGATGTCTTTATAGAGTAATTAATAAATGCATTGGTTTGCATTATTAGCAAATACAGAAAACAATTAAAAAATAATAGATAATAAAAAGAAAAAAGAACTTTATATAATAGGAATAAAAATTGCTAAAAATATATATATTACTATCAATAAAACGATAGTAAAACTAATTAAAAACCACTATAACAATTCAAAATATCAATTTGTTTATGAGAATAAAAAGTATACCAAATAAGAATTTAATGAATACAAATATGATAAAAAGTGTCTTTTGATAAATTAAAAATAATAACACTAACCATAATAATAATAAAAATTAAATGGATGGAATTTATATGGTTACATTCCAAGAATGTGAAGTTCTGAATACTATACATTATTTGGGAGAAACTAACAATGAACTACAAACAAGATTTCAGCAATTTTCAGACGAAATTAATACGAATACAAAAAGTCTGATATAATAATATAGTAATTGATTTTGTTAATAATAAAAAAAGGAATTATAAAAGAAATACTTGATATATTAAAAATTAAAACCAAATCTAGGTCATTGTAAGCAAAGATCATAATTTATTTTAATAAAGTGAATTTAAATATTTAAATTTTCAATTTGGTTTTATAACATGTTACGATTGAAAGCTATTTACAATCATTAAAAAAAGGCATTTAAAATTTTGTTACATTCGAATTTAAATATAAATAAAGTTGTAGTAAAATTGGTAGAATTTGTTTTATAATGTCAATAATAATGAAATCCTTTCTTTATATAATACAACACTTCATTTTTCACATTTTCAAATGGCTTAAAGTTTCAAGCCTTCTTCATAATTGTAATATACCTACTTGTAATTATTATTAATTTGTTAAGCGCATACTCATTACTTAAGGAATATTTATATTAAGGCTATCATCTTAAGACTATGCGCCTGAACTTCAACAGTAGGGACCTCTACAAATCTTTAACACAAGATTAATAACTTTAAAAGACAAGAGCAGCCACTCTTATTTTCAATCTACTTTTTAAATATATAGGCGAATCTAAAGCATGTTGATTTGAGAGCATGAAGCTATTAAATACTTCACTGATTAAGTTCACAGTTTCTATTTCACACTAACGCTCGCGAAATCTTTGATTTATGAGTTAGTATTAAGATCTTATAGTTAGAAATCTTTTAAGACAATTTAAAGTTGTAATTATTATTAATTTGGTAAGTGCATACTATCAATGTTCTGGCACATAATCTTAAGGTGATAGCCTTAATATATATATATAGTATATTCATAAATCTAATAAATATTTTTTTATTAAGAAATAAATTTATTTCAGAAGTTTACATGAACTATGATACATAGTATTACTTGAAATCAAGGATCCGTGGGCGTACCATTTCATTGCTCTTTCATCCACATCTTTCACTATTGTTTCTACTTTTATTTTTATTCTCCATCACATTACTAACCATTTATATTACAATAAAGTTATGATCACTATTACATACTCTCTCTTCATTATCAAACACTTTAATTTCCGTATTTTATTTATTCCCTCTTTCTCTACCAATACATAATGTATTGCATGAAATATATTATTCCTAGACCATGTGCATTGTCCCTCATAAATATTTGATAAAATTCCCAATGCTCAAATTCACGTGTTGACAAAATTCATTCAAAAACTGATCATTCTTATTATCTACATCATCAATTTCTTCAATATGTCCATTCATATCCCCTATAACTATTATTCTCTTCCCCTTTTCTTTAAACCTCTGTATATCCTTAATTAAGCCTTCATATTGTAACGTTTTTCGTATTACTAGGCCACTATACGTCTCAAATTTATATTTGAGCGTGAGTTGATCAAGCTGTATCAAAAGAAAAAAGAAAGTTGTATTTCTATTCTAAAAACACAGCTATTTTTCCTGATCAACTTCAGCCTATTAATTGTTACGAATTGTGCTATTGACAAAATCAACTTTTAATTTTATTTACTATGGGCGCCAGAATTCCTAAGAATCCGCTGAAATATGTCGCCAGCACCTCTCGCAAGTTGTAAAACAAAAAAAAATAAAAAGATTTTTATTATATTTTTTTTTTTTAAGGGGCGGTAATTCTACCGTAATGAGAATTAATGATTTTTACGATTATTAGTCCTGGGCGTATTGAAACATATTGGCAAAGGTAACTTACGTTTAAATCTTATTACACTAAAAATAAATTTAATAATAAAAAATAATAACTATTATTAATAACGCACAAATGAGAATTGATATTAGAAATATTTTTAATTTTGACAAACTAAAATACTTCATGTTAAGTAGCTAATTAATACCTTGGAGAGAACACATTTAATTCAGGTGGGAAATATCCAGAAAATATAAATATCAGTTAAAATAAACAAAAAGTTCTTGGTTAAATAAGAGTCTCTCATATAGAAAAATTAAAGTCACTATCGGGATTCTTTTATACGTATATTTTTACGAGTAGTTTTAAATAGTTAACTTTGTCACAATCAGGATAATTATTCTTACCGGTAAGTTTCATGAATTCAGTAGTAGATAACTATGCATAGTTTTTTGGTTATAATGAGCTCGGCCTTTTGGTTATTGCTTGATCTTGTGGTCCATTTCCCCAGTCGGTCTCGAAGGCTTTTCCTGGTGTACATCATTAGGTCCGATGTCTTCAGGAGCTCCGGTTCACTGCGACATGCCGAATTCCTTCAGCGAAGAGCGATCTTGGATCTATTAATGTTATCCAAGACCAACTAGAGAAACAAAACGAACAAGACGTTCCTTCAACCGGATCCCTCCTTTTTATATCCAGTTTTCAGGACTTCTGCGCATGCTAGTACCATGCCTTTTTAATCTTATCCAGTCTTTATAAATTTTATGTAATAAAGTCTTTATTTTCTTCAAGTTTTCGGCCATCTTTAATTAATTTGAGTATTTCTACTTTCAGCTTATCTTTTTTTTACTTGCTTTTGGAATTCTTTTGTTCTCTCCAATTACTGTTATTACTAATCACATAAAAAAAAAATAAGAAGAATAATTCAACCCTCATTGTACGTTTTTTTTTTAAAAAAAAAAAATTACTCAACAAAATTTTAAATCCACTTTTATCTTTTAGTTTTTTTTTTACCCAATGCCAATATATTTGCAACGTATATAAATAAACGTTACAATATATACTACTGTTCCATTCCATTACAGTTTGACTATCTCCAGTGACTATATACATTACAGCCACCATCCATTCTTGTCTACCCAACCTTATTTCAAACCACAAATGTTCTTGACATTTAATAATATTTAAATAATTTTTTGATATAACACCTATACCACCACCTTTTTTCTTTTCTATTTATATCCTGCCATGCCAAATCTTCCAAAATAGGTTCTTCTCTTAAATGTGTTTCCACTACTGCTAATACCTCAAACTCTTCATTTTCAATTGCTTTAGCAACCTTTTATATGATAGTGCCATCTGGTACATCAACTTATCACTATAGTATAGCTAGATGATACTATCGTTTGGAGAGTGTTGTTATTACTTCACATTTTTTGTCTGTCAGATTAACCAAATTTCTAAATAACTTTATCCAATATAATAAAAAAAAATAAGAATTTAAATTTGACATCCAAAATCATTTAATTTTTTAATTACTATAAATTTTTCATTTTAAGCAATATTTTTTTCTATAATAATCATTAATAATATTATTTATGCTGTTTAAAAAAACCATCACTATTATAGCATATTTTATATTTTTAATATTAAATTTCTATCTTCACACTTATAATTTACTAATAAATGACAATCATTAATTCTAGCCAATATTTCATCTTTTATTACACTCCATTTTATGATTTTGATACTTACGTATTAGTCCAATGATGAAGAACGTTGGCACAAACAAATATGTATACAAAGACCGAATTAAGCACATTTAAAATCTAAAAAGGACAACAATTTTTTATCCCGATCAGGAGAAAGTTGTTAATCCAAATGTTTATTTATTAACTAATATTTACTTAAAAAATTAATTAATTTCGTTTTTAGGAAATTGTAAATGTGCTTAATTTGGTCTTTATTTTTACACATTTTTAGTGAATATTAGATAATATCCCGATAAGGAGAAAGTTGTTAGTCGATATATTGGTTTATTATCTAATATTCACTTAAAAAAATGTTTTCGCTTTTAGAAGATTCGAACTCAGACTTTCACACGTTCCACAACTCTCAGTGCCATCTTATATTGCTGACCCACCTGATCACACATATGTTGAAAAGATAAATAATCACCAACATTTCGTGCTAAACCAGCACTCATCAGTTGGTTCAGATTACCATCTCCACACATATATACAATCAGTCTGGACCAACTGATGAGTGCTGGCTTAGCACGAAATATGTATATTGGTGATTATTTATCTTTTCAACATGTGTGTGATCAGGTAGGTCAGCAATATAATATGGCACTGAGAGTTGTGGAACGTGTGAAAGTCTACGTTCGAACTCCGCATACATTACACATATAAATGCAAGTGTTAAACCTGTACAATGTATTTCTTTTAGAAGATTGTAAATGTGCTTGATTCGGTCTTTATTCATACGTTTGTGTTGGCATTATAAATATAAGTGACTAATTTTCTTCCATGTACAAAATATGGTTTTCTTTTACTATCTATCACTTGATTAATACATATGTGAGATCTTATTGTTGGAATAATACGTACCGTAATTTTTTTTAACACATATTGAGATCAAATAAACAATTATGTAGTCATTATTCAATCCCCCCTCCCCATAATAAGAAAATAACATGGGCTTTTAAATTATTTCTACTTAACTATAAATTGTGGGTTTTAGTAACTCTCATATATGTATTTTGATAGATTTTACATTAGTGAAATGCTCAATGATGTCATTATCATTTAAAATTTAACCACTGACATATAATTACATGTGATAGGCACTGTTTGTTCTATCACTATATATATATATAATAGACTGGATCTCTCCCATTCATATATATATATATATTATAAAATACTACAATAAAATATTTATTTTTTATTTTAATGAATCCATACATTCAACATGATATTTTTCTAATAGCGATCAAATCTGATAACAAAGAATAGGATATTAATGCATTGAAAGTATATAAGGTTAACTAAAAGAAAAATTAAATTATATACTCTGTAATAAATATATTGTACAGGCTTAAACCTGCATTTATATATGTAATATGTGCAGGGTTCGAACTCAGACTTTGATCCACCTGATCACACACATGTTGAAAAGGTGTATGTTTTCAACATGTGTGTGATCAGGTGGGTCAGCAATATGATATGGCACTGAGATTGGTGGGTCGTGTAAAAGTCTGAGTTCGAACCTTCACATACTCTGTAATAGTAATTTATATATATATTTAAAACTTTTGTAAAATGATTACATTAACTCACAAAACACATTGTAGTTCTCACTTAAGCCAAATATTTCAATCACTATTACAAATATCAAAAGACATGTACACACACATACACACACATATATATATATATATTGTATGCTTATTATATACATAAATTTTCATATATTATTTATATAGTCAATATAAATGAAGTTCTGTGCACGGCAAACAATAATATAAAATCGAAATGCGTTAATTGTTTGTGCCAAAAAAGTCAATGGAATTGTGTGATCAACATAAGCTGTGGTGAGTGTTAATATGTTTTGGTTTTTAGATTTAAAATACTTTAAATTGCAAATATTCACAAACATGTGTATGTTATTTATGTGCTACAAATGAGTAGATAATAAATAAATCATGCAAAATTTAATTCCAAATTCGAATTTCAATTGGCTGCTAACTTTGAATCTGATGGAGAAAGTAATGTCATGTTATTATGACAAAATCAATATTATCATGTAGTTTGTCCTAACATAAAATATTCATAGCCAAATTTATTATGATCTTTTATAAAACAGGCAAAAACTCTTCATACAATATTGCCACACAGTGCAAGCCAGAGTAATCAATGGATGCCAGAAGGCTAGTGCCTACTCCTCCAATATCCCCAGACTCGTTTTTGGTTTGTGGCCTTCGTCATTGAGGAGCCTTATGTCTGAGAGCACTGACGAAGGACACAAGACAGAAACTAGTCTGGAGATATCGGATGAGTAGGCACTAGATAGGGATTTTAGGCACTAGCCTTCTGGCATCCATTGATTACTCTGGCTTGCACTGAGTGGCAATACTGTATGGAGAGTTTTTGGCTATTTTAATAACAGTTATAAACAAGCATAGGAGATGGAGGTCATGTGATCTTTTATATTTAAAGTTGCATCAAAAATACTAAACTAAACATGTTAAAAGCTACATTGAGAAATAGAACAAAATAACATAATAAATTGCATCAGTAAAATTTCTTATCATCCCAAAATTTGTTTGAATCATAAGAAGATTTTGCATTGCAAAATTTAAAAATAATTGTTTAAAAGATTTTGCATTATTTAGGGTTCGAAGATTATATAATGCTTTTTATCATGTTGATATCATTATCTAACTATGAATGAAATAAAAAGATACATTTCAAAATAAAACAGAGACAAAACTCTTCATACAGTAATGCCATTCCATGCAAGCCAGAGTAATCAATGGATGCAAGATGGTTTGTACATTATTCTGGCTTGCACTGAGTGGCCCTATTATATGGAGAGTTTTGTCCCTGTTTTAACAGCTTGAGCAAGCATAAGAAATGGTAATCATGTGATGTTTAGTCATTTAATACATTTCAATATGTTTATGAATGAGGGTGCACATATATGTATCTATATGTATATATGAAACACTGGATTTCCACCAACCAAGAGAACAAGCTGGATTTAAAAGTGGTTTCAGTACAGTAGATCATATCCAGATATTGAGAGAAGTTATAGAAAGGACAAATAAATATGAGTTGCCATTATGCTTAGGATTTGTAGATTATGAAAAGGCATTTGATTCTATAAACATTTATTCAGTGATTAAAGCATTGGATCATCAAGGTATAGATCCAGGATATTGTCATATTTTAAAGAATATTTATAAAAATGCAACAGCAACAATTAGATTACATAATGATAGTAGGAAAATCAACATTAAAAAGGGTGTAAGACAGGGTGACTTCATATCTCCAAAACTTTTTACAGCAGTATTGCAAGAAGTATTTTGTGGATTAAAATGGGAAGCTAAAGGAGTGAAAGTAAATGGAGATTATTTAAGTCATTTAGATTTTGCAGATGATGTAGTTGTTTTTGCAAATAATGCTTTAGAGCTACAGGAAATGTTGCAGGAGTTATAAGATGAAAGTAGGACTTAAGATAAATGTTAAAAAGACTAAAAGTAATGATTAATAGATTTTCTCAAAATATGAAATAAAGATTGATTATGATGAGTTAGAAGAAGTTAACAGTTACAAATACCTTGGTCAGATTATTAATACAGATGGAAACATAATGGATGAAATTAATCATAGAATTAAACTTGGTTGGAGTGCTTTTGGTAGAAATAACATGATACTAAAAGGAAATATGCCTATGTGTTTGAAAAGAAAGGTTTTTAATAAATGTGTTTTGCCAGTTCTTACTTATGGATCTGAAACTTTAATAGAAGAGCAATACAGAGACTTCATACCACTCAAAGAAGTATGGAGAGATGCATGTTAGGAGTAACAAGAAGAGATCGAAAACACAATGTATGGGTAAGAGTTCAAACAGGTGTTACTGACCTCATTGATAAAATTAAAAGACTGAAGTGGAGTTGGGCTGGACATATTTCTAGAAGAGATGATAATAGATGGACAATTGAAATTTTAAACTGGATTCCAAGAGATTGTAAAAGACCCAGAAAGAGACCACATGTGAGATGGATGGATGAAATAAGAAAGTGTGCAGGGGTGATATGAAGAAGAAAAGCTAAAGATAGGAAAAGATGGATTGAACTTGGAGAGACCTTCATCCTGCAGTGGATTGATAATGGTTGATGATGATGATGTATATATGTTCATATTTACCTATGATTATACATATATAAAGAGAGATGAAGTTGAATTCTTTCATATGTTTATGTACTATTAAAAAACGAATATATTAATATTTAATTGAGATTTAAAGATTACACCTGGGATAATCGATAGTTTAAGAAATGATTAGTAATAATTATTAAGATATTTTTTTCAGGTTATTAGTGTTAAAGTTACAATGCAGAAATTTTGATATTTGGAAATCAAATTATTGTTATTATTTTTATTGTATTACTTTTTATCTTTTTTTTTATTACTATTAATAATGTTTCTGTAATAAGGCTTTTAGATAAGCCTGTAGAATGCATTGCTTTGAATAAACAAAATTGAATTTTATATCAATCCAGTGCATTTGAAAAGTATAGAATGGCAGACCCACTAGCTAAAGTATTTTGAATTGGTTCTTTGCTGATTAATGTAAAAAAATGAGTATCTTAATATAAATAACTAAATGAAAAACTTATGACTCAGATACATAAACTTAGCATAGTTTTCAAGAAAAATTGATGATATTATTTATTACAAAAAATGTATTTTATTGTTTATTATCATAATAAAAAATAACTATTTGGGAAAAAGTTAAAAGTAAACAACTTCCAACAATAGTCAAGATTTCAGCATATTAGTAACATATTTTTATTCTTACAATTAGGGCATTAATAGTCACATGACTAACTCAGATCAACATACAATTTTTACCTTCTAATTAATAATGGAATAAAAATCTGATTGTATTATTATAAAAGTTTCATTATTGTTGACAACTTTTTTACATTTTCATAAATTCTGATTCCATGATTTATTTTAATTTTAGTTTATTAATTCTTTTTGTAGTTTAGAGCAGCATTTCCCAACCTTTTTTTGGCTCGCGTACCACATGGTAGTACATCACGCTAAATTGTACCACTTCGTAAAAAAGATTGTATTTCATGAAATTTGTTATTGTGAGTGTGTTATTTTATTTGCATTATAAATATTATAGGGTGAACATGTATGTATTCACATCTCATAATGAAACAAATTACATTGAAACACGCCTAAATGTCATGCCAGATTATAAACTCACTGAAATTATAAACTGACTGTAACATATTTATATGTATGTGTTTGTTCAAAGTTTCATATTTTTTCCAAAATAATTTATTAAAGATTACATTATTACATTAAAGGTTATTTTGTACATATTTTGTTCAAAGTGTTTTCTCATTTCTTCATTTGGTTTTCCCGAATTTGAGTGTTTTCTCTTTTTCAGAGTATCTTGCTATTGGTTGGGCCATGGAGAGGATAAATCCAGCATGTCCCAAGTCATGGTAAAAATAACCTCAGGGGTTGTCAGACTATCTCTTGTTCTTGTTTTCTTTATATTGTTCAGCATGAAGTTAATAGGATTAAAATTTTGATGATTAAATACTAGCTTACATCTAGTAATCCACAATAAATGATCAAGAATTAATGAGAGTCTAATTTCTGGGTATGATCCTGTTCTGATACATTCTTTGAAATTAAATAATTTAGATTAATTTGCCTTGATCCGACTCATTATTTATCTACTATTTTGTCATATTTCGTTTACTAATAAATGGTTTTAATAAAAACACAAAATTATAAAAAACCAATTAGTATATTTTCTTATCATAATCAAATATTTTATAAAATAAATTTAATGAGATCTTTGTACTTGTTTCGAACAACATAATTTTTTGAAATTTGGTTCAAAAGATGCGAGGTATACCCTTAAGTCTACAGCTGTGTTCAATCTGTTTCGATATTTATTTTTTAAAAAAATATATGAAGAAAAAGCTCTTCCTACTAATTCCGTACTAGTAAACGGTAATAATAATTTAAGAGCTTTCTCAGAAAGTTGTTCATATTCTTTAATGTTTAACCAAAAATTAATTAGATTGTGTCATTTGAATTCTACTTGTAAAGTTCTGTCACATGATAATTCTATTAAATTTTATTTATCCTTTATTGATAATGATGTAGCTTTTTCTAAATTTTCTGCATAGAAGGGGTTTCAAATCCAATTATCATTTGTGTTTTCGGGTTTTGGAAAATATTCCATGAAAGATAATTTTAATCCTGTTAAATGTGCTATTATATTTTCTCGTATATCTTGAGACAGACTAACCTTATTTTCAAACAAAAAATATGTAGAGTTTCGATTACTTCCAGTTGATTGTTTTCGATACTTATATATATTACTGTTTCCAAAAATCTAATTTCTTAATCATACTTTCAATTTTATCATTAACATTAAAGATCGTTATCAACTGTACATATTAACAACTTTACTGTATAATATTATTAATTAAAATAATTTTTATGAATTATAGGAAAAAAAGTTTCTATATTTTTATGATTTAATTTTTTTTTTTTTATGTCCGCCATTATTGATTATTTTTCATGAATCACCAACCAGCAACTCGCATACCACCTGGTTGGGAAACACTGGTTTAAAGCATGGAAAGAGGAAAGGATTTGAAAGCTAAAGTTTCTTGAAATAAAGGTCAATCTTTTACTACGGGGGTATAAACATCACATGATTACATAAGAATCTAATAATTTGGTTACTTTTTATTTATTTGATCTCTTAAATATTTTATTTTAAAATTTTCATGTCTGTTGTGTTAATATAAGTAACTATGAATGCAGATTATTTGTTGAATAAAAAATTGTCATGTTGAATTTTCTTCTCATGACAGAATATTAATTAATGAAATTTGTCCTGACTGCAAACTCTTAAAATTGCTTTTATATGTACAGTAATTGATTAAAGTAAAATATGTCTTGTTAATCAAAATGACTATATAGCTAAGTAATCTGAAAGTATAACAACTATTTCGATCTAGACTATAATAATAAGAGGCATTATAAATGATCGTAGTGAAAATTTAAAGCTTAAAATTTACAAAAATTTTAGTAAAATCCATCTCTGAAAAATATATATTTTCAGTCATGCGTTGTTAGTCGAGAGGTCATCGCACCTGCCTTGCAAGCAAATAGTTGGTTGCAGACGGGTGTGGGCTCACGTCCCGGCTGATGCTATGCCATATGGAAAATATATATATATATTGAAGATTTTATAAGCAAGAAATTATTATAAGTAAAAATAGGAATTATGCAGTAATTTTTAATTAAAATGTGTTTCTGGGTATGTTATATGAGATATTTGGAAAATAAAACTTTCTGCATTTTTATGAGATTTAGGTTTATTTGCATCTCTGCTATAATATAAAATTTTAAAAATATTGCACTAAATTTATTATGACTTTTTTTATTAAAGCATTTATTATATGGGTACATACTTATTATCATGTCAGTAAAGCTTGGAAGCCATGTTTTTTTAAATATTCATTTTCAGAGGCCTCCTATTAATATTGAAAATAAGATAGCTGACTAAAAGCTATCATATTTAATATTTATCTTTGTTTTTAATATTATAAAAATGAAAGGAATTGCACAAAAGTATGACAATTGTAATTAAAATAAATTTAATATAATTGAAAATGCAGGATAAAAAAAACACAAATGTGGATAATTCTTGTCAGTGCCTGAAAGTCCTAATGGCCTGCAACATTGCCACAAATGAATATTTTTTTTTTGTGTTGTTACCACTACATAAATTCTGTAGTTTGTATGTAGGTCTCTAACCACATTCCTTTCCAAATGGATGTTCGTTTCCCACAACTGTTCATGTTGTGCCTCCATTGTGTATTTATTTTAAGGTAAAGTTTCATATCATTCCCATTAACACAGATTTTTCAGGCGGATCCCATATTTTTGGAAATATGTCCCTTCATGGTGTTTTGTTAATGGAAGATTCTAAATTTTAACCATTTTTCTAAAGGTGTTAATGAAAAAACAAAGATGCTTAATGTAAAACTACTATGACAATCTTATGCTCAATGTAAAAAAATCATGATAATGTTCCAAATGTATTAAGGTTTATATATTATGATGTATAAAAAAACTAATAAAATGTTATGAATGATATTTCTAATAGATTTATTAATATTTTTTAAACTTAACAGTAATTTATAATTGATTTATTAATATTTTTTTAAATTAACAATTAACACATATTCAGTAAAATAATATTGAGAAAAAAAGCATAAACAAATCCTTTGTAAGCCCCTGAAAATGTATATTTAAAAAAAGCATGGCTTGCAAGCTTGACTGATAAGATAATACATAAGTACCATTATATGTTTTTAGAAGTAATTTTTTTATTCGACTTCACAGGCAACTGCTATAAGATTGAATCATTATTGGATATCATTACTATATCTACAGTTCCAAACTAGTTTCTGGCTTATGTGATTTTTAGAAGCATATATTTTTTTATTATTTGTGTGTCATGTACTGTAAGCTTTAGTAAATAATAGATGCCAGATGATAGTGCTTTACAAATCCCTATTCTGTATTGTATTATCCAATAAACCCAGACTAGTTTCAAGTTTAGGGTTTTTATCGATGAAGAGCATCTTCCCTCTAATAGCCATTATTTATCTCTCTGATATAATACTATGCTATTAATTCACATGGAAAATAAATAAATATTTTTTTTTGTCTTAGCCAACTTAATCTTGAAACTAGCCTGAGGATTTTGGATAGAATATAAGAATTTATTAAATACTATTTACTGGAATATATTAGTTACCAAAGTTAAATGGCATAAAATGGTGAAAGCAGATATGTTAAGCAGGAGTCATGTGATATCTTATTGGTTTATGACCTTTATAGGTTTTAATGCACTTCACGAAAAGTAGTCACCAAGCCTGACATTTAAAAATAAGTTTTAAAGCTAAATCCACTTGCTTGAATTCTTAACTAGATCACAGTTAATACTAATTTTAATTTTTGATATACTTGTTAGAATTTTTATAATTTTGTTATTATAAAGTCAGAACTGATTTTGTTTAATCTCTATATAAAATTTTGTTTAATCTCCATATAAAAATTAGTTTTTTTTGTTCCTCTGTTATCTGCTGTAAACTTGAGTAATCAATACATTTTTGATAGCAATGCTTATTAAATCCATATCTAGTGTGTAAATTGGAGATTGTATAATATTTTGGGCTATTTATTTGTAGAATTTATTTTTTATAAAACCAATTGTCCACTTTACTTCAAACAGTTTTTAGCAAATTTTTTTTTATTGTATATATATAATCTGATATTTCACCAGTCTTGTAGACAGACTATGTGTGTATATATACAATAAAAATTTTTTTTAAGTGTTTGAAGTAGGGTGGACAAATTGTATTTATATAAAGCCATGTAAAGAAGACATTTAGTAAAATAAAGGAAGTGATAGATTTAAAGAATTTATTTTTATAAAAATTTCTGTAACTTAAAATTTTAAAAACTTAGCCTTATTTTAAACGCAGGTCAAAAATTTAGCACGATACTTGAAAACGAATCTCATGTAATCTCCTAGATTTTAATTTTTTAAATAATAATCCAACAATTAGTCATTCAGGAAGTCTTATGAAAGTTCAAATAATATAAATAAATAATTGAATAATTTGTCACTAAGAGATCATATGATGCTTGAGCTACCATCCACGATTTTTTAGCTCTTGACCTGCCCTTTTAACACAGCACTAAACAATGAAGGAAGCATTAGATGTGACAGGTTGAGATTTGAATCTGCTATCCTATCACTGACCTAAATCATACATAGCATTTATTACTGTAATAGCTGTTTATAAAAGAAATAGAACAGATACGAAATTATTAATAATGTATAAAATGGATAACTGGCATTCATTTGTATAGTTAAAGACTTATAAATTTTTACTGAACATAAGAATTTAAAACTTATCATAAGAGCATGCATTTTGCATCCCTTTTTAAAAAATTTAATATCAATAATTTTTAGAATATCTATTTAATTATATAATAACTTTAAATATTGCTTAGTCCACTATCTTGTCTTACTGTTATTTAATTAGCTGTAAACTGCTAAAAAATGACAGATTAAAAAAAATGCTTCCAATATTATCTTATTTAAAAAATATAAAAAATAATATAAAACCTATAATCAATAAGTAATAACATTCAGTATATTGTGTTTGGTCTGGATTGCCTATTCAAATCAACAGTAACAAAAAATACTATCACCCTGAAGTTCAATTAATATGTTTATTAGGATTAAATATATTTACATAAGATACAATCAATAAATAATGCAGGGCCAGTCATGCTTGAAGGACTCGACTCACTTCCGGATGTATGTAACAGCCTGCCTCGTGAGTTTGTCTAATGACTCTTCCGGCTGTATAATACAGCTTGCCTCGAGTCAGCTCTAGTCTTAGCAGCTCCCAGTCCTATCATGGACTCACCTCACTACATAGACCAATAGTGTAATAGTTAGAGGGAAAAAGTTCACTGTTATCAGAGGTTTCAAAGGAGAATGCATATTGTTGCTTAGGTTAGATAGATGTTCTCTGCCTTACCTCCAAAAAGGCTGACTATTTATTAGCAGATTCCCAACCTCACTGTCTATTGATTCATACTAACCATCAGATGATTTTTATCTATCTGTTTATTCATTGGTTGATGGCAATGAATGCGAGGTGAAATATGACATCCTTCCCCAGCTAAAATTAGCTTCTGAAGAACATAGTCATACAGGTGTGCTGGATGATGTCTTGTCCACTTTACTGGTTCCCTTCATCTGATGCTGTTTTTGTCTTGTTCATCATCATCTTTGCTTGATGTTCTTGTCCCTGGATGTTATTTTAGTTTGCTGCTGTCTTTGGTTTGGTTGTCATAATTGTCCCTGGATATTTGTTTGGTTTGCTACTGTCTTCATTTTCTGTATGATTTAGTCTCAGTTTAGGTAGTTATGATATTGGAAACCATCTGTCATTTCTATTAGTAGTACTTTCAGTTGCCCACTACTACTGGGATCCATTTTGTAGATCCATTGTACATTCTGCATAGCATGTTAGTGCTTATTTGCACTTTTATATTGTCATTTCCTTTTTCTCATAGTTTTGATCAGGTTTCAGGACTGACAGCTTGGTTCACAAATGTCTACCGAATAGCAGCTCTGCTGGAGTATTTTCTGTTGTTTCTGACATTTTAGATATTCAATCTTCCTGTATCCATCTTTGTTACCAATGTTTATGTCTCTTGAACTAATCTTTCTGCCTGGCCATTGCCTTCTGGATGAAATGATGGATGTACACTAGCTCAATGCCATTATTAGTAATAAACTTGACATAAATGCAGTTTGCCATTCCATAGGCTTGAATGGCTCACATGAAGTCTAGACTAGTTTAGGCACAGAACTGTTTTGGCTTTTGCTGGCATGTTTTGATTCATTTTGCACTGCCAAAAGTGGTGGACTTTAGCCTCAATATCAACATCAAAAGTAGGCCACCATACATATGATCTTGCCAGTATTTCATTTGGACTATTCTTAGATATTCATTATGTAACAGACTGAGCACCTTGGATCATCCAGTTTGGGCAGTCACTACTCTGTATCTTCTGATAATGCAGTCAAGTTCTATTGAGAGATCCAGTCTTTGTATCCAGTAGGCTGAATGCAACTCATCCAGTTGTTTATTTGGCCAACTCTGTTGTGTCCATTGTACCTTTTGGAATCCAGGATCATTAGTGGTCCATTCAGACACTGTCTTACTGTTCAGTGCTATATTTGATTCCCCAGTCAATTACATTAATTGACTTGATGTAGTTATATTGTTTACAGCCTCTGCTGGCAACTGACTTAATGCATCAACATGGGGAATATGTTTTTACTCTATGTATTGTAGTGTAAAATTATAGCCTGGCAAGAAATTGAACCACAACAGCATGTTTTCCTCTACATATTGTAGTGTAAAATTATAGCCTGGCAAAAAATTGAACCACAACAGCATTCATGGTAAGAAATTCTGAGGGATTCCCTTGTCAGATGTAAATATTCTCAATAGGGATCTAAGATCTGTTTGTAGAATGAACAATCTACCCTTATAGGCAGTCATGAATTTCTTAATACCATTAATCAAAACAAAAGCCTTTCTATCAATTTGTCCATAGTTTTTCTTAGCCTTTGAGAGACATTTTGATGCAAAGGCAATAGGGATGTGTGTTTCATCATTATTCCTATGGAATAACACCACCACTGTTCTGAGTGGTGATGCATCACATTAGTAATAGCACTTTTTCTGGGTTGAAATATGCCAACACTACTGTTTCTGCTTCTATTTTCTCAAAGGCTTTATCATGCTAACTGTCCCACTTCCAGACTATCTTTTTGTCCAGAAACCTGTATAATGGTTTAGAAGTTTCAGTTTTATGCTATAAAAACCCTTCATAATAATTTATGAGTCCCAAAAAGGACTCTAGTTCTTTCTCATTTTCAGGTGTTTTGGCTTTTTTAATTTTCTTTTTTGGATGAATGCCATTTGCATCAATACTGTGTTCAAGAAACTCTAGTTCATTGCCTTCAAATATACATGTATCTGAGCTTTTAATGTCAAAAGCTTTGAATTTGTCTAGGAGTTTCTTGGTGACAATCCAGAGTTGTTCTGGTGTATATAACACTCATAAAAATCATCAAAGTATGGTAGTGTACCTGGGGTTCCAGCAGTCAGTTGATCCATGACTCTCTGCAATATCACTGGGTGACTGATATACCAAAAAGCCATCAGTTAATTATAAATAAGCCTTTATTTGTTATTATTGACAATGCTCTTGCAATCTGATCATACACTAGTAATTGCAAGTATGCATGTTTTAAATCAATCTTACCACCTGACAGTGTGGATAGGTTTTGTTTAACTGATAGTGGTGGGTAAATATGAATAAAAAGTATTTGCTAAAGATTACTTGATCTGTTATCTTCCCTTTACCTGCATCTCCATGATAAAAAAATGGACAAGTTTGATGTGTGTTCTTGATTTATATGCTGGGTCCCCTGTCTCATAGTATGAGAGTTGGTCTGGGCTATTTTCCAAGTGCAGGATTCCGCTATGCAGTTCGTCTCGATATTTCCATTTATATAAAGTTTATATGGCTGGATAATGCCTGAAAGTTATCTAAAAAAAATTGCTTTTGGAGGACTGGTGTAGTCCCAGAAGTTATGGAAGAGTGCTGTGATCAGGAAAAATGATCGTGAAATGTTTGTCCAATTTCAGTCTGATCATAGATATGATTGATAGTTAATCTATCAATAATATTCTACCCCTCTGCTTGAGAGTACGATCAAAAAGTTGTCAAAACAGTTTTAAATTTATAAATAATTAATAAGAATGCGAGACTCCATATATTAAGCAAATCAATTAGACCAGTACAATGCTATATTTAGTGGCAGCTATTATGATCAGGAAAGTATGCATAAGATCAATAAAGAGATCAAAATATATGTAATAATTGAAAAAAAATACGATACTGACTGTTACAATAGAAAACCTCGTGACTTTTACAATATGTATATAGAGACTTCTGTGTTCCCAGAAGATCTTTTACCCCAATCTTGTCAGAATCAACAATAAATTAAAACACACAAAAACTCATTTGTTTAAGAAAGTTTATTACTCTATGTTGGAGACTATTAATAAAACAAATAAATTAAATAACAATAAATAATAATATAACAATCACAATTATTCTCAACTTTGGACAAAACATCAGAATAAGTTTGTGTGTGAAAAATACTTTATTTCTGCACACTGCAAATAGATATATAGTTCATTTATTTAGAATCACTTTAAGTCGTATTTTAAAGTCTATACATGAGTTTCCTTAATTCTTAGTTTTTTCCCCATTAACAAAATTAGGTATACTACTTTAACTTTTGTATTGTCATTTTTTCCTACTGAGAAATGCATTATCTTTCATAGCTTGACCACTTTCTACTGCTCACTAGTTATATTATTGCCTTCAATTTACATACTGCTATATTCTTGATTGTTCTTCCCTTTTAGCTCTCAGTTCATCTCTTTATTAGCTATGTTAATTTGCATAATTAATATTTAACTATGTTAATTTGTATAATTAATATTTAATTTCTTTTAACAATAAGTTTTCTAGAATGTTCTATTTTATGAGAGAAGGAATATAAAATATTATCTGCTTGTATTATACAGGTCTAAGAATCTTAGAAAAATGGCGCTGAGCGCAGTACTATATCCGCACCGAATAAACTTTATTTACATAAATAAAAATACGTTTGCAGAAAGTGCATATATAAAAAAGAAAGAAATAATATAGTTGTTAAAAGAAAGAAATAATATAGTTGTTAACACATTTACTTGACATGCCCCTGGAACAGCTGACTATAGTCAACTTATTTATTATTAGATGTGGGTAAAGATCGTAGGTGAGTTTGAAGTAGTTATTTAAGTATTGCATTGATTCTAAAAATGAAAAATGGTTGTAATGGTTTATATATATATGCCAGTCTGTATGTGTACACCACTTGTATTTTATCCAATCATAGAGTGACTTATCAAGCAGATGGAAGATGGAAATATAGTAGAAAATAAAGAAAAAAAATTTGTTTTATCCAACACGTCTCAGATCAAGCTATTGATGTTTTCTAGGTTATAAACACATAACTATCATAAGTAATGAATAAATTTTAAGTACTTTATATTGGATACTACCAGGTAAACATTCACTCTCAGAATAAAATTTATCTGATCATAAGTCATCTTGATTTTATTGCCAGTTAACAACATAAAATAAAATTAATTTGAACACTCTTACCTGTTTATTTGCAATTCTTACAATTCACCTATACAAACTTCAGTCATACTTTATGGAAAAATTCTTTTTCTTCAGTGCCAAACTAAATAATCAATACAACAGAAATATTACCAAAATTACCCTTTACTTTATTTTTGCATTAACATCTTATATAAATCCAATTTATCCAAACCACTTTGAACACTTTTTAGCAAAATCCTTTTATTGTACATATATACTCAAACACCTATATTTTGACTGTCCTGCAGTCTTCTTCAGAGCCAGTTTACTTTAATGGATTTAATCAATACAATCTCAAGTATTCATTCTAAGTAATGAGAATCTCATAAGATAGCATAATATTTATTAATTAATATTATAACTTGAAACACTATTAATAATTATAAAAAAAGGTAAATAAATAATAGCTCCTGGAAAAAAAAGTTTGTATATCAAAAATTACTTATTATTCTATCATGTATACAATGCTGATAGTACATGATGTGTAAATTTTATTTTATTTACTAGTCAGAGATAATATATAATTTAAACAGTAATGATTTTTCATCCTAACACATGCACTATACTGTTTTTTTATAATCACTCATTGACATTTTGTTAAATATTGAGAAAAAACAGCCACTATCATCTTTTCAAAAGTCTAACTTGTGTCTTAGTTCGAGAGTTTCTCAATACTCAACAAGACATCATTAAGATATTATAAAAAACAGTATAGTGCATGTGTTAGGATGAAAAATGAAAATTATATTTTGTTTTATAGAAATAAAATCATTAAGAAAATCAAGCCATTTAGGACCAAGTAAGTATGAAAACTTGATTTTCTATACATATCTTTTAATATCCACATTCATGTTACCCCCCACAGATTTAAATTCATTACTAAATGGTTCAAAACAGTTAATTGATTGCAAATTTATTCCTGGTGTAATTTATAAGATTCCTTGCAGTTGTCATAAAATTTATATAGGTCAGAATAAATTAAGTCTTAATGAAAGAGTTAAAGTCCATAAGAGTAGAGTCAAAAATAAATCTAATAACTCAGTTTAGTATATTCATGAACTGAATACAGGTCATAAAATATTACTTGACAATGCAGAGATTATCTTTTATGAAAAAAGTGAATTGAAAAGAAGTGTAAAAAGAAACATTATTGATAATGTATTTTGCATTGAGGTCATCCATCACATGAAGACATTCTTTTTAAAAGAAGTTGGATTTTTAAGTGAATGATGGGAAGGCTATTTTGTTTGGTATATATAGGTGGCATCTTTAATTGAATTTCACTTAAAAATATCCACTTGTTAATATATGAAAACATGGTTGTGGAAAATTTTTAATAAAGTTTAGTTTGGGGGGGGGTCATGCATATTTTAAAAAATAGTTCATGTTTTCACCATACATTTACATAACATATCATATTGTTATTAAAGCAATGAAGAAAATCAAAAGCAATTCATTGAGAAATTATTTAGATAATCATGCGTGAAAATGATGAAGAATTCAATCATTTACTGATTCATAGTGAAATTCATTAACTTATCAAAAGATGACTATTTTGGATAGGGTTTACAAACTCTTTGATTCTCTGTTAACATTTCTTAAAAAACAAAAATAATGCTTTCCAAGCCAACTTGAGTGATTCCATATATGGCAACTTATTTGAAAAATTAATAATCAATGCAATAAAACAAATCTATATCTTTAAGATCATAAACTGAATTTAATCCAACAAAAATAGTTATTTCTGCATTAGTGGTGAAACATGTTCCATATAAACAAAATTTAGGATGAGAGGAATTCTACCAATTTCCAAGTTTATCAATAATAGAGTAACAGAATAATGACTTGATTATATATTGTCAGTACTTGGAGACTATCAATAGTTTGAAGATAACTCTTAAAATGAGTATACTTAACTAAATTTTGGGTCTTTCTTATATAGAAACACAAAAATTTCTAAATTGCAAAAAGAATTGATTGAAATATCAACTAATGAGAAATTTAAATTTAAATTGAAAGATGGCTAACAATAGATCTGGCTGTAAAAAGCATATATTTATGATTTATCCTAGATTATGGACTATAGTAGAAAAGTTTTTAATCTCATTTTCTCTATCATATTTAGTGAAACATGGGGTCAACATAGTCACAAATCAGTTAACTAAAAAAAATAATAGCATGAAAATAGGATAGCTAATTATAGCCATTCAAAAATACTGCTGGAAAAAATAGAAAAAAATATTAAGAAATTGATAGCAGAGTATCAGATTTATTCTTCTCATATGATTATTTTTAATGTTATTCATGATTTTTATTTTAATATTATTCTTAGTCTCTTAATTCTATTGCATAATGCAAATTTTACTATAGATGATTTGTAAACAATAATTTTATAATTTAAGCTTCAAATGTTTTACTTTCAATGTCTTACTTTACTGTGTTGTAGAATTTAGCATCTTTCTTTACTATATTATAGGTTGGATATACAACATAGATATATTAATAAATGCATATTTAATCAATAATTTCTTTCATTTACAATTTATTTAATGCAAACATATTGTTTTTCTAAAATTTTTCTTTTTTTACAGTTTCAACTATTCAACAGTCTTCATCAGAGATACTAAATATCTAAATATATATGATTATATAAAAATGATAGATAAAACTATAATTGTATCTAAAACATACATATTATAATAACAATTGTACAACATATATATACACACAAATTTATAATTATATTAATCTTAAATTTATATTTTGTTTTACTTAATATATATATTATTTTGTCTTGAAATCTTTATACATAATTTATTTTATAAAATCTATTGTTACTTTAATATAAAACTTGCTATGCTTAAATCATATATTTCTCAATTTTGTGTTTCTTTATATTTTTAAATTAACTACTTCCTATTGATATCAATTTGTGCTTTCCCTATTTGTTCACTTAAAAAAGGAAGATTGGTTACTGAGTATTTATTTTCTGAAAAAAGGACATGAGAACAAATATGTCGGAGACTTCTAATCTACATTAATGATCTAACTGATTTTATAATTTCTTCATTACTATCACTTTTTTTAAAAAATGTTAGTGAACATTATTTTAGAAATTATTTTTAATACATTTTATGCTTTTGTTCCGATAGTTCTTAGCAACATTTTGTTAACCTCAGAGGCATGATTTTTTGAGATCCCCTGTCTTATATCATCATCAGTATTAATCTTTTATGACACCATGCAGTCCCAAATCATGATGTTGCATATTGATGAAAGTATTATTTAAAATTTGATCATGTCCTGCATTTATATTTCAAATTTCTAATCACCAAAGAGATATTTATAATCTATGAACTCAATGTAAATCATTTTATGCTCCAATTTGTTTTTGTTTTTGGTTAAAATTCGCTTTCCATGGGTTGTAATGCTTTTAATAAAAATCTTGTTTAAAACTAACAGGTCTATAATTTTTAATATTTTCATCTTTCTTAAATATTAATATCATTAAATTCCTCTAATTATCTAAAATATTTGTATTATTTAAATGTTAATCACGACATTTTTCAATTTCTTTACCTACGCTGTATGATTTGATTCAATGGTGAAAAGGCCGATTCTGGAGTTCATTGTCCAAAAATCATTCTACTTCTTATTAACGCCCAAGTGATAAATAATTTGAGTATTTCTTGGGCTCATTTTTTAAAATGTTTATAATGATTCCATCATATTCTGGAGTTGTTTCATTTATTATCTATTTAACTGCATATCTTTTCATTTAAAATACTCAATGTTTCAGATGTTTTTATATGGTTATTTCATTTTTTCATTCACTATTATTATATTGTCCTTTATAAAATTATTCTCACATTTTTTGAAATACCATTGTTTTTAAAGAGATTTCTTTTATATTTATAATATGTAATAACTTATTCTAAATAAACAGTTGAACTGTTTATCTTTGCCTAAAGATTTGTGATGATGACTTTTTAGCAGTAATTGCATGTTGGACTATTTCTATCTTCTAATATTAAATATTGAATGTCTGAAAAAATTCAAATTTTATTTAAACTTTTCCAATACATTTAACTGTTAGTAATAGCACACAAGTTAGCATATAACCTAATATTTTGAGTGGTATTTTTCTCCTCTCTTCTTCAGATATAGCTATGCTGACCAGTGACAGTACTGGTTGTGAAACATAATAACATCTCAATAACATCAAAAAATAAAAAATAAAAAAATAACAAATCAGTAAACTGATTTAACCAAGATGTAGAGATTAATTTGAATCAAATTTGCAAATGTGTAGATCCTTCTTTAGACTGAAAGAGATCTGGGTGCACATGACAAGATGGTATCTGGTAAGGATACCAAATCTGTCTCCCACATAGATTATGTAGATGATAATGTTCCCTAAAAGTCACTTAATTCAAACTCTATAAAAATTCTAATATGTAATCAGCCCTATGGCATAGATTGAACTTATCTTATAACTAAATAGTAATAAGAAATATACATAAACAATATTATAGATTTATAATGTACTTGTTAATTGAACCAATTTATATAATGATACACTATCTTCCCTTTTCTTTCATTATCATTTCTGTTTGTAATATCATAATTTAAACACAATTTCCTATCTACTTTTACCACAATAAATTCAATTACACCATAATAGTACTTTTCGTATTTATCCAATTTACAATTTAGGTACAATTCATCAGACAGATTCCAAACATGAAATGTATGTTGGTTGATTTGAGATCAGGTAGAAAGTTGGCCAGCTTTCAGATCATTCTCAGGGAACAGTCTGCAGATAACTGCACATTGATTGTTACTTGAGATACTTCACTTTCAAAAGTTCACACCAAAATTAAAATTATATCCTCAGCTAGCTGACTGCAATATTCTTAATATGGTCATTGGATACAATTTCCATTTGCAGATGTAAGATCAGCCATGAGAAATAAGTTCCCAGAGAAAATCACAGATGTATCTAGGCAGACAGCATAGTGGAGCTTTCTTTAAAAAAAAAAAAAAAATCTCTTTAAAAAATATTCCTTTTTATACTATTTGGAGAATTCCCCCTCCTCCTGTCACTTAGCTTTTTCATATTAGAATTTTGCAGGGTTATTTCTAATTTTGGTAACATACACAATAGATGTGAAGTCAGTAAATATTTTCGTTTTTTAGTTTGTCTCCAAGTCTTATTTTCTTGGTTGGATTTAATCAAATTATTGAAAAACATTTTTTATGTGAAATTAGGAACTTAGTAAAATTTACAAAATCTAAATTAAATTTTTTTGCTATAACATACTTTCACAATAGCACATATTATTTCCGGTTATTAATATTAGAGTCTAATTTAACAAAAAAAAAATTTTAAAATAAATCTTGATTACTCGCTATTTAATGATATCAATCTATTTTTATCAATTTATTTATTAATCATATATAATCTCTCAATCAACATAATATATATCTGATGAAAAATATATATACAGGGTCTCATTTTACGCGATAGATAGGTTCCTCAGAAAACATGCGCAAAAGAAATCGCACAAAAATAGACATAACTTACCTTGAAAAAGGGGGGATATGGACTGTGATTTTTCAAAAATCGCATAAAAGCAAAGCACCAACGTAAAATTACTTTAAAATTCACGCAAAAAAAAAATAAGAAAATAAAATATGACTAATAAAAAATTTCAAATTTGAAAAAAATTGATACAAGACAAACTTTTTTAACTATAATATTTAATTTTATTCAAAACAATATATTTTATGCATAATTTACAGTACAGTAATTGACATTTTTTTAATACGTGTTTTAATTATTATCGCTACTTGCCGATAAACAGGTTCTTTTGCAAACTGGTAAAAAATCAGATTCTTCACAAGAGGAAATACAACTAGAGCCAACTTCACTCTCATGTTGTGTTAATGGTTTTCTGGTGACAATGTAATTAGTAATTAATCTTTGAGACAATGATTTTATTAATTGTTTATGAAGCTCGTGATATCCAGACATACAACCATTTAGCTCTCGTTGGAATTTAAGAGCACATTCGTGATTAGTGTCATTAATAAGAAAATAATTAAAAATAAACTTGCAGACACTAAATGATTAATAATTGATTATGTTCTTTTTAAAAAGCAAAAACAGAATGTGATTTAAAATGCAAAATTAACACGCACAATGTTTGAACAAATTTACATTATAATCTTGTAAAATTTAATGTGGGTATACATAAAATGTGGATATCATGATTTTAATTTCATTATTGCATAAAATCTTACTATTATAAAGCACTGAAAATATTGAAATTACTAAGATGAAAGTCGAATTCCAATAATGTGCTATTACTTTCAATATGATGTAAGTGCACAAAATTTATTATTTAAAGTAATAGCGCATTATTGGAGTTCGACTTCCGAAGAAACATGAATCACGTAACTTCAAAATCGCATTAAATAAATACGCATAAAATGAGACCCAGGTGTATAACTAAAAATATAAACTATTATATTATGAGGTGGAAAAATTCCACATCATTGTATAGCACTAGATAATTTGCTGTAAGTTAAAATATATACCCCTTATATTTAGTGTGAAAATAATATTATATGCATATATAAGTGATCAAAAATATAAAATATTCTTTTAAGTAAAACATGTTTAACATTTTTACTTTGATTGGAAATTTTTATTTTTTCAAAAAATAAAATATTATCAAAACTATATTACTTAATTGTAATTATTAATTAGAGAAAATATAACTTACTATTAAAAATTTATCGGCTGAACGTTTTCGAGGAACCATGCCTCATACTCATAGCCTTCATGAAAAGTGTAATAAATATATGCAAATGTAAATATTCAAATAAGCTACTGTTACGTAGCCCATTTTTTCGAGATCTCAAAGCATGTGTCCTTTCTGTTAATGGCATGGATGTCTCTATTAATATAGAATGCCTCCTTTATTTTTCTCCTGTAATCATTTGGCTCTGAACATAAAATATGGGGTTGGCAGGTATGAAGTTGTGCCCAGATTGTTTACTATGTTAAAATGGAGGATGTGTGCTGTTCATTTGAGCTGTAACGATGTTGAGCCAATCTGGTATTATGTGGCTTGTGGCTTTTTCCCCATAATATGGCGTGGCCAATCTGGCTTGAGGGAGGATAGTTTGTGGAGCGATGATCAATGTGGTCTTTAGAGTTATTGATCAACCTATTGGAATTGGGTGGAGTTCTGAATATTATGTTGAATTTATTGTTTAAATACGAAGCACATAGGAAGGAAAATATAAACAATTATACTAAAGATCTATTAGCAGCAGAATTCAAATATAAAACCATTAAAAAGAAAATCATGAAATTTAATAGTACAATAAACAATAAATTACCTCGCACTAATCTACCTAGAATAACAATCCCTCTACATCCCTTAAAATATCCAGCAAACTAACGAAAACTTTAAACAATAAATTCAACATAATATTCAGAACTCCACCCAATTCCAATAGGTTGATCAATAACTCTAAAGACCACATTGATCGATCGCTCACTCCACACGTGGTGTACTCTATTTCCTGCCCTCAAGCTGAATGCCACGCTACATATTATGCGGAAACGAAAGCCACAATTAATACCAGATTGGCTCAACATCGTTACACATTCAACAGAGCTCAAACGAACAGCAACACATCCTCCGTATTTTTCGAACATAGTAAACAATCTGGGCACAACTTCATACCTGCCAACCCCATTATTTTATGTTCAGAGCTAAATGATTACAGGAGAAAAATAAAGGAGGCATTCTATCTTAATAGAGACACCCATGCCATTAACAGAAAGGACACATGCTTCGAGATCTCGAAAAAATGGGCTACGTAGCAGTAGCTTATTTGAATATTTACATTTGCATATATTTATTACACTTTTCATGAAGGCTATGAGTATGAGGCATGGTTCCTCGAAAATGTTCAGCCGATAAATTTTTAATAGTAAGTTATATTTTCTCTAATTAATAATTACAATTAAGTATTTTTTGTTTTTACATATAAGGAGAAATTAAAACCATATTTATTACAAAACTATATTGTAAATGAGCTTTACTTAATATATATAATTTTATTTTAAATCAATTTCACATATATTGTATATATATATATATATATATATATATCACCAGATATTTCTGTAGTAAATTATATTCTTTATGTATATACTATATTTGTATGTGTACATAATTGTATATGTATAAGAAATCAATAAAGTAACTTCTTTTTTAAAAAAAAACTTAAGAAAACTATATTATACATTTTTCTTATTACTTAAATGAAGCTGACAATTGCAATAAAAAAAACTCATGAGTATTATTTAAATCACACACACCTTACTCTTCTATGTCTAAGAAACGAAATCACCAATTAAAAAATTAATGTATTTTATCACTTTCATATAGATTTTTTTTAAATGTATAAAATATCAACAAATTATTTTGAATTTAAATCTATTAAATATTGATTTTAAAATATTAAATTGAAAGAAAAAATCTCTATACTACCCACTCAAATATTTTATTTAAAACAAAGGAAAGTTCTAAGAATAATTTTTAATTGTGATACATTAAATTATTGAACATTTTTAATATTTCCCCATCCTCAGTTTCATATAGAAGAAACTAGGTGACCTGCTGAAAAGATGATTAGCCTAATATTATCATTTAGATGAAACATGAAATCAACAAATAAAATTGATAGTGAGCCTTATTTAAAACATTTCCCCTTCTTCCTATCTAAGAAGCTAAATCACCTATTTAAAAAATAAGGTATCCTATCACTTTCATAGAGACTTGAAAGAAATTTACAAAATTTTAACAAGTTACATTGAACTTAAATCTATTAAACATTAATTTTAAAATGTTAAAAAATGTTCTTACATTGAAAGATAAAAAAATCTTTATACCTTCCTCTTGTGAGCCTTATTTAAAACAAATGAAAGTTTTAAGAATAATTTTTAACTATGATACATGAAATTATTGAATATTTTTAATATTTTCCTGTCCTCTGTTCCACATATAAGAAACTAAGTAACCTACTAAAAAGATGAATGTATTATTTGTAGCCTGATATTATTTAGTTATATACTAGATTTCAAGGAATTCTGTTGAATTTAAATATATTAAACTTCATTTTAAAATTTCATTCTAATTTGAAAAAGATCAAAATTTAACAAATGAACAAACAAACTGATTTTTCAACTTCAATAAAAGTATTTAAAAGCAGTACACCTTTAAATAAATGCATAATAATAATAGGACTATGTGACAATATTTATTTAATAGACAAATAATGAATGTTAAAAAATAAAATACAAAAACCAAATAATTTAACAAATAAAAAATCAACTTATTAATAGACAAAGAAAATAAAAGATAAGAATAATAATTTGTTCTCATCACCAAAGATATACACCTTCTTATGAATGATAATTAGAGAAGCTTGATTTCAACTTTGTGTTGTGGAAAAAACAAGTTATTTGAAAAGGTTGTTAAGCAATGGATAAACAAATTAAAATATTACTAATAATTAATAAAGTGAAAGAATATTTTATTGAATCTTAAAATAAAATAATTTAATCTCTTTTTCTCTAGGGATCTCACTAATATAAACTTCATTATTGCATAATATAAAGAGAAACATTTATCCTATTTTAACCTTTTAACTGCTAATTATATTATTGGCCAAGTGAGTTAAAAATCAAAACTTTTAATTGGCCAAGACAAAGTCAATTGTCAAAATATATTCACCTTTTAATATCATATTCCCTTTAGATTCATTTATAAAAAGTATATTAATAATTTGTCAGGTTATGAAAGTGAACGAAAATTCTTTCAAAAATAAATTTCTATTTGTTTATTGTAGAAATATTCCATATCAGCTAATTAAAAGCTAAACTTAGTAATGAATTAAAAAGAGTTGCTGACGTAAATTTTTTTTTCAGTTTTACATTACGAAAAAGTAAATATTTTTTTTGCTAAAATCTTAAATATTTTTACTAAAATCTAAAATATTTTTTTTAAATAATTTTGTTTTTAGCATTATTTTACTTTAAATAATTCATAATTTCTCAAAAAATACTTTTATAATGGTCTAAAACATTTATTTATCATTTTCAAATTGGAAATCTTAGTGTTCTTCTTTGATTAGGTGGTTTCTTTGTCCTTGCCAGCCAATCAGAATGTCTTTGACGGCTGAGAGCAATCACCAACAAGCTTTCTTCTTTGTAAAGCTTTACCAGCAGTTTTATTGATTTTTTACTTGTAAAATAATTCAGAAGAGGGCAGCAACTTACAGAACTTTTAAAAACCTAACTAATGACTGTAAAACGGCTATCCTAGCATTAAAAATAACGAAATTAGAGTGACGTCAATCGTCAATGAAACCTCTCATAAGAGGCAGCACAAAGGTTAATATTTCCTTCTAAAGCTACGGTATTATTTGCCTAACTTTTATAGATACTGATGGAAGTACATAAAATGCTTATCTAAGTTAACATTTATAAATAAAAGACTAAAATGCATGTTGTTAGGAGTTTTCGCTACTAACCAACAACATTATTTCTGGAAGACTTGCTATCACAAACAATTTATTGTAATATTGAATTTCAAAAATCTTACACACTTTCACTTTTCATGAACCTTAATGTACATACATTAATAAATGAAGTGTAATTGTTATAAATATACTCATTTGTACACATGCTTCCAATATCTTATAGCATTTTATTATGACAGCATGATAAAACATAAATATTATTTTTAATTATGAATAATAGTTAATTATAATTAATTAATTAACAACCTGTCTTCAAAATACATTCAACACAGACATATATATATATATGTTAAATTATAATAAGATAATTTAAAAATACTAACTGTATACTTATTTCATTCTTTCTTTTTGTGAGAACTTTTTAACTCTATATATAAAGATAAATAAGCCTATATTCCCTATAAGTTAAAATTCACTTAGTCTTTTGAAAGTTCAACATATTTTCATTCTGGCATAATTTCTTCAAATGTTATGAAATGATTAAAATCCTTAGGTGTTTTAATTGTAAAATCCCAGAGAATGGAGAGTTAATTCCTGTAGGATAATAAATGATGATGAAATTTTTGTTTATAAGTAAAGCCTATTAATGGTAGAACAAAAAATATATATACAAGAAAATCACACAGGTTGTTTACTTCATTCCTGGAGGTATGGAGCAGCTAATTAGTAATTTCCTAGGAAATGAAATTCATTAATTATAGCATTTCTTAAAAAAATATTACAAAAAAAAAGTACATTGGTTTAAAATCTGGCTTAACAATAAGTATCTAATATGCAAGTGTTTATATGAAAACTTTTAATTGCAGTAAACATAGTTCAGATGACTTTAAAAGCAGATAAGTGAAGTCTTAGTATTCCAAAATAGCTTAAACAAAGGATAGCATTCCGAAGAAGTTTAAAATATTTTTATTATAATACAACTTTTTTTAAAAAAATTTTTTTTCTTTTTGTGTATTTCAAGTTGATGAACATCTTCAAATGTTTTATTTATTCATTTTGAATAGTTTAAAGACACATTTGCCACACAAAGCAAATGCTTGTTAGGTTTCCTCCTCATTTGCCAAGATGGTTGCTTTAAATTCAGGTTTTATGCAGTTTTCCTGTAGATAGTTAGCAACAAATAAGAAAAACTTATCCCAAATAATATTTATAGGCTTTAGTTACCTGACCAGTTTAGTCATACTCAATGATCAATTTTTGACTCTATGATTTATTGGCAGATGAGCTTTGAGAATTTAAAAAAGTTATAGCACCAATTTACATTGAAATTATTTCAAAATTGTAAATAATATTCTAAAATGTATTGAAATATGCTATTATATTCTTTAATAAAATTAATATACACATTCATCACATTGGAATAAATATTTACATTATAAATACTAAAATAAATAATTTTGTTTTATTTAATGTTCTCATTGTAAATTGCATTTTATTACTACCAATAATTTTATCTAAATATTTATATATAATCCTCATTTAGGTCTAAATATGCTTAAGAAACATAAACATGCATACATGCACATATATATTCAAATATTACATTAAAAGTTTGTCACAATTATAAGTGGTTTAATATTATGTCGCAATAATATAATTATTGCTTTACTAATTCTATTTTAATTTATTTATTTATATATTGACAATATTATGCATTTTAATCAATGTACTGTTTTTTTTAAAACTGACTTTATGCAATAATTAAATACAAACTGTAATTTTTAAAATTTGATAACACTATGTTAAAATGCTATAAAAAATATACAGGCAGCCATCTTGGATTTTGCTTTATAATGTAGTTTATCTATAATATCAATATTATTTTAACAATAATAATAATATTAGTAACAATAATAATAATTGTAATATTGGTAAAGCAATAAAATTTTTAAAGTTATGCTTATTATTTCAATTTAAGGATGCTAAAATCTATCGCAATATATATATATATATCAGGTGAGGTGGACATTTGAAACATCTGAACATCCATACAGAAATGACAGCTTAGGATTTATAACAAGTTTTAAAGGAGTAGAAGATTTGATTGGATATATGGGCATTTATTAAATGCATTAATTAATTAATTATATACATAATTATATATTTATGTATGTTAATAAATACTCATTAAATTGTATATTACGCGTAATATGATAAATAATTAAACTCATATATGCTATTATTTATTTCTATAATTCGTCATATTTTTAAAGTTAATTATATATGTGTGTGTGTTTTCAACAGACTAATCATGAATATGATGTGAAAGTATACTTGGTATAATAAATCTTACTAAATTTTATATTTAAACTCTAATATTTTTTACATTAATAGTTATTTATAATGATGGAGTATATTAATTCTAATATTCTCTCAGATAAATGATGAATTCATAGCATTATTTCTGAAAGCTTCCACGTAGTAATAATGTTACAGTTAAATTCATGCTTTAGTATAATAACAAGTACTTTCCTGAATGCTTCTTTTTTCTTAAATCACACATGTTTATGAGTTGAGAAAGAAAAAACTTTGAAGAAACTTCTTGCTATTGTACAGAATTGTCAGTTATTTAGCTATAATATTTTTACTAGACGGAAGCTCCCGGAAATAATTCTATGAATTCATATATATATTCTGTATAAAGTAAATTGAAGCATTACTAAGTCTTCAAAAAAACCATCTACCATATTTTCTATTTTATTCTGTATGTTGTAACATTTGCAGAGATTGGTTGCTATTTATAATGTGTGGCAAAATATAGAATAAATTGAAAATATGGTAAACGGTATTTTACAACCAATGCTGATTTAATATGGCTTCCCTTTATATTTACAATGCCAAAGAATTGTTTATTATATGTGGGAATGTGTGTAGTAGTAAACATATAGACAGATGAATAAATAAATGTTTTTCTATGTTTGTTTCGATATTTTATGCATTTATTTTTAATTACAGATGGAGCAGAAATAGAATATGATGGTAATTTATATATATATATTTTTAAATATTAAATTATAATTTATAGATAAATATAAAAACAGATAGATATATGCAAACAGACAAGTAAATTGATAAATAATAAATTTACTTTACTACATTTGCCTATTTATTTTATGCATTTGCTTTTAACTTCTGATGGTAAATTAGATTTATAATGTTTCCTTTATTAGATTTTTTTAATATACATTACATTATAATTTATTGACAAATAAATAGAAAGATACTGTAGGTAGATAAATATTACCCAGATAGACATGTAGGCATATAGATACATCGGAAATTTGTTAATTATTTTGCTATAATTGTCTATTTATTGTATGTATTCATTTTTTATTACAGAGAGTTCAGGAATATCTGCAGGTAAATTAAACTTTTCTTTATTTCGTTTTTATATTAAATTAAATTATATATATATTTAATGTATCAAAGCATCGGCCGCGAACCCCGGGACAACTGCTTGTAAGGCAACTATCTAACCACTCAGCCACCAACGCTTTAAAAAAATGCATCCTTTACATTGCACACTAAAGTCTATTATACAGTCTTTCAACTAATGAGGATCTTTTTTATTAATATTACACATTTTGAAAACAGTGTTTATATAAGTTATTATCTGTTTATTATTTAAATCAATGAAAATTTTATTAACTTAGTCTTCTATTTTTTATAAGACTTTAACAGTAGATGTAACCATGAATCCATGGGAATATAACATCTTTTTCATCAATAGCCAAGATTACTTAATTTGCTTTACAGTAAATGTGTTATCATTCATCATCAATTTAGATTAATATGAGACGTGTTTTCTACTACTAATAAAACTGACTAAGCTTATTTCCTGCTAGATATCTGAATGAAAAATCCCAGACCTGACCTGAAAAAATTGCCAATTTTTACCTGGCTTAGATTTGAATCCCAGGGATTATTTACTAATAATATTTCACTGAATAACATTTAAATCAAAAGTGGAACCCATTTATAATTTATGTCTTAGTTTATATAAGAAAAATCAATCAGATATTAATACATTATGTGGGAAAACTGGAAATATCATAACAAAAAAAATTATTAATATTTACACACACACACACACACATATATATATAAATAAATTAGAATTGACTTACACTTATTTTGTTATAACCACTTCTTTTATAATAGAATCCACTAGTGATTGGATAGAAACTAATACAAGGGGTTGTTTTTTTTTTACTGATTTACAGTAGAAGTTATTCAGTAACAATATCAAATTAAAATTTTGCATTAAAGTTGAAAGTATTTTTGAATCTTAGATCATAATGAACCAAACTGATGCAAATAAAATGATTTTTTTTGGACAGGATTTAGATTTCTGTAAGCTACTTTGTCTCAGTCTAAAAATCTTAACTGAAATGCATATCCTAAATTGTAAAAAAATGGGGGAAAATATCTCCTCGTCAAGTATTGTCAAATCATATTAAAAAAGGAAAACATGTTTACTCTAACACTTATTGAACTATAGATAAAATATTATTAATTGGACATCAAGAGTTCCAGATTTTTTTTGAATTTGTGAATAGTTTTGATTTCAGGAATAGATCTTTTATTCTTTCATTGTAAATCCATACTCTGCTAAAATTAAAAATAAACATTAATTTTATTACCTTCAGTTTTGTTTATTTATAAAACCTTTCTATTTACTTTAATTTATTTTATTAATAACAATATAAATTTTTACATATAATACACCATATACTCCTTAATTAACATTTTACAACGCAGGTTAAACATATGATTTTTTTTTTTTTGCTTACAGTTATATGTACATAATTAATCAATACAAATTAAAAAAGTGGAAAGATATTTTAATATAAATTTTTAAAATATAATTCAAATAGTAAATTAATTTTATATTGTACAAATTTTGTATGGTAGCAATTAAAACAATAATATGTTTTTTGTTGATTAATTCTCTTTTGTTTTCTAATTCCTTGTAAAACATCAGTCATATTTCACATGACCTATATAGCCTGTATTACCAATATGTAATATATAAAGAGCCTGCTAATAGCTCTAAACAAGATTATTTATTTTATTTTTTATGATAACTGATACAAGAGAAAATACATGAAACCTTTATCTATGATGGTCCCCATCCCCAGACCGGTTTCGAGCTATGGCTCTCATCAGTGAGGAGCTAGGACATTAGATTCAAAATATTAACTCAAGCCAAGCATTTATCTAATTCTTAAATATTAAAAAAAAGATCCAAATCTTCAGACACCTACATGTCTAATGTAGGCCAATTTTTCACTTAGTAATTCAGTGTACTGTAATCTTTTTCTTAATATAAGTTTTTTAAAAACTTATTCTTTTCTCAGTGATTTTTGCCTTTCTTTACATAAAAGTTGGATATTCAAAAATTTTTTTTTCTTATTGTACTGTAATTAGTTTATTTCAATGTTTCAAACATTAGCTATATAAAGATTTATTTGGTTGAGTTTGTTAACTGTAGATGAGTGAGCTTTCGAGTGGTGAAGCCAGAATCATGAGTGCTGTGATTCTGTCTTCTCCAGCCAAAAAAGCACTCATCTGCAGTTAACAAACTCACCTGAATAAAGTTTTACTTAGCCAACATGTGAAATGTTGAAATAAATGAATTATCTGTTAAATGTAAGCTTTTTTAAAGATTAATTATAAATTTTATCAAATTATTGGATTAAAATAGAATTTTATGTTTATAAAGTAATTTATTTTCTGTAAAAAGATTAAAAATCCACTTTGAAATTTTGTTTGAATAATAGAAATTTTTGAATAATAGATATTTGGATTAACAGTGTTCTATCTGTGATTAAAACAACAATATTCTTTTTAAAACTCTATAAAAGAACACTTCAAATTTCTTTGAAAATTAAGTTTTTAAATTAAAAAATAAACTAATTATATCTGATAATATCAAATGATTAATTCTCTATATAAAGTATTAAAGTGAAGACTTTCACTGATAAATGATGTGAATATATATTTTGAATTTGTTCATATATATATATATATATATTTTGAATTTGTTCATATATATATATATATGGGCTTGTTGAACATATCATCATTATACCCATGTTTTAACTGATATCCTATCAGCTATCTTCCTGATAATAAATTTTTTTTAGAAGTATGTTTTCCAAATGACCTTTATTACTTAAAAAATGACTGGATAAATACAATAGTAACATCAATATAATGGTGATATTAAAAAAGAATGTGTCCATGAATGAGTTTGAAATTTATATTTATATGTATATAAAATACTGATAACACACATTTAAACATTCAATAAAATAGCTAATCAAACTGCAAATAAAAGAGTAAATATATAAAGACATAATAATCACACATATCAAATGCAATAAAAGATAGAGAGAACAGATTTAACATTATACATGATCCATTCCATAATTTGAAGTTCATTCAGATATTTTTGGAATCAAATATCATTTTCTAATCACTATATATATATATATATTAAAACTGAGTTTAAATATAAAATTTAGTAACATTTATTGTACTGAGTACACTTACAATGCTTTTGCATCAAGCTCATAATTAGTCTGCATATTGAAAGTATACTCGGTACAATAAATCTTACTACATTTTATATTTAAACACTGTTTTAGTATCAAAATGTAATTATATATATATATGATGTAAATGCATTCTTATTTTAAATATTGTAATACCATGTTATAATTAGGATCTTGTTTGAATTTAAACACACTGGAATGAATTTCCAGTAATGTAAAAAATACATTCAATGTTGAATTGATGGTCATTATCATTTTTTGCATTTGATGTCTGAACTTATCCTGAGAAGTGTCAAAGCACGAAACCATGGTTGGGGAGGTGGGGTTCCTGACAGATATTTTAAATGCTTTCTCTGGCTTGGCATTTATCACAAAGCTTGTTGAAAAATTGGCAATCCTCATTGTTTATAACTTACAAGCTTAAGGGAATAGGGTCATGTGATCTATGACTCTTATTTTGCCTATTAAAACATTATATTACACATTAGACATATACATATATTGGTCATTTTAAAAATATCGTGATAAGTCATATCACTAGCAGCCATTATTAAAAATCGGTCTTTCTAATTAAAAAAAAAAGGAAGAAAAACTAAAAACAAAAAATTAAAGATTCATGTGATGACTATAGAAATTCATTAGTGATTTTAAATATATCTACAAGCATCTCATGTTTAGGTGACATTTTATGATGCTGACTTTTCACTATTTATACAGATAACTTTATTTTCTGAATGTCTTCAACTTCTTGCTTAACTCTAGATTTCTACTGTATTTTATCTATGAAAGGTGTCAATACTATGTAATATGAATTAACTTCGGTGAACAATTAGCTAATTGCAAATATTAATACAAACATTTTTAATTAGATGAGTTGAATATCTCTGTGAAATCAATAAGTTATATATACATATATTAAACAAAACAAGTTATAAATTTCATAACTTGCTTTTAGCTTGCATTTTATGATCACTAGATGGAGCTTTACAAATAGCTCCTAACAAGCTTTGTTTACATAAACACCGAGAGAAATAGAATTCAATATCTCTTTCAAAAGAGATATTGAATTCTCTCTTTCTCAGTGTTTATGTAAACAAAGCTTGTTAGGAGCTATTGATAAAGCTTCATCTAGTGATCATATATATAAACTTTCCTTCCTTGAAATTATTGAATGAACTATTTTATGGAGAAAAAAAAGTGTATAAAAGATTGAATTACATAAAATTAGTAAAATTTATATAAGAAAAAGATAGTTGATAAGAAGGGAGGAGGTGGATAACTGAAAGATTTCTGAATAACTATACAAATCATTATGCTACATCATATATATATATTATAATGATCAAAATGAAAGTGAAGATTGAATCTAACCGCAAAAACAATATCTGCAACTACCAGGGCGCCATCTAGGCATTTGAGCCTAGAAAAATTTATAAAGTAGGCAGATACGCGCTGTTAAGATTCCACTTTATTTAAATATTCCGATCGTTAGCCCAAGTCACTAGCTCAGTGGAGTAGCAGAGATAATAGAATATAAATTTTATATCTTAAATATAAAAGAATAAAAGCCACTGCCAGAAATTAACACATAAAAATATTTATTTACGCACATATAAAATAACATTTAAATTTTGAGGAATAAGTTTAACATTTTAGATTTTTATATTAACTTTTAATTTTACATTTAACTAAGTTTCAATGAGTTTAATATTTTATTTAGATAGTCAAGTATGAATAGACTGCATAGATCTGCATTTGAAAAGAAAATATTCTTCCCTGATTTAACCTTAGGCCACAAATTTCGCAACCAAACTGGCGCCAATCCATCTGATACATTCATGTATTCAATGTAGCATGATACGACAACACAAAATACTATACTGTCAGGAAAGTACATCTGAACAGTAAGTAGAATTAGAGAAGACAGTGACTCTCCACCAACAGGAATGTTACATCTGTTGGCAAGTAAAACAATAAACAAAAAACTCCATAGGAATGGACTGCGGTCTTCTGCCGACTTACCAACCCATCCATAGGCAAACAGAAGGTGCATGGTTATATATGCAATTCTTCCCGAAGCGGATCTCATACTACATCTACTAATTACACAAATATATCCAATCCATTGAGCCAATTCAACTATGAAACGAATAACCTAAGATTACCCTCCCTTAATATAACTTTACAAAACTATATAGCCATTCACGCCGACTTAAATTTAACATTTAGATACATTCGCACAAATGAATTTTATAAAATTTGTTTTAAAATGTTGAGTATAGATCAGCTGCACAGATTCCACGGTCAAAAACATCCCAAATTAAACACAACCAATCAAAATACAAAGTCATCGATAAGCATCACTTGCATAGGGAATATACAAATCCCATTAGCATTCATCGTAAGATGCTTGCAGTGATATTGATATATATTCTAATCGAATGTGAAAACCACAACATTATCAACCGCTAACGAATCTATGCAACGTCTATACCCAATCTTAAATTTCATCATTTAAAATTTAAACAGCAAATAATTTATACAATAAGAGAAAAAAAAATGGAAATGATTTTTATCAATCGGAAAACATATAAAATTAAACATTATTAATTTGACTTAAAAACTTACAAAAGTCAGATAAGAGTCCGTTTTTAACATTTAAGTTGGCTTGTTTATCAATTTATAAAACTTGACGAAAGTTCTTAATTGATTTTAATAACTGTTCATTTCATATAGCTTATGGTAGAAGAGTCCAGGTTCCTGTTTTTAATTCCCGCAACGCCTCCATTGGAAGATAATGTTCTGGAGATGGCAATAGCGGGTTCAAGGTATCACAGTCTTTTCCTTTTTCTTTTTTTAAATAGAGAGTGTGGTATGTGCGTCCTACCACAACTCTCAAACACACAACGCTGGAACTGTCTGAAAAAACTGTATTTCCCTTTTTATATTGTCCACACGGATTCAATCAACAAAACGTCACTAATCCATCACTTTCATTAGGGTCCGAGCCAAGGCTTAGTGCTTCCATTGGTCAAGCTAATTTCTCTTTATTTTCTTATCTATCTTTCATCAGATCATTTTAATTATAATAGAGCCCAAGGGCCAGTTGGTTTTCGATAATTCATAACAATCATTTCCATTTACAGATTACATTAATTAATACCTGTTTTTATTTTTAAATCTTGTACTTTTTTATAAAAAAAAGTACGTTCAAATACTTATTTGTTTTTTTTTTTTAAAAAAATATTTTTAAAGTTTGGCATCTGTGCGAATGTATATATGTTTAACAAACATTTTAATTTTAGCGTTTAGTTTTTTACTTTTATTTGCGAACTTTTAAAATTTTATTTTAAATTAATGTAACGACATATTTATATATCGTTACAATATATATATATATAATTACAAAGAGTAGAGAATCAAATTTATAACTGATGATCATGAATTAAAAATTATAATTATAATAGCTATATAGTGGTTACTTGATAAGTTATGCAATGTTTGGTCACCCAAGAGGCAAGTTAAGCCTGGTAATTCCATTCACTTCATCAAACTGAGTTTTTGTTTTTCTTTATTCTGAATGTTTAACTAAAAAAATCTTCAGCTATAGTCTCCACTTATGACGAAACCAAACCATACATGGTGAAGTTATCACTGTTTAATCACATATTCTACATATTCAGAAATTGAAAAAATGTAAATTTTATTATTTACCCATGGTATAAATAAAAGAAAAATACTTGTAATGTTAGTGCTATTAAAAATGTTTTGCAGAGTCATCATACACAGTGCTTGTATAAAAGTTAACCAATCTGGACTAGATGCAGAGTTATAGCTTCCTGATCATGATAAAAATAAATAAAATTCAATTAAAATGCTTTATTTGCTAAAATGTATCACCTAGTTGCAGTCTGTAAGAAGACAGAAGGAATACTATGTGTTTGTTGCACCGAAAATAATGGTAGATTAAGTTAAGTTATGTAAATATAATTTTTTGTTTTGACTTTTTATCTGTGATGATAGATTTATGAAAAACCTGCATATGTTTTACTTATATGTGATGGGTTATATTGGATTTCCTGACATATCAACAACTGCAGGTATTTTAGCCTAATATGGCTGGTCACCAATCAGATTACAGAGAAATCTGGAATTCTTATAATTAATTACACAATTTGCAGTAGATCTGAATATCTTTCTCTATTATTACTACTTAATAATCCACTTCAATGTAACCTATGATAAATTTACTAATTTTTTTACCTATTCTTTAAAATGCTTAAATTTACAACATTCCAAATATATAAATATAAGTATCTATGATTTAGCTCAGAGCATTGATATCTTCAACATAAAACCTAATCAATAATCAAACAACTACACTTATTATTGGTTGTGTTCCACAATACTCTCTAGAACTAAAATAAATGACAGGTAGAATTAAATCCTTTTACTCAATTTATGAGTCCATGATTTCATTTTATACCCCAATCCCATTATTGTTTTGTTTAACTCTCACTTGCTAACTACATAGTAATGATTTTAATATCTATTTTGAAATCCTATCATTGAATCATTCCGGTCATGAACATGTGAACAACTACCTAGATATTATTTCGTATAAGCACACCTCCACATGTACATGTATACATCACGTGTTTAAAAGGTCTAATGTTTAAGGAAACTTTATTTAAAGTATAAATTATATTAGATAAAATTAATTTAAATTATGATTAGCTTTTAATTTAAACTGTATGATAAAATTAAGTTAAACTGTATTTAGTTTTTAATTTAATCTAGATTTGGAATACTTATCACATATATGTTTTTATGATAATTTCTATACTTTTTGTTAACTAAACATATATATTTTGTGTTTTTCTGAACGTTTTTGATGATGGTGTTCTAGCTGTATTTTTATATTGGACTATTTCCATCATCTAATATGTGTGTAAGGACCCAGGTTCGAATCCCATGCTAGTACTGTCATTGGTCAGGCCAGCAACACCTGAAGAAGAGGGGAGAAAAATACCTCTCGAAATGTTGTGCATATACTAACCTGTTTGCTGTGATATTACTAACAGTTGAATGCATTTGGAATATTTAACTAAAATTAAGATTTTCTAAAAGACATTCAACACACATATTAGATGATGGAAATAGTCCAATATAAAAATACAGATATATATTTTGTGTGTGTGTCTCTCTCTCTTTTATTAAAAAGCAAGCAACTGGGTAATATTAAATTATAATTTCAAAAACTACTTCTTTCAGACTAACCATTTTAATTTCTTCTCCTTTATGAGAATCTATATAACAAATAAAATAATACTTTTAACTTTACAATCCAATTTTGTCTTGTGTTGTTAGCCGAGAGGTATCGCAGCTGCCATGCAAGCAAGTAGTTGTTTGCAAATGGTTGTGGATTCGCGTCCCGGCCGATGCTATGACATATGAAAAAAAAAAAACAACAACTTTACAATCCGATTAGAAAGAACAAAAATCAATCTTATAATCTCAAAATTAATATATAATATGTAACAATAAATAAATAATAAATTATCATAAAATAACTATCTATAATTGATATATACATGAAAAACCATTAAAGTATTTTCAAACAAATATATCCAATCCAGCTTCTCGTTCTATCTGTAATTACCTCAATCAATCTTTTTTTATTTACTCTTTCCAAAACTTTATTTGTCATTTTATTCATCCATCTAATATGCATATATTTTCCAATTTATATGCACCTTAATTTGGTTTGCATGTGATGTATCTATCTCAATATATATGATAAGCAAAGGTGTCTCTAAAAGTTTCACATAGAGGAAGAATAAAGAACACATAACTCATCAGGTTTACCAATGTTCAGATGATGAGAGCTTTATAGTTTATTATCTTTGTTTTATTTGCTAGAAAGAAATACTTAGATACCCATTTACCAACCAATATTGGATAGTTAGTTAAGATGACAAGCTGAAATTTTAAAAAATGTAAAAGTTGCCGAAAAATTTTCAAGTTAATACTTGGTTCAAATTCTAACCCAAGTTGTAGGTATGGTAGGGAGGTACATTATCATTGTACCACATGATTTCATGTGTATAAATTTGCTTTCATATTTATCTTTACCTTTTTCTATATAAATTTATTATTTTATAAAAATAAAATAAAATAATTATTATTTAATTATTTTAAAGCTTTCCCTTATGCAAAAATGTAGTAAAAATGAAACTCTCTTCATCCCCTTCCTACAAATTCATGATTTAAAAATCTGCTATTAAATTCATTTTATATTGTAGATGGTGAACGTGAAAGTCGTGATTCAAATGCTGAAAGTGGTAAGGATTTATTTCAGTGATATATTTTAATTTTTCTAAATAGTAAGCATCTAAAATTATGATTTTTTTTTTACAATTGATATATAATCATTTCTATTAGAAATTCTATTTTTTAAATACTTAACTACTAATGCTTTGCAATTAATACACTATTTATCTTTAATAGCAAATTTAAATTTCCATGTATGCTTAAGTTAATTCTTGATGAATCAATAAACTCCAGATTTAAATAATCTTGAGGGTTTACAATACATTTAACTTCTAATAGCACCCCACCTCTTTTAAAACACTCAGAAGTTAAATGTTCACATTTACATATTTTATATACTAATTCTTTTGTTACCCACTGTCTTTTTAAGTTTTTCTGTGAATGCCTAAAACCTTGGACAACAGCAAGCCATATATAAACAATATTTTCATAATATTTCATCAACCTTAATTTTTAGACATATGCTCCGAAATGTCATTTCTAGGCCAAATATGATATTATTTCTTTCATTTTTATCATTTAATCATGCTCCTTAATTTTCAAGATTAGGTTATAAAGAACATTTGGGGTAGCATTTTTATATTATACATTAATTCAAAACTTTATAATTAATTTTAAAATAATCTGGAATATAGATGCTAATGTTAAGTTCATGAAAATGCTTTTCTGTATGCAAATACTAAATAATTAAAAAAAATTTAAACTGACTAAAAGAAATTTACCTTTATGTAAGCCCTATACCAATTCTAAATATTGCACGAGATCCCTAGACAACAAAAATACAGAAATAAATGGAGGGGAAGAGATAGCAGTTTGATGCTAATGTATTTATTGGATTTTTTCCCCCAATTTCACATTGTTAAATTTTTATAATTTTAAATTAAATCATTTTTCCTCTTGTAAATATTAAATAATTAAATTTTTTTAAATTGGAAAAAAAAATTAACTATTTCTAACAATTAAAAATATTGCACAGTGGATATATATTACATACATACACATACCTTTCATATAATTTAATTGAAATAATGTATACATGAAAACATCAATAAAAATACTTAACAAACAAAAAGAATAAAAAGATAATACAGTAATAAAGTGAGAGAGAGAGAAAGACCAATTATGTATTGAAAGATGATTCAAATATGTGCACATAAAATTCATAAGTTCAAATTCATGTATTTTTATTTTATATATATATAAGACATGTTTTGCAGATACAAACGTGTAAGATTTTTTTTCCTCATGTGTAATAGCATCGGCTGGGAAGCAAACCCGCTTACCCGGGGCAACTGCTTGTAAGGCAGCTTGTGCTGATCTCTCGACCACCAACCCTTGACAACCGTGTAAGATTTTAATTAAAAATTCCAATATTTCAGCTTGATCACACAAGACTTCAACTGGGAAATATATATATATTATGTAGTATCCACTTTCTAGTTGAGGACTTGTGAAATCAAGTTAAAATGTTGGAATTTTTAATTAAAATCTTACAGGGACCTACCCGCAAGACATATCTTTTATATCTGCAACTCGTGAAAACATTCATATAAACATATATATAATCAAATACAAGTATTAATTTGAAATCCCTGATTGTAGTATTCTTTAGATTTGTAATTTTTTTAGATTTTAAGAATAGCTCTTTTACCCTTTTAGTGTAAATTCAAATTCTGCTAAAATATTTAAAAAAATAGCAGCCCTGAATTATTAATCTTATTAAATCTAAAGAATTTTAGTGAATGTTTTTTTTCTTTCGTGTACAAACAATTTTTTTTTTTAAAGATTACCTTTAAATATTGTTTGGATAATAGAAGTATTTTTTTTTTTTTTCGAAAATAGAAGTATTTGAAAATAAATTTTTAGATTAGTGATACGGTATCTGTACCGGATTCCTGATATAGTGAATGGTGAGTCTGTATATACAGAGGATGCCGTATATCAACTATTTATAAAATGATCCGCAACCAACTGACTTTCAACCACGTTTCTGTTAGTGATGTTAAATCAAATTTTTCAGTCAAAACAATAAGCTTTTATCTTCTGATAATGGAAAAGTTTTTTTTTTTTTTTTAGTGATTACGTATATTTTATACTCATTGTGTAATTAATTATTATCAAACTTTATAAAACTTTCTAATAATATTCAGTATATACTATTTTTTTAATATTAAAACCAATATCGTAGATCATTAATTCTTTAACAGGATCTTTATTTGATTTTCCATAGATTAGTTTAAAATGCAATCTTTCATTTAAATATAAGAATGAATAATAGCCACAACATTATTTCTTTCATGTAAATGGAAAGTAAAATAATACTAATGTGTCATACTTTGACTGTTTTAGATTTGTTATATAGCAATGTCACGTGATATATTTTATTACTAAAAAAAAAACATTTGTATCGTCTGTAATAGCATTTCTTTTTGATGAACAAATATAAATTCTGTATAAAAACGTTATCAGCAGAAGCTTACTTTCAAATAATGAATTTGTTCTTACTAATATCTTATCAGGAGTGGATTCAACTTGCAAAAAGACTGATGAATAGGATAATGATTAGAGAAAATGAATAGCCAATGGCATAACCAAGTCAATTGTCAAGCTAGATTAGTAAATCTGTTCATTTCCAATAAGAACAGGAATATCACTATAAAAGGAAACATTAATTTGCATAGCCTGACAACAACCAGACAAGTCTCAGATGTTGAATGACAGTACATAAGTAGCTCACAATATTATACACTGCAGTGAGACAGGCAGCTTGGCATTGGAAACTGCTGTTCCTGCATAAAGAGGCAAGCCACCCATAGTCTGGAAGTGTCATGGTCTTCATAAGAAAGCAACTGCACTTCTTTTCAGACATTAGCTGCATCACTAACAGTAAACTCATATAATTTACCAACCAGAGCAGAGACAAAGTATTTTACATAAATGTTAAGTATTCCCTATATATAAAATACTATATATATATATATGTTATATATAGATAATATTTAATATTTATTACAATATTCTTAAGTGATTAGTAGCATCACTTCTGATCATAGTACATTATAAATATAAAAGAAAGATTGTTTTCTCTTTTATATTAAAACCGATGTTAATAAAATATATAATTACTAATATGGTGAGAGAACAAACAGGTGTTACTGACCTTATTGAAAAAATTAAAAGACTGAAGTAGAGTTGAGCTGTACATATTACTAAAAGAGATGATAATAGATGGACAATTGAAATCTTAAACTGAATTCCAAGAGATTGTAAAAGATCCAGAAAGTGACCATATGTGAGATGGATGGATGAAATAAGAAAATGTGCAGGGGTGATGTGGAAAAGAGAAGCTAAAGATCGGAGAAGATAGATTGGACTTGGAGAGACCTTCATCCTGCAATGAATTGATAATGGTTGATGATGATGGTGACAGATCTACATAGCTACAGAAGCAGATTTACTTGGATTCAAAATAATAGGTTATCCTTTAATACATAGAAAAAAAAGAGATTAAATGTAATTTCCAGATGCATAATATAAGGCTTTAGCCATAAGCTTGAAACATATTTATATTAAATATATTTCATTTGCTTTATTAAAAAGTATGAATGATAAAATATATACTATTATAAAATTTAATGCTTTTTATAATCAACAGGTACTGTATCTGTGTTATGTAGTAATAACCTAATTCTTGTAATGGAGATGGAATTTCATACCAAAATACTTTTATGAATCTATTTGCTCAATATAATAAAAAAATGTGTATATTCAATAATATCATATCTTAACCAATTTAAAAACATTCCCACTGATCTTATGATATTTCTAGCATAATTTTAGAATCTTTAGAATATCCTTAAAAAAATTTTTTTAGTGCCATATTATATTCATAGAGGACCCATATCTTACTTCCATTCTATAAACTTGATAGAATAACTATCTAATTTACTTCCAGTTATTATGATGATGAAATATTCTATCTTTTAATTTGCTAAATGTAACAGCAACACATTATATTCTGTATTGCATCTCAACATCCACATCCAATTTTCTACCTAAAGAGCTACCAAGATATTTAAATCCATTGATATCACCCAATCTAAAAATTGTTGAAAATTTGATTTCAACCATTGGTTGACTAAATCACATGATTTTTTAAATATTAATTGTTAAGTACATTGAAAACATTAAAAATGTTCTGCATATCATCCTTTCAATTGCTAAGAAATAACATAGAAGCCGAGAAGATAAAGATTTTATTTTTGTTTTAAAGCAGATTAAATTATAAATTCCATTATCAAGTCTATCTATATTCTATGTTAGTTCCAGCTCCATGAAATCATCTACAAACTGTTGATCATCGTCATAAAAATAAAAAACAAATATGGGGGTAGTATAGATATTTGCCTAACACCATTCATCCATATTTAGAAACAACTTTTCAATAAAATCATTGAATATATTTTGCTGTCATAAAGTTCAAAACTATTTCAAAAGGAATACTGAGATCTCTTCTGATGTAAATTAAATCAATAGAAGAATTTTTAACATCATGTTTCACACTTTCATGGATTCATATATTCATAAAAAATTTCCAAGAAAGTTAACAAATTACCATTATAGTTTAAAGCTTCTCCAACTGTCTGATTACTACTAGCAGTTATTTTATTTTTAAAATTCCAATCACTTCTTTTTAAAATTATTATTCGAATCTAAATGCACTGGTAGGATGGATATATCATTAAAAATCATTTATAAAAACACTACATTCATCTGTTCAAAGTATTATTGATATATAAAGAGAATGTCAACTAAGTGACATTAGTTATCAGATCTATGTGTTAGATTTCAATGTTTCAAAAAAGATATAGCAGATAATGATTGCAATTCTCTTTACAATTTTAATCCATTAATCACTTTTAACTCTTCTTATTATAAATAACTCAATATTGCTGATAAAACTTCATATCTACTTATTATTTATAAATCAGAAAATAACATATACTCAAATCACTAGCAATGAAATCATTATCAGAGAACATTTATGACTTTCTCACATGTTCCTAAGATCAATTATCATCACTCTGTTTACTATAAAATTGAGTAATCAACGGACACCACATTGGATAAGAATATTATAGCACTATTTGATTTGTTGTTTATCAATTATTCAAACTTATAATAGGTAGCTTTAAAATAGTGTGAATAGAATAGCTCATACCAAAGAAACATGATTTTTTAACTATACTTATTCATATCCATAACATACTTCTCAAAAGAATCTTACATTACGATAACAGCATAAGTTTGAAAATACTAATTGGTAAAATAGAGTTTAAAATTTGCAGCAACTTAGAAGGAATAGCACTGCTTCCATAATATCAAATGGTTTTACCAATTCATTTGAGATAATGCAACCATCATTTTAATCTTGAAATGTATTTATCTAGGATCTGTACAATATCTATTACACTTATAAGAACTCATGTAATAATTCTTTTTTAATATTATGACTTATGCTATTATTTTGAAAATGTATGCATCAAAGTTCTTCTATTGCATTTTTTATTTAAATAAAGTGTTCATAATAGTTAATTCATGTGTTACATAAGAATTCAATAACAATTTGAACATTTATCACAGTGTATTAATTGCATATAGTAATTTTCACAATGTATATTCAAGTACTAATAGTAATTAAATAGGATTGCTTAAGTAGCCATAAGGTATTTGAACAATAAAGTAGCAAGAGTTAAATTGTAATGTATGGACTTTTAATTCTAATGTCTGCACTAAATTATAAAGTTCATTCATTCAATCAGCTTCATTTTGATTATGTCTGGTCATAACTTAACATGATAATTGTTTGTTTAACGTTTAACAACTTTTACAACACTCGTAAAAGCGCATGCACAATAACTTGAAAAGGCTGATCTTTAATGTATTACAATTTATAAAACATAGCACTATAAAAATAAATGCTTATTTACATATGTTTAAGTTTCATTTGAGAGTGATGTTTAGTAAATTCTAGATAATTTTGTCAACGTCATTCATTCAGACATCGTAAACAGTAATTTAAAGTGAGTGGTCTATCATCACACTTTCATTTCCAGTACTTAAGATTTGCCCATATAATAAGCATTTGGGTTGGAAAGAATAAGTGGATTCATTTTATTCTTTCATAAATACTATATCTTGTGTTGGGAATGAAAGTATTCATATATTATTAACACTCGTAAAAGCGCATGCACAATAGATTGAAAAGGCTAATCTTTAATGTATTACAATTACATAGGCAAAAATTAATTTTTTTTTTCTATAATAATGTAATCAAAACTAAATTATTTTCTTTTTTATAATAAAATTTTCTATTTGCTACATATTGTGTGTTTATTTATTGAGAATAATGGTTGGACCAATGAGCAAGTTTTATTTTAAAAAACTTAGTTATATCTTTTCATATTTTTTAAATCTAATACAGTGAACTTATGAATCATCTTGAAGTTTTTGTATTCAAAAGATGTATTATAATTCATGAAAGCTTTCAGGAACATCCATTGTAGAGTATTAAAATACATAATTACCAAACATTTCCGGCAAAATAAATTTGTTTTTGACTAATTATAATACATATATATACACACATACAAAACATAAATATATTTTCAGATCTGAAAACATAAGTTAAAAGTTATATTTATTAATTTAAATAACTTACAAATCAAGAAAACATTCAAAATTGCATATCGATTCTGAGCAAAAATATTCCAGAATCGATTCTCATCTAAAGTAATATAACTTAAAAAAATTCAATTTAGATTAATAGAATAGTAACAAGAGTCATAGATCGCATGACCCTATTCTCTTAAGCTTGTAAGTTATAAACAATGAGGATTGCCAATTCCTCAACAAGCTTTGTGATAAATGCTTAGCCAGAAAGAGCATTTAAAATATCTCTGTCAGAAACCCCTGACCATGGTTTCGTGCTTTGACACTCCTCAGAGAGGTGTCAAGATAGTTTCAGACACTAGATCTAAAACTACCCTGACATCTCTCTGAGGAGTGCCAAAACACAAAAACATGGTCAGGGGTTTGGGGAGGGTTCCTGACATATATTTTAAATGCTTTCTCTGGCTAAGCATTTATCACAAAGCTTGTTGAGGAATTGGCAATCCTCATTGTTTATAATAGAATAAAAGTCTCTCCTTAAGTTGCTTGAACATCATATGGATTTCCTGAGCGCATTTTACTACATTGTATTTAAAAGTTCGCTATAAAAATCATATGTGGAGCATGTTTTTTCAATGTTTGTGTATTTTATAATATCTAATTATATATAATATAGAGATACATTTTGATTTATAAGCATCAAACGTACACTACTTACAACTTTGACACGATTCATTCTAAATAAATACATTCACAATTATCACAAATCACTTATTAAACTAAAGATTATCCCTAGTTCAGCATCAAATATATTTTGGGGGTCACTTGTCTTTTAAGATGCTTTTATTAATGTTGTTTCAAGAATATGTGTTGGAGTGAAGGTTATTAAATACATTTCTACATAATATATGCTATTTTTATTCATGTGTATCTTTATAAGCGTTTTTATATTTTCTTCATTTTCTGTAGTTTAATATTTTATTTTAAATGATTTTTATTTTCTTAATAAATTATTATTATTTATATTTAATTTATAGATTTCATCCATACAATAAAAAATAAAACACTTTCTCAATTTAAAAGTTTGGTTTTTATTGTAGATTATTATGATTCAAATCAAGAAACAAGTAACGAAAATGGTGAGAATTTATTTCAGTACTAACAATTCATTTCTCTGGGTAGTAATCATCTAAGTTATGTTTAGTTTCTATTAATCTATATATAATTAATTTCATTAAGTAACAATTTTGTTCTGTTATATATCTAACTGTTAACCTTTACATTTAAATTGCTTTTCACTTTCTTTTTCTTTTTTTAGCAACTATGTAAAAAATTCAAACTAGTGAGTATGGATTTAGCAAATTCAAAATGTCATAGCTAGATATCTTTATACCTGTTTATTCTACCATTTATCTCAATCATGTGCGATCTGTATACCATGATACTCTGTGGAGGTCTCAAAATTTTTAAGAAATTCTCTTATGTTTTGAATACTGATAACCTTTTTTAAAAATAAAGAATTTAATTTTAAAAAAAAACAACAACATGAAAATAAATTCTTATGCATGTATTAATTTATTTTGTAAGTACATGATTTGTTTCAAAAAGTTTATTTCAAATCGTATGTATTTAACACTAAGATATTAAAAAATATTGAATTGTATATTAATGAAACTATCATTTTATTATGAATATCCTTACATATTTATATTTATAATTTAGACATGATAAAAACAAATAATGGATCACATTAAATTTTCATCTTGAGGAAGATAGTCGCAAGTTTGTAAAAAGATTGTACACCACTGCATTATCTTATACTGAAATCTGTATTAACTTTTAACATCCTTCTTAGAACAATCTTTATAGTAGGTCTGCATTTTATAAATCTGACTATTATTTCCTTTGCTTGAGGATGATGTTTGTAATTATTGAACACTGATATGTCGACAGCACATCATTTTAAAGTATTGGGGAAAAAATTATTCCAATATATTACACTGAAAATTTTATGACTAGATATAATGCCTACATATGAGCACCAAAAATCAATATTGTCATGATATATTCTAAAGATAATAATAATAGTAGTAGTAATAGTAGTGCAGTAGTAATTAGTAGTGGTAGTAGCAACCGTAGTGGTGATGGCAGCAGTAGCAGCAGCAGTAGTAGTAGTCACTAGGTAGTGCTTTTCCGAGAAAGTTGGCTAATATCAGCTGCTGTGTATGACTTGTTTTTCCATTGGTTTCCTATAGAGATTTGTAGTGAAAAGTATACCAAAAGATAGAGAAAATTTTCTTCTCAAAGGTAAGCTCTGTTGAGGGCTTAAATAGTTATTAGTTTGAAGGAAAATATTGGATTTTAAAATGACTAACATTTTAAATTTGAATATTAAAGTTTCTAATGTTAACTTAAATTTCTCTAAATTGGTGAATCCTAATAGATTAACATTATATTTCAGTAAAACTACGCTAGCTTTATTTAAATTTGGCAAAATCAGCAAGTATTTTACTGGGAATAATGTGTGGCACACTACATTTCTTAAAATAAGCCCATTAGTTTTCAAATGAAGCAAGGCAAAACATTTCTCTAAATTGATGAATCCTAGTAAATTAACATTACATTTCAGTAAAACTAAGCTAGTTTTATCTAAATTTGACAAAATCAGCAAATACTTCTACCGGAAATAATGTAAAGTTGCACTACATTTTTTAAAATAAGCCCCTTAATTTTCAAATGAAGCAAGGCAAAAAATATCTCTAAATTGATGAATCTAATAAATAACATAAGAAAATTTATCAGAAATTTTTAATTTTGAAAGTGAACTTCAAATATAACAGAAAAATGCAAATTTATTATCTATAAGTAATACAGAATATGTTAAGCCCATGTGAAAAATTTATGTTCACAATTACCCCAAATGTGTTATAATTCCTTTCAAAAATTTAAAGGTATTAAAACCTCTATTATAACTATAACAGATTTTAATTCTTCAGTTGAGAATCCCCCTACTGGTGAATTTTATGTTTATCTGAAAAAAAGCTATGGTTGATGATTTACAAAATCTTAGACCATTTTAATAATAGATATAAAATAATAAAATATCATAATGTGTCTCAGGAGCAAATATTTGAAAAGTATATTCACTCTCTTAATGTAAAGATTATTTGCTATATAGATATGGGTAGACCATCTAATCTGAGTGGACAAATTAAGAATTGCCATGTAGATTTTAAAGTTGAAGATCTGCAGGACTTGCTAAAGATCTATGGAACTGTGGCCAATTTTAAATATGTGTTGGAGAAGAGAGCCACAGTGCCAGTATTAACAATACTGCAATTTTCACTATGTTATTAAAGAAGAATATTTAAGCAACAGACATTCCAACAGACATATCTCCATTGGTAATCACCTTTAGGGGTATTCCACCTCAGTGCTTTTATTGTAAAGCTAGAAACCATCTTGTTAATGAATGCCCTAATCACTTTTGTGAGATGTGTGAACTTTAAAAAAAGCAAAATACATCAATGTAGTAATAAACCTGTAACAATCAATGAGGATATATTTATCCAAAGTAACCTTCTAGAAAAAACAAAAAGTAGATCATCTAATTTTAATAAACAAGATAATAGCACACCAACAATGCAAAACCCTAACCTTCATAATCTCAATCAAAATGGCAAATCCACAAAAGAAATAAAAAACCAATCTAATATCTCATTAGCAGAATCAGAAATAGATTATATGAGTGATAGTCTACCTTTTCCTAGATCTGATGATGAATTCCAATTAATAAAAGTGAAGACCAAGACACAATATATAAGAGGAAAAAATCTAGTGTGATTTGAGAGCTTACATAAGCTAGTGAATTTAATAACATAATGAACTGAAACCAAAGAAAAAAGTTATAAAGTCAACAACAGCAGCTGCAAAAAAACTAAACTAAAAGACAAAATAGGTGAAACAGAATATCTGTCTTTTGATTCAACACCAAGGCACAAATCCATTGACCCAGGAGCAACTTTTCCATTTGGAAGGAGAGGATGTCTGCAGAAGAACAACAAACAAATCTAAAGATAATATAATATCTACAATCTATCAGAATACAAAATCAGACATTGAATCACCATTTAGTATGAATACACAAAATAAACTATGTGAAACACAAATTCATAACCAATCAAATGGGACTAAGTAATTTAGGTCAAATTATGAAAATGATCATTCTATTTATGGACAGAAGTTTACAGAACCAACTCAAAAAAGTACCACATACCAAGATAGGTTTATTAATTTTACGGGATATTTTTATTATTTTCCATTTCCATATAACAATTTATTGTTTCAATTTTTCTGTTCGTTTTTTTCCTACATTGTATAATAAACTATTTTTTTTATCACCCATCCTATTTAAATAGTAATATGGATTTTTCTATTACTGCAGTTAATGTAAGAGGTATTAACTCTACCCAGAGAATATTTGCACTTAGCAATTGGATATGCCAATTTTCGTCTCATATCTTTTTATTTATAGAAACAAAATGCCCTGTACATCCTACATTTAATTCAGAACAGTCCCTAAGTAAATTTGGATACTGTAAATTTTCAATATCTGATATCACTGCTGCAGGAATAGGGATTCTTATTCATAATAGGTCTCCTTTTCAAACTTTTAAAATTTTATAATTAGATCAGCATATGAGTATAATTATACTTTGTCATTCTGCTTTCACTCTTAATTTAATAATATTGTATCTGTATAAGTAGCCAGTATTAATTCATCAATTAAGAAATAAAATAAATCTAATATTATAACTACAAATTCTTATCCTACAGTAATTATGGGTGACTTCAACATGTCCTATATGAGTTTTACATTAAAGTACCTTCATTTAATTAATAAAAATCTTATGAATGCTGAAGTTTTTTCCCCAACAAACTCCATTTCCTTCTAAACTAAAAACATTCTTCTTTCATAGACCTTTTTTACTTACATTTTATAATAAGCCCTTCCCTCTGCCCTGTAAACTTCTCTGATCATTTAGCACATAATGTAAAACTCATGATACACACACGACATCAACCAATTCTTCCCCTAAATAACACTATCCATCTTCTATTAAAATCCACTGCACCTGAAGCAGTTCTCTCTGAAATCTGTATTTATTTTAAAAAGATAGAAATAGTATCTCTAAACCTAGTAGAGGCCTCAATATCTTTCATTAATATAGTATCTTCAACTATTAAGCATTATACTTCCAAAAATTATTTCCCACTAGCCTTGTTTAGAAATTAGATATGCTACATTAGAAACTAAAAAATACATCACAAGGACCTTCTTCAGTCAGTTCAATAATATTTATAAAACAGGAATACAAGCAAACTCAACTCATACTCACTGATTATCTTTCTATTAAGAAAGCAAAAATGTTTCTAACTAATCCCCATAACTGATGGGCCTTAGGATATACTCTCAAGAAATTAATTCCTTCATTTGTCATTTATGAGTCAAAAATGATTGCTGGGAAGACATGATTCCTCAAATATATTACCACTTTACCATTTGAAAGCTAGATTTCAGAAACTCCCCTTTCCAAAGCTCTTTTCTTTGACATTACCACAGAAAAACATAATATCACAAAGTGTAAGATTGCTCTGAGGTTGAACTCTATTCTGAATAACACACATTCAGGAATACATGCTATTGCTAAATTTTTATTAGCTCATCTTAGTCATTTTAGTGTTAAACCACTAAACATCACATGATCATTATTTTTTATGCTAGCACATAACTTATTAAAACAGACAAAACTCTCCATACAGTAGTGCCACTCAGTGCCAACCAGAGTAATCAATGGATATCAGAAGGCTTGTGCATAAAATCCCCACCTAGTGCTACTCATCCAATATCCCCAGACTAGTTTCTGGCTTGTGGCCTTCGTCAGTGAGGAGCTTTGAATCTGAGAGCACTGCACTCAGATCTTAGGATCTAATGCAACCCTCAAGCAGCCACCTTTTATCTCTACTTAACTACTAAACTATGAGAATAAAATTGAAACAATAATATTTTCAATCTAAGCCGAGACAGTACCCATGCATTTTGGTGTCTTTGGCTCTTTAATAACCATAGCCACCATTATCCCATTAGGCAGGAATAGTGTTAAACTACTAAACATTCTTATGCTAGTACATAATTGTTATTAAAACAGGCAAAACTCTCCATACAGTAACAACCCTCGGTGTCAAGCAGAAACGAGTCTGGGGATATTGAATGAGTAGGCACTAGATGGGGATTTTATGCACAAGCCTTCTGGCATCCATTGATTACTCTGGTTGGCACTGAGTGGCACTACTCTATGGAGAGTTTTGCCTGTTTTATTAACTTAGTCATTTTGCTATTCCAATAATTCTTGATGTGATAAATTACCTCTCAAAACAGGCACATGACATTGACCAACTTTATCCAGTAAACTGGTTCCTTTTTTAAAAAAAAATACCCTTCATTCTCCTCTAAATAATCTATTACCTATTTTAGTGTCTCCTCTTAAAAAACAAAATTCAACCCCTTATTTTTCCTGTAATGTCTAAATTTCAATTTTCTAAGAAGGGATGTACTACTTCCAAAGCACTTATTAATAGATAATGTAAGACAGGATAAAAAATCTGCACCTATTATCATACAACTAGACATGGAGGCTGCATTTGATTCAGTACCTATGGAGAAGCTACTAGAGGTTCTTAATCAACATAATATTCCAATACGAATAATGTATATATTAGTCAACCTCCTTAAGAATAGAAAGACTCATATTACACTTAATAGCAAAATGTCCCCTGGCTTTTCTCCATACAACTCAATACCTCAAGATTCCCCCTTAATTCACTATTGTTCATTACATATATTAACTCCCTCCTACATGAAATAGAATCTAAACTACTAAGGGATATATGTATCCCTTATAAAATGAGCAATCAATCATAGTTCATTTATGTATATTGTCATTTTCACTGTACCCAAAAAATATCTGCCCAAAATGTATACTATATTAGAAAAATTACTCTGAAGCTTATTCTTTAAAATTTAACAAAGACAAAACATTAATTAGGAGTATCCTTTCTGGCAATCAAATTCATTCAGTTCGTAGTTCTCCACCTCATAAGTTTCTTGGATTCCCAATTCACCTTTCTATGAATGCAAAGAGAGTAATGATACAAGAATAAATAATAACTGCAATTGAAAAAGTAATAAACTTACTTTCAAAAATATATCTCTCATTGCATAGTAAATTTTCACTCATTAACATACTAATATTTTCAAAAATAAATTATTATGCACCTCTCATTAAACTGACCACCTTATTCACACAAAAAGTTAACTCGCTTTGTATACAGCTAATATGGAATAAAAAAGCAAATATCAATAGGCATTAAGTCTTCAAAAACATTCAAGACTGAATAACCTGTCATTATCCTGCTTTTTAACATTTTATTATCAGAGAACATATAATACATTAACTAAGCTTTGTATTACATATCAAAATTTTCAGGTGTTCATTCCCATATCGCATACAGACACTCCATCTCCTATTAAAAATAAATGTATCAATAGCCTATATCGCATACAGACACTCCATCTCCTATTAAAAATAAATGTATCAATAGCCTAATTAAATTCATTTTAAAACATAAGGAACGTGCTCCTAATTGTTTCAACAAAAATTAAATATTGGGAAGCTCATTATATAGCTACTAATTCCAATTCCCTTGAAATACCTATTAGTTTCCTTGATATCTCAAATAAATACATAATTCAGAGGTTCAGATTTTGGTACTTGAATCCTAAATACTTGGATTTTTTAAAACAAAAATCAATCTAAAGGCTCTACCTACCAATGCTTTTCTGGCTGAGAAAATGAGATTTGCAAATATTGATGCTAATTATTCTTTATGTGGTAGGGAAGATGAAACAATGGCACATTTTGTCTCTCAGTGTAATTCCCTACAAACATATCAAAAACTTATTTCTAATAATTACTTGGAATTCAAACTCCTCATTAAAAATGTTAACAGAAAATATTCAAGGAGGATTGTTTCCAATTATAAGGCTAACAATCTATATTTTATTCACACTCTGGTTTATGAGATGCCATTTTGTATTTAATCTCACATCTTGTAAATTTAAATCCCTCTTTCTAAATATGTTGATTAAAATTAAAACAACAGATTAGACACTAGCTCCAGTAACTATAGTAACCGCAATTTGGAGCTTGGTCAAATTACCAACACCACTGTGAAATATGGATCGTAATCTTATTGTACTTTATTTGATTTTCACTTTTTTTGTATTTATTATTGATATTGTTATAAATCAATTACTTTCTAATTTTATTTCCACATTGTTATGTAAAAATTATTGACACGTATTTATAATGTTTGCCTTTAATTGTTATGGTCTTATATTGTAATACAGCTTTTGTAATTCTTTTTTTATCCAGGTGCAAAAATAAAAAATTTGTATTTTTGTTTCCATAGTAGATAAAAGTGGATATATGTACTTATGATATTAAATAAAAGTCATTTAGTAGTAGTTGTAGTAGCAATAGTAGCAGCAGTAGCACTAGTAGTAACATTAGCAGTAGTACTACTAATAGTAGTAGCAATAGCAGTACCGGTATTAGCAGCAGGAGCATCAGTAGCAGTAGAAGTAATTTTATAATTCCTTTTGTGGATGGATTAGCTTGTTTAATTTTAATTCTTTCATATGGTCGGCAATGGTCAGCAGAAGTCGATGATGACTTGTCAAATGATAATAATAAAAACAATAGTAGTACTAATAATCTTTATTAATTTAGAGACTTTTTTTAATGGATTGTTTAATTAGAATGTCATTTATTTTATCCCAAAAATGAAATCAATTTTATTTTGCCTAATGATAATAATCTTAACTATCTTTTTTTGTAGAGAAGTTAAATTGTTTACTTTGCATTTTCACTTTTACTTTTCTGCTTTGAGTCATGCAGTAATTATAATTCCATACCTTTATAAAAACCATGTGTACAGATTTATTTACAACCAATAAAATTTAAATTTTCTCATTATAAATGCAGCTGTTGAAGGAGAATGTCCTTATTCTTAGATATTCATAACCCAAAATATTTGATGTCATTCAAATAAATTTAAAGCAATAATAGAGATAATAAAATAATTTAAAGCTATGTATGTCAATATTTTAAACTTTCGTCTACCTTCAATAGCTTACGGATAATAAGGATTAGGTCATCTAATAGAAAATAATCTTTAAATATGTCTATTTTAATCGAAAGGTTTTTGTAACAACCTCTTACAGAAAAATAGTGAAGAGAAAACTCACTAGGCTTTTCAATTGGCATGTTTGATTATTTTTATATCCTTAGTTTATTCTATATCTAAGAATAGATAAATACTAATTTTTGATCAATATTCAGTGTCTAGCCATGTTGATTATAAGCCAGATGTCTGAAAAAATCCTAAATTTGCTGAACTTAATTTTTAATTTCACTAATTCTGAATTTGAACCCAAGTCATAGGCAAGGCAAATGGATGTGCTACCTTTACTTCACGGTGCATTTCTTTGTGAATATCAGGATGCTTATATATTAATATAAATGCTACCATTTATCTATTGATCCATCCTCTTTGGATTTATATTTACCAAATCTCATTACTTGATGTTTCTACAATATAATTTGCTGAATTGTTCTGATTAATAGTATTTTTTTAAATTAAACACACTTTCTGCATCTGATCAACTTTCTTGCTTTCATGGTTAAAAGTTAGACAACCATTTCTGCTTCTCATTATTTAATTTGATTGTAATTATAATTTTTAACTCAATCTTTTCATCTCTCTTGAATATATTTCTTGACATTTTATAGTCACAATAACCACACTGGCTCATCAGGACATCATTTGAATTGTTTTATATGAATGTGTAGGTCAGTACTATGAAGAATAAATTTTTCTTCCTATTTTGTCTTATCATGCATAAATATTTGCAGCTTAACAGTTACTTCTAATGCTTAAACTTCTATGAAATTCCAAGCAATAAAACAATTTGATTATTTTTATTAAGATGTCATGAGTGTTAAGAATGATGGACTCATGAACTAAAGGTTTCCAAGGCAAAAAAAATAGAAAAAAATCTATATGATACATTAAATAAAGTTTTTACAGTCTGTTATAAAATTGACTGAATCTTACTGACCATATGTTATAGGCTAAAATAGATAATATTACATAATTATAGTGATTGCAGGCTTTATGTATATATATAATCTTGTAATTGAATATTAATAAATACAGTAACCTATATATATATAAAGTACATTGAATGAGAATATATATAGTAATAAAATCATGTTGTATGTCACATGACCGATATAGCTTGCATTTACCAATATTAATATAAAAGAGCATTTCAATAGCTCAAACAAGCTTTTTTTAAATGATAAATGCTACAAGAGAAAGCATTCAAATTATCTATACCTATGATTGTCTTCATTTCCAGACCAGTTTTGAGCTATGGCTCTCTTCAGTGAGGGACTAGGACACCAGATTCAAAAAACTATCTCAAGATAAGCATTTATCTAAAAGTTAATACTTAAAAAAAGATCTGAAATTTTTAGACATCTACAAGTCTTTAAATTCAGCTCTCCAACTGAAATAATCATTTCTCCTGTAGCATTTATTATAAAAAAAAAAAAGCTTCTTTGAGCTATTGAAATGCTCTTTATATTACATATTGGTAAATGCAAGCTGTATAGGTCATGTGACATACAACATGATTTTGTTACTATTATTATTTTGCTGATGGTAGCTTTGGATAAATTAAATTACAAAGCCCGTTAATATATGGGATATCTGAATTAAGTTCAGACCATATGATTATTTCAATTGGAGAGCTGAATTTAAAGACTTGTTGATGACTAAAAATTTCAGATCTTCTCAAGTATTAACTTTTAGCTAAATGGTTATCTTGAGCTAGTTTTTGAATCTGGTGTCCTAGTTCCTCACTGAAGAGCATCATAGCTCAAAACCGGTTTGGGGATGGAGATAATCATATATAAAGATGATTTGAGTGCTTTCTCTTGTAGAATTTATCATAAAAAATAAACTTGTTTGAGCTATTAAAATGCTTTATATATATTATAATCTTATATTTGGGCTGAATGTTCATCACGTTATATTTCATCAATCTGTGAACTAAAATTTTAAATTTTAATCAATTGTAACCTTAATTATTTAAATCTGTTGTTTGAATCAGTGGTGTGGTCTAATGGCTATTAATTGTATTGAATGAGAATAGGGAAAATTGATAAACAAATCTCTCTAGGATAGTAAATAATCAGATTGTTCAATAAATATGTTAGCTTTGTGCCAGGTTGTGTGTGTATACATGCTCACATATGATTTGACAGATAAATTAGTTTCTGTATTTATGATATGATACAACTTTACTTTAAATATTTTTACTGTTTAATAATAGTTTATCAACAGACTTAAGATTAGAATTATTTTAAAACTAAATATAATTAATCATTAATTTTTTTTTACAGTATTCTAAAATATTAGAAAAAAGTTCAATTTAATTATAATCAAGATTTAAAGGTGGAGATTTGCTAACTTTAGGCAAATATCTCTACTGACAATAAAGAATCTGATTGCCTTATTGATTTATAATCAGCCCCTTGGCTAAATTGTTTATAAATTAGCTAGTAACAACTTGGAGGGGATTATTATTGTTATTTTTTTAAAAATGATTATGGGGGATCATTTCTGACTGTCAAAGAAACCTATCTATTATTTCAAGAACATAAATTATTTAAAATTTATTTTCTATAGTGAAAAATACGAATTTATTATTATTATTGTTAATTAATAAAGTATGGAGTAAATTTTAAAGCACCCTTCATCCACAAAAGAACACATTATGGCCACCAACTGATAATTTGAAAATTAGTTCATAAACAAGACTAAAGTTACAGCAAGAAAATGGCTACCAAGGTTAAGTTAAACAATAAGCAATTCAGGAAATTTGTGTTAATTTTCATAAATTACCTTACAATTCTTTTATCTATAACAGCTGTAAAATATATAACAAATGTTGCTATAGTGAATTTGAAATTGTGATAGAAAATAGTTTTGGAATTTTCACTAATAGAGAATTACAGGCAAACTACATTAAATGTTATATCTGATTTTAATTGCTAAATAACTCTTCTGTACACATATAAAATACTTTATTAAAGTGGAATGGTATTTTAAACTAAATGTATATGCCATTAATTTACTTAATATTATAGAATTTATAGAATACATAGGAAATAATTATTTTATTATGTATAAAATTAGTAATAATAATAATAACTCATACCGGTAATTATGAACGAATAGATTATTAATGCTAGAGTCCTCAGAAATATTTTTGCTAAAATTCTTAATATTAAATGTTATAAATAACTGAAATACAGGCTTATTATATACCTGTATCAATATATGTAATATATAGGTTATATGAGCACAGACTTTCACATGGCCCATCACTCACCAATCTATCTCATATCACTGATACACCTGAACACATATATATCAAAAAAATAAATAATCATCAATATATGTATTTCATACTAAACCAGCAATCACCAGTTGATCCAGATTATCATCTCTACACATATATGCAATAAAATTAAATGTTATAAATTTAATGTTATTAAATGTTATAAATTATCTCAGCTTTACAAAAAATAAACAAACAGGATATGACTTACTTAACTGTAGTAGAATTGTTATGGTTATTAAATGAGACAATATTATCTGCCAATATTATCTCAGCTCCACCTTAGTTTAAAATTGGTAGTTCACTATATTAATGATATTGTGCATTTTAAAAGTACAATAGGATATTTATTAGATAGCTAGATTATATCTTAAACTTACAATAATCTTTTTAAAATCAATGTTCTTCTTCCACATTGCATTTTCTTCCAGTTTAAAAGTGTTAAAAGTTTTTTTTTTAAAAAAAGGAGAGATCATAATTAATTAATGATTTTGGCAACTTCTCTATGATAAAAAATAATTGATTAATAAATGTTTACTTAAAGCAACCAGAATATTGTGATTCTAATAAAATATATTGAAGATGAGGATATTTACAAGTATGTGATAAATAATAAAATTTATAATGATGGTATTATGGAAGATAATCTTCCATGCTAATTACATATTTGAAGTTAAAAGCAGAAGTTGATATCTCTCAATAATTCCATTGCTGTATCCACAAAAAGGGAGAAATAGTTTACTTGAGATATTTATGGAGGAAAAATGTGGTGAGAAATACAAAGTAATTATGATATTATTAAAAGCAAAGAACATCAAAAGGCCTTCAAAATAATTCTGCAGTTTAAATTATTACATTCAAGTTTTTACTTTCTTCACAGAAAGAATATGAAGAAATATTATTTAAACATTTATTTTTATTATGTATTTTTATTATAATCGTGTGTATTTAATATTCATAAGTGATCAGCAGTCGGCTTGCTCATAAAATGTAAAGGCAAAGTAATGGTTATATTTGGGTGCATGTTTACGTTAAAAACTGATCACAAGGAAGATAAAATCATTTATGATAAGATTTCGAACTTTATTATGTTATTTTTTTTTTGCGGTCGGTAAAGCTGAAATTATCAAACGATCACGAAAGGTGAAATTCAATTTTTGATTGAATCTAAGCACATTTAGTATTTTATTATGTATTGTACTATGCAACTGATTATCACTGATAATTATTACCCATTATTAATTTCTTTCAAGTTAATAATTACTATTTTAATTTCCACATATTAATTAATGATTATACTCCATTTGCCAATAAACATCGCATGACCACCTCCTCTTATGCTTGTGTATAACTGTTGTTAAAACAGGCAAAACTCACTATATATATTACCACACATAGCAAGCTAGAGTAATCAATGGATGCCAGAAGGCTTGTGCATAAAATCCCCATCTAGTGCTTAAGGCTCCTCACTGATGAAGGCCATAAGCCAGAAACTAGTCTGGGATATTGGATGAGAGGACACTAGATGAGGATTTTATGCACAACCCTTCTCGCATCCATTGATTACTCTAGCTTGCTGTGTGTGGCAATATGTATAGTGAGTTTTGCCTATTTTATACTCCATTTGTTTGGTGTTTACACTGATAATGTAGACAGTATTTATGTGTGAGAATCGATTGTTGGCATGTTAGATAATCATGATGCAATGTGTTGATATGCTTGTTTTTATAAATCCATGTTATCTCATATGAGGTGTACTGGTAATTATAATGTAATCGGGCTTGGCCACTTGATGGCGTTGTTGGCAGTCAAAAACAATACAATTACGGTTTATGGGGCCATGTGATTTTTAAATCGCTGTTTTTTTTATTGATTGCTATAACTTTTTTTCCATGCCTTTTTAATTTTGTATTTAGTAAACAACAACCTTTTTTTTTATTTTTAAATCATTGTTTTTGGACAAATTATCATCATTCCTCCTTTTTAGTTATTAATTGATCGATTGCTAAAACTTTTTTTGCGATGTCTATTTAGCGACATCTTTCGCTTAATTATTGCTTTCTACATAACAAAACAACTGTGTAGGGTTAGGGTAAGGTTTAGGGTTAGTTTAGGGTTAGGTTAGTTTTAGGGTTAGTGTTCTGTTGTTTGTAATGCTAAAATAAAAAATATCAAAATCGTACAAAAGAAAGAAACTCAAACTTTTTTAAACAACAACAAACACATATAAATGTCTTCTTTACTTATTAAACATGTTTATAATATGTGCTTTCTATGAAATTTACAAAAAATCATGTATATTTTTATTGGACAGCAGAAATACTTGGCTTCTGTTTTCGGCAACTGCGGAAAAAGTTATGCGATCACCAGCCATTTTATGAACTACATGGTATTTCACGTGAAAACGAGATTTCGCACGCGAACTCGGCCGAATTCGTTTTGATGTACCTTCGGCAAGCTTTTACACATTACACCTTCTCTAAATAAGGGTGTAGCCATTTGGAAAATTACTATAAACTCAGGTTTCTTAAAATTATTACAAATACAAAGATTGTGTAATGTATATTGTAAAAATTTGACTAATCAAGCTACACACACATATATATCAAACTGTACACAAAAGATAAGTGTGTGGATTCACAGTAACTGACGCGAAGCAGAAATAGGCTGTATTATTTCTGTGTTACATCATCATCAACAGTCTTCTAATGGCTAAGACAAACATTAGATGTTTTCTATAGCTGTAAGTCAGGCCTTGTAAACGACATTTGTTAGGTGTTTTGGTGAGCCAGAATGCCATCAAGTGGCCAAGCCCGATTAGGTGATAAGAACCGGTGTACTTCTTTCTTTAACCTACATGAAAGTGTTCAAGTCATTATCATGGGTAAATCATGTATATGTCCAAAGATTTATGATCTAATTAAGATCTATAGTGTTACAAAGAATTTTGTTTATTTTCTTAAATAAGGGATTAACCACCCCTTTCCCTTCACATCCTTATAGGTGTTCCAAATAGTGGCACCGGGTATTGGACCATCCATAGTTATGAGTGACCTTTATCTAGATTGCTTACTTATCTGTCTTGGCTCATCATGATGGCATTACATTTCATCCCATTAATTCTTGATGGTTTAATATTTAATAACAATAAAATCATCCTTTAGAAGGTATGAACTAGATACATGAACCATGTCAGCATTAGGCAAATGATGATACCAAATAATAATACCTCTATTAAGTATTAATTTATAATACTATATATTGTACCAGTTTGGCTCAAAATGATATCAAATGATTAAATGTATATACCAAATTCATTGTTGGCTACTCTTAGTTAAGTACGAGTAAACTAACATTTTCAATTGTGTTATAGGAAAGTTTTATAATAGGGTATCAAATAACCAAATTTAGAGTTATAGTGATATTGACTTAGTTTAGGTAGATTTGAGTTATATTACCTGTCCAACATCCTAGATAAATAGAATTAGAAAGTTACATAATTTTCTCAATATGATGAAATAAGCATAATTATCGATGCCTTAAGAAATATTCATCAACTTAAAAATGCCTAGTATTAAGTAATGTCAGCCTACCAGTAATTAAATAGTATACTTGTGATTATCATACAATATATATATATATTTAATTTTGGTATTGAAATCTAATGAAACCTATACATGGTGAACAAAATTTAATAAATTTGTAATAATTTGGAAGGACATCACATGATCACCATTTCTTATGCTTGCTTATAACTGTTATTAAAACAGGCAAACTCACTATACGTATTGCCACTCACTGCAAGATAGAGTAATCCATGGATGCTTGTGCATAAAATCTCCATTTAGTGCCTACTTATCCAATATCCCCAGACTAGTTTTTGGCTTGTGGTCTTCATTGATCTAGGTGCAGTGCTCTAAGATCCAAGGCTCCTCACTGACAAAGGCCACAAGTCAGAAACTAGTCTGGGGATATTGGATGAATAGGACTAGATGAGGATTTTATGCACAAGATTTCTGTCATCCATTGATTACTCTAACTTGCAGTGATTGGCAATATGCATAGAGAGTGCTGCCTGTTTTAATAAGTTGGAAGGACGTAAATTAAAAGAATAAGTGTAAATAATAATACTGTAAAATGTAATGATGTATTGCAACCATAATTTTTGATTCAAGGAGATATTCTTTTATTAATAGTAGAATCATGCTAATAAATTTTTTTTTATATAAACTTTCCTTTTGAGAAATTTGATAAAGGATATATATATATATATTGAGTCCGCCTCCAGGATATTCTTAGCACCCTCCGCCTTCGGCCACCAACCGCTGCCTTGGTTGGTGACTTTACAGCCTCCTGGGATTAAGGGCCATGCTTTATTTTTGTCTGTCATAATTGTATAATTGGGAAAAATCTTTATCATTTACACAAACATTCATTCTGCCTTATCAGGCACTGAGAAGAAAGACCATGGTGTTTCTTGATCTTAAACTCAGAGGTATGACGACTTTTTATTTAGGTACTTATAACTGCAGATCACTTTCAAGTGAAGGAAGATTGCAAGAATTAGAAGAAGAACTCTCTTATATTAAATGGGATATTATTGGACTTTGTGAAGTTAGAAGAAAAGGTGAAGAGACAATTGATTTAAAAAGTGGACATATGCTCTATTATAAAGGCACAAATATTGGAAATACAAGTGGAGTAGGATTCATTATAAATAAAAAGTGGAAGAACAATATTGTGGAGATTGATGGTGTATCAGACAGAGTGGCAAGATTAGTTATACAACTTAATAGCAGATATCAAATGCAGATAATTCAGGTTTATGCCCCAACAAGTTCTCACAGTGATGAAGTAGTAGAAGATTTTTATATGGATGTACAAAAGGCTTTTGATCAGAGTAAACAACATTTTAAAATTGTTATGGGAGATTTTAATGCTAGAATTGGTAAACAAATGAAAGATGAAAGTGTTGTAGGTAATTTTGGTTATGGTAATAGAAATGAGAGAGGACATAGACTTGTGGAGTTTGCAGAGAAGGAAAAACTTTATATTATGAATTCTTTTTTGAGAAAAATGTTAGAAGGAAATGGACATGGAAGCATCCTAATGAAGGTACAGCAGAATTGGATTATATTTTGACTAACAGGAAATACATATTTCAAGATTGTAATGTTCTTAATAAATTTAATACAGGAAGTGATCATCGATTAGTAAGGGGTAAGATACATGTTAATGTAAAACTAGAGAGACAAAAATTATTAAGAAAAACTATATTTACAGTTGATATTCCTAATCTTCAGAAACATTCTAATGAATTTAAATTAGAACTTACAAATCGGTTTCAAGTATTAGTAGATTTTGAACATGATTCAGATTTGAATGAAATTAATATGAAAATAACTGATACACTTTTAAAAACTGCAACAAAGATAGCTGGTAGAAAAAAGCAGCAATTGACTAATAAAATTTCTACTGAGACTAGAGAACTTATGAAGAAAAGAAGGAATATGAAGATATGCAAGAATGATGCATTAAAAAGAATTGAATATCTCGAATTTTGTAAAATGGTGCAGAAAAGAGTTGAAAATGATATAAGAAAGTATAACTGTGAACTAGCAAGAAAAGCTGTAGAAGAAAATAAAAGTCTTAAGAATGTAAAACAACATTTTGGTATTGGTAGGAAATTTATATCTGCAATAAGGAAAAAAGATGGAATTATTACTAAAAAGAGGGATGACATTATGAAATTGGTAGAAGATTTTTATCAAGAATTATATAGTAATAAAGAACAAGTACCTCCTATATCTATTACATCTTCCGAATTGCCCAGAATTTTAAATGAAGAAGTGAGAAATGCAATTAAATGTATGAAAAAAGGAAAGGCTCCAGGTAATGATGGAATTATAATTGATATATTAAAAGAAGCAGGTGAAGAAACAGAAAAAATATTAGCAAAGTTATATACCAAATGTCTAAATGATAAAGATGTACCGGATGATTGGAAGAATGCAGTAATAATATTAATATTTAAAAAAGGTGATAAAGAAGATATTAGAAATTACAGACCTATCAGCCTTTTATCAGTTTTATATAAAATTTTTACCAAGATAATTACAACTCGTCTACAGAGAACCTTGGATTTTCACCAACCAAGAGAACAAGCTGGATTTAAAAGTGGTTTTAGTACAGTAGATCATATTCAAGTATTGAGAGAAATTATAGAAAGGACAAATGAATATGAGTTGTCATTATGTTTTGGATTTGTAGATTATGAAAAGGCATTTGATTCTATAAACATTTCTTCAGTGATTAAAGCATTGGATCATCAAGGTATAGATCCAGGATATTGTCATATTTTAAAGAATATTTATAAAAATGTAACAGCAACAATTAGATTACATAATGATACTGGGAAAGTCAACATTGAGAAAGGTGTAAGACAAGGTGACTCCATATCTCCAAAACTTTTTACAGCAGTGCTGCAAGAAGTATTTTGTGGATTAAAATGGGAAACTAAAGGAGTGAAAGTAAATGGAGAGTATTTAAGTCATTTAGATTTCGCAGATGATGTAGTTGTTTTTGCAAATAATGCTTCCGAGCTGCAGGAAATGTTGCAGGAATTATCAGATGAAAGTAGGAAAGTAGGACTAAAGATAAATGTTAAAAAGACTAAAGTAATGTTTAATCAATTTGCTCCAAATATGAAAATAAAGATTGATTATGATGAATTAGAACAAGTTAAGAGTTACAAATACCTTGGTCAGATTATTAATACAGATGGAAACATAATAGAGGAAATTAATCATAGAATTAAACTTGGTTGGAGTGCTTTTGGTAGAAATAACTTGATATTAAAAGGAAATATGCCTATGTGTTTGAAAAGAAAGGTTTTTAACAAATGTGTTTTACCAGTTCTTACTTATGGATCTGAGACTTGGACACTTAATAGAAGATCAATACAGAGACTTCAGACCACTCAAAGAAGTATGGAGAGATGTATGTTGGGAGTAACAAGAAGAGATCGAAAACGCAATGTATGGGTAAGAGAACAAACAGGTGTTACTGACCTCATTGAAAAAATTAAAAGATTGAAGTGGAGTTGGGCTGGACATATTGCTAGAAGAGGTGATAATAGATGGACAATTGAAATTTTAAACTGGATTCCAAGAGATTGTAAAAGACCCAGAAGGAGACCACATGTAAGATGGATGGATGAAATAAGAAAATGTGTAGGGGTGATGTGGAGAAGAGAAGCTAAAGATCGGAGAAGATGGATTAAACTTGGAGAGACCTTCATCCTGCAGTGGATTGATAATGGTTGATAATGATGATGATGATGATGTATTGAGTGTGTAAATATTAATTGTAAATGAAATTTGTTTTAAAATTTAGTAAGTTGTCAGTAACCTTATTGCTAAACACTATCCATATTATTATTATTGCTATAGCCACCATCATCACTCAATATTGTTCATGTTATTATATGTTCAGCATATTATTAATAAATTTTACTAAACTCTTATATTTAGAGCACATAAAATTTTACTATTTTCTGATTAAAATATCGTTGGTATTATGCAGAGATACTACTTTAAAGTGATGTCTTAAAAATCAAATATTTGATCTCAAAAAAATAATATCCCAATATATTGTAAGATACAATCATTCACTGAGCTTAGTCATACTGATCAAAGAGGTCAACTTTACATTATTCTTAGATGTTATTATTGTCCCTTTATTATTGTTGTAATTGTGATCAAAATATTTTAAAATTATCTAATGGTTAACATGAATATTACGTTAAGCTTATTATTATGGATTTGTTGAGTTATTAAAAAGATTAGAGTTTGTTATTATTATTGCCAGTAGAGAAGTTAGATATTCTGTAGTAATTCTCCTTATGTAATATGGTTTATTTTAATTCTCATTTGGATAGTCATAAAATCCCTCCAGCTGATCCAGATATACATTAAGAAATTGTTAAATTCTAAAATCTTATGAACCCTGAGAAATTATTGACTAATCATTTTAAACTTTGATTTTGTTTGTCAGACTGATTTCTTTAGACATTTTGATATACATTACCTTAGCCCTTATCTTTATTCTTATTGCTCTTATTGATTAATTAAAATCCCAAAGATTTAAACCCTTTTCTTCGATTATTTAAACTTAGAACTCCTTGTTTTTGTTTTAGTAGCATCATATTAGTAGTTCAGGATCCTTATTTCATTGCAAAATTAACTACTTGTTTCTTTAACAGATTCCATTTCTCTTCTTCTCATTCTTAGGTCTATTCATTAATCATTTACATTTGTTATCCTTTTAATCTTCTACATCTTTATTCATTTGTCATTTCATTTCATTCTGCTAATTTTTATGATCATTTCCTAGACTGCAATCTTCCTGATTATTAATCAGCTCATGTAATTGCAAGTTAAACACATCTCTTAATATTATTATCTTTCATATATTGAAAGTTAGCTTAATTCATATGCTTTATGTAATGTTAGAATATAAGGGATTTAGAGGTCAAGTCAGCCCACTCTGTTCTTATATTCATATTTATTCTGTTTTATTTTATTTGTACTTTATTATATGTCCTGTTCTCATGCTAATTCAGGTAAAATAAGGCTATTATGAGCTATGGGGGTTACAATATATATATATATATATATATATATATATATAATGCTATTGCTACTTATATATATATATATATATATATATATATATAAGTAGCAATAGCATTCCAAAAATTCCATTAAATTCTGAACTGTCAGTTTTTGGCTGTATGCTGGTTTAATAAATTAAAGAAATTGGCTATTGATAAACTTTTATGATATAAAGTTATGGATTTTTGAAACCATCTTCTGATTCACATAAAATCTTCATTGTAAATTTTTCGAAATTATTACATTTGGTTAATAAAAAAAAATCATACTAAAATCCTACTCTTTGTATCAATTGCCTGAAATTACTTGAAATTGTGGATAACAGTAAATTTTATACAATATCTTATGTTTGCCATATATATGAATATACATGCAATACAATTTAGTTTGAAAAATGTACTCATTAAGATATCAGAAAAAATAATTAAAAAATATAACCATGGAAATAATAAACAGACAGTATCATGAAAAGAGGATGGAAGGGAGGAGGGATTTTGTGCAAACACCTAACTGATTGCATGACTATTGAATGGGCAGTCAAGGAAATTTGCTGCGTGAGAGATAATTCATGATGAGGCCCATATATCAATGTAAATTTATTGATTTCTATATTTTCAAAAATTGTTATGTTTGATTAACTAAAAAATAAATCAAATTTTAAATGTAATTGTCTTGCCTTCCTTTTTTATTTACTATAATTGATTCCAAATCAAATTATGTATAATGAGACCATGAATATACAAAATCCTAGGTAAACTGAAAGCTTTTTGAAATGTTCACACACACACAAAAAAAAAAAAAACATTTACAAAAAAATAATTTTATCACTTTAATGATAATTATATGAGACATAATATATATAAATTATGATCATTTAATTTAATTATACTAAAAGTTATGCAATACATAAAACAGAGATGGTCATGATTCCTAACTTTGAATAGCAACGTTTGCCACTCTAATAATATAACAGAATTATTTCTACACCTGATATAGTAGTTAAACAAGGCAAAACTCTCTCCATACAGTAGTGCCACCCTATGCCAAACAGAGCAATCAATGGATGCCAGTAGGCTTGTGCATAAATCCCCATCTAGTGCCTACTCATCCAATATAGTAGTATAATTAACTTTGATCAGAATGATGGCAAATTAATTTTATTTATATGACAGACTTAATGGATATTAATTGTTCAGAATATTGTTGTTTTAAATGAGTATATCATTCTTATTTTTTTGTAAAAAATCTATAGTTATCAAGAATTGTGATTTAATTTGATGGATTCTGGAAAGTCAATGTTCAATTTAAAAATTTGGTTGGAAACACTTCTTTTGTAGAGGAAGATGGTGATATGGTGAATGTGTATTTCTTCTGCAGTAGAAATCTTGAAGGTGAAACGCCTGTTTAAGAAATGAGTGTAAGTTTTTTAGAACTAAATGAAAGACAGAAATCCTGAACCACTTTCTAGAAGTGAGACACAGACATGTGTATTGTTTTCATAATGAAAACAGCTGAATATCATATCCTATATATTTACCATGAATTTAAGAAATATTATATATATATATATATATATATATATATTATATATATATATATAATTACACATGGGAACTATTTCCAGCATCTAGTTAATTGTTACCTTTTTAGAATAATTCATATTTTATTTATATTTTATTATAACACATAAGTAAGTATAGAACATATTTTGAATGATATTATTTTCCTCTTCTCTCTTCTTCAGATATTGCTGGCTGAGCAGAGAGATTGATTCAATGACTAATAAATTTAAAGTGACCCTAATCAAATATGCTCTGCTATCAATCTAGGAGACAAAAAATAATCTTGACTTGTTTTTAATAAATTTAAATTAAAAATTTTATTTTGAAGTTCACTTTACGAATCTATCTGTGAAGTATTTTAAACACTACTGCCATAAAAATGTAAAAAAACAAAGACATTTCAAATCCTTTTTGATGATAGTTTCATTTCAAAAACTTCAGCTTTTCCACAACTTTTAACAGGGTTTCCTTTATTGCCACCAAGTAGCAGCTGTATAATTATAATAAATCTCCAGATACAATCTATTATTTTCAAATATTGTCAAAATATTAATTGCGTGAGTTAAATGTATTCATTGTAGCTTATTTTAATCTGCAAATATTGTTCAAATTAAAGAACTTAATCAATTCATCTGTATCTATCATCAAAAGTATTTTCAGTAAATTTAAATCTATACTAAATGATATTTCTAATAACATTATAGATATAAAAAACATCCCATGAATTTAAATTATACAGTGATTCTTTCAGATGCAACCACTATTTGTATTACACCATTTCTTTCAACTATTATATATTATTTCTTGTTTACTCATGGTTATAGGATGCTATAAAATGGAGTAGTACAAATAGTATTTACTCTTGAAAAAATATATCAAAGTTATATTCAGGAATAACTTGGTTGTACTTTAAAGGTAATTAAATAACATCTTTAGAACATTAACTCCACACATAATACCATTTCACATTTTAAAGTAGTGAATTGTTTATTCCATAAGTTACAAACAGAAACTTATCATTATCCTTGCATAATTAACCAAACCAAATATATCTTTAAGATTTCATAAAAATATTCTAGTTGTTGACAGACTTGTAAAACCACATATTAAAGAAAATAATACATTCCTCTCAACATAACTTTAACATCATGTAAAAACTTCCTGAAATGTCTGAGATTTCATAAAACCATATTAAGTTAGACCTGGTCATATATTTCCTATACTTCAAAGTTTCATTTGCTACTTACAAAAAGTAATTTAGGTATGTTTGATACTGACATTAATGTAAAAATTTTAAAATATTTTAAAACTTGTAAAAATATTGCTAAAGTAGTTTTAATGAAAATATTGATCTACTAAATTTTCTTAACTGCATCTTGGTCTCTCTTCTAAACTAAGCTTACTGTGTTTTGCAGATAATTTTATTCTGCCTAATGTTTATGAACCTTTAGATTGTACTTTTTATTTCATTTTTCCATGTTAGTTCCAATCCAGCTTCTCTACCTAATATAGCAAAATACTTACTTTTTTTTTAAAAAAAAGATTCTTTAATACCACATCCTTCCTTTTTAAAGTAATTATTTAAAAAATTCATCTTTTCCTCCCATATTGCTTGTTTCTACCGTATAGTAAATATTTGAAATGCTGTATAGCTATATTATTCAAGCCACAATAAGGAGTGTGACTGGAATAATATAGCCATGGGGCATTTTTATTGAATTCAGCTAACATGATGCATTATTTCTATTTTTTATAGTATAGTAAGTATAAATAATAATAACATCATCTTGAAACAAATAACTTGCATTAAGTGAATATGAAAAGTGATTATTATTATTATTAGTTTGACTTTTATTTTTTTCTCTCTCAATGATATATCTTTCATTTATTATATTACTATTATTATTATTATATTTAGTAACATAGCCTTCTATGATTGATTTAAGACTGGTCACACTAAAAGATATTGAGCAGAAAGTTGTGTAATATAACATTTTTAAGAAACTAAATGATTTTATTCTATCAAAGCTAACCACCTCACACCATGTTAGAAAATGGCACTGTGACTTTCAGCCTATTTTTCTAATACAGGAATTCATTATTTTTAATGAAATATTTATTTTATCAAAAATCATTTTTGGTTGCTTATAAGGAAAACTTCAGAGTCACTTATGAACAGTGATCATTGGTTTCCATATTTCATCATCACAACATCTATATTTTATAGTTGTAACTCACAGTTATTTTACTAACAGTCTATTCAAGTAAATAGCTATATGTATTTCTCTGGTCTATCACATATAGTAGAGGCATTTTATATGGCTGCATTACATAATTCAGTGCAGGGATAAATGGGTAAACCTACAGACCATAAATTGCAACTCAATTCTGTCATTTTTAGTGGTGAACCTTTTTTGAACTCCTAAGCAAAGAATTTGAATATTTTATACATTCCACAGTATTACAATAATTTAAGATTTTTTTGGATTAAACAATTAGAATAAATCATGGTGGTGTTTTATCTGTCTAATTTTGATGAAATAGTTTACTCTATTTATCTTTTGCTGAAAACCAGTATGGAATTTTTTTTATAGGTCAATGCTACCATCATTGCAATCCTTTACATGCAAACTGCTTACATTTAGCTGTAAGAACTAAACCATCAGCATTTCTAAAGAATATTCTTGAAATCTTTCAAGATTAATTTGAGTCACTACCTAAAGCAGTTATTAATAAATTTAAAACTAGAATTAGGACATTCCCTTTAAAAATGCTATACCCCATTATAAAAATTCAAATAATTAACGTTGTCTTTAAAAGTCTCCTTGTTTATTTTCTAATGAGCATTATGTAAATCCAAATGTATGATATTTATCAACTCAAGTACTTATTAATTAATATAATTTGCTATTCTATTTGCAGAGATGGTTGGAATTTGATCTGGCCCAAACAATTTTTATCATTCATAAAAGTTTAATGTATATCATTATGTTAACAAAATCCCAAAAGAAAACATTACACGATCCCAGTTCATTTAGTGTTTTTAACGATTATATTGTTTCAGTTTATCATTTATTGTAAGCTTATTAGATGGTAGTGCTTATTAAATCCTTATCTAGTTTTGTCCTGTCTATATCTCCAGATTCATTTTTGACTAATGACCTTTGTCAATGAAGAATTTGGGATCTGATCTAATATCTATTGATTATTCAAGATGAAGGAACTGGAGTTGTAACAGCATGCTACCAAATCCTTCAACCTTGTAAGTGACTTGTTAAATACCCTATTATATTCTGGAAGATTTTTCTTTACGAAGTTTATTCTTGAGCGTTTTGATATGATTGATCATCTATGTATTAGTTTCATTGAAAATTCAATACAGCGATGTAAAAAACATCATGTATCTTTGTGTAGTCTTTGAATGCCACTTTTTATTAATAAAACTATAACCAAATTTGAAGTTATTTCATGTCTTGTATTACTTACAAATTTTTTTTTTTCAACTTCCTTCAGGTACAATTCTTACTAAACTATTCTTAAAGTCCTTAGACTTAAGTTTAGAACTGATCTTACATATATCTTAGTCTGGAAAAATATATTCCACCTATTCCAGAAATATATGTACTTCAAACAATATACACTATTAGTGTTTTTGTAAACAATGAATCAAACTGAAGGTGCTGCATGGTTATATTAAAGATTTCAATCAGTACAATACCTAGGCAGATTTGCCAATAATAAATATATTTAAAAAATAATCAAGATTACTCAATACATCCAGATTTAGATATTCACCCTAAATTTTTAACAGAAAAAAATTAATTAAAACAAAATTCGGACACCACTTCTGTGCTATTAGTTATGTTCCCACTGCATATTAGTTATGATGAATTTGATTATCTCAGGGTCATTGTAAATGACAATTTTTTGCAAACACTTTTAAATTATGCTCAAATAATGTTTAAAATTTAATAATTTAATTAGAAATGTCTTAAATTAATTAACCCTTTAACATTTATTATTATTTTGATATGCCTTTATTAATAAGACTTTATATTCAAAGTTAAAAATTATGCAACCACTTTTAACTTCCTTTTACCATTGGGAGTAAAACCCAATATTTCATGTCAATGTTAAGGTTTTGTATTCAAATTACTCTGCCTGAATAGTTGCATAGATCTTATTTCAGTTTAATATCTATATATTTTATTATCCCCAAGTTTTTGTTAACTGTAGGGATATTTTTTCTGGGTAAGAATATTAATAACAACAAATCATTCAATTGTGCCAACTCACACAATATATAATAAAATAAGAATGACACTTGTCTAGTCATATTTATTGCCTTAGTTTATTTTAAAACCCAATCCTTGAGCACATTTTTTTGTGTCTGAAGCTTTATGCTGATTTGAATTCCAAATTTTTAATTTAAGTGTAAAAATTAAAGATGGTAATTGGAAGCATAACTGCATTAGTTCCAGATTTGAATCCCAAACCTCACCGATTAAAGCAAAACCAAAAATGGATCGTGTGATATGGTATCTGTTAAACATTGATTATATAAGCTTACTAAAGATGGCACTAGAATAGAGAGCTGCTTCTATTTTATTATATAATGTATGAGCTGAAAAATTAACCAATTTATTAAAATTAAAAATTATGAGAATAATTTTAATTTTATCATTGTGGAATTTATTTATTATTATAAATTTTTCTGATTTATTCTAACTTATTTTATATATTTTATTTTAGAATACAAATATTCACAACCAATAGAAAAGTGTCATCAAGGATATGTCTGGAGCGAGAAATATAATAGATGTGTAACATGCTTGCCATTGCACATTTTTGATGGACAAAAATGTGTATATACTGGTCCACAATTAATATAACTAACACATTTTTGTTGTATTATTATATATTTAATGTAAGGCTTTAATAATAATAATAAAATATGATACATAATATTGTTTTTTCAGATAATATAAAATGCAATAAAAAAATAAACAAATTTTACTGGAACACTCTTTTTAACATATTAATTGATCATTTGAAAGGTCATGTGATTCAACAAATACCAGAATTAAAAGACAGGTTCATGTCAAAAAAATTTTAATTCTCCAAGTCTATCATTGTTCATAGGCAACTTAATCAAACAAAGATCAAGATATGTTGTGCAACATTGGTTCTAATGTCTGCGTTTTTGTCAATTTAAGAGAGAGAATATTTCTTTATGGGGAAATACTTATTAACAATTAAATTAGCTGCACATAGAGTTATATTACATTCTATCAATGCACTATAAAGACATTAAAGTTTCAGTTAAAGTTGCTCTATAAAATTTTAAAAATAAAATGGCAAAAATCATAAAACTGGTTAATATGTTCTTCAACTTGCTAGATGTAAATTATACATTGGCTATTATAAAGTCACACTTTCATTGGGTTGAATATGCAATCAACAAGCCTTAGAAAATAGTTTAATATCAAAATATTCTCAAGGTTTAAACCTATAATAATTTTTTTATATAGCTTCAAAATCTAACGAAAATTATTTCATTTTATTTCTTCTGCTCCAAAGTCATCTATTATAAGCTTGAGTAATTATTGATACTAGATGGCAGTGCTGTATTCAAATTCTCATATTAGTTTCAGTTAGTGACCTTCTTTAATGAGAAACCTTGAATTTTGGCCCACCCACCCCCATTTGGGAATTTAAACATAGCACTACCATTCATCAAGCTCATGATAGATGGCTCTGGGGTAGAATAAAATTAATGAATCATTGTTGCCAATAAATATATTAAAAGAAGACAAAAATGTCAAAATTGTATGTGGTTAACATAAAACGGAGAATGCTAAAGTATATAGTTTATGTTTAGTATACAAAAAAATTAATTTGGATTTAAATATTAATATATTTTTGAATCAGATTGAATAATATAAATCTGGGGATTCTAATAATTAACTAAGTTTACAATAAATAGTTGAGTATCTTAAATAGAATAAAATACTATTTTTAATTAGAATGATATGGTTTTAATTTTTCATATGCCATTCAGGTAGTTAATGTATACATGTATTTATATATATGCATTTAATTACATATGTATATACACTTTTGCATATATAATTTATTACAACTAAATATTATAAAAATTAACATTTATATGATTATGTTATCAGATACTTTTAATTATCATGTGATCACCATTTCATATGCTTACACATGCTGTTAATAAGAGTACCAAACTCTTTATACAGTAGTGCCACCAAGTGCAAGCCTTCATAATCAATGGATGCAGGAAGGTTGTGCTTAAAATTCCTATTTAGTGCCTACTCATCCAATATTCCCAGACTAGTTTTTGGCTTGTGGCTTTCATCAATGAGGAACCTTGGAATTGAGAGCACTGCACCTAGATCTTAGGATCTAATGCAACTCTCCAGCAGCCATCTTTTACCTATTTGGTTAACTATAAAGCTAGGAACCCAAGATAAAAAACAGCATATTTCCAAAACAAGCTCATTCATTTATATAGTCATATAGATATGAACTCCATCAGCTATACATTTTGGTATCTTTATTCAGCCTATAGGATAATGATGACTGTGGTTTCTGAAAAACCAAAGACACCAAACTGTATAGATGCTGAACTGAGTTTATATCTATAATATAAGTGAATGACTTAGCATTGGAAACATTAGAGTGTTTTCACTTTGCTCTCCTAGCTTTATAGTTAACCAAATAGGTAAAAGGTGGCTGCTGAAGAGTTGCATTAGACCCTAAGGTCTAGATGCATTACTCTCTCCCAAGGCTCCTCACTGATGAAAGCCACAAGCTAGAAACTAATCTGGGGGTGTTGGATGAGTATGCACTAGATAGGGATTTTACGCACAAACCTTCCTGCATCCATTGATTACAAATGCTTGCACTTTGTAGCCCCTACTGTATGGAGAGTTTGGAACTCTTATTAACAGCATGTTTAAGCATATGAAATGGTAATCCTGTGATATTTTGTGTTAGACATTATACTAGATTTTTTTTTGTTTTGGTCATCAAATATATTAATAGAGATTTTTAAAACTGATTTAAATAATCAATGTATGGCAGGATAACATTTATTAGCCTTTTGACATCCAGTTAGTTCTACACAATGTTGAAATAAAAATGTAAAAACTAAATAAAGAGATGTGGTTTATCCGCAGCTGGAAAGTTAAGTAGTCTGATTGGAAATTTCACTGTTCAGTCCTTAAAATGTAATCTCAATTCTGAATTGTAATATATTTTTAAATTCTACAAGAACTAAAGTTTAAAATGCAAGTCTTGAAAAGAACAGTTATTGTTTATATCATATAAATCATGAAATAAACAAAAATCCCCTGAGAGCTTAATGGATTCAAATAATCATAAATAAGATTTGTCTATACAACTATATTATATCCGTCTTTACAATCATTTTCCTAACAGAAAATTTCATCGTTAATACATATAAGCAGTTTATTTACGTCTGTCACGGTAATAGTAAATATGCTTCGAAAATCAGTCATGTTTGCGTCATACCAGCATTCTCGTAAAAAAAATTATCCTTTTTATTAATTGATTGACCTGAATCTCAAAATCACATCATATACATTTAATTATAAAAAATTAATTTGAAAAACTTGAATATTAAAAAAAAAAACTAGAGATAGTGGGAGAAAAAATGTAGGATTAATGTAATACTTTTTTCCTCTTTAAATTGTTTGAAGGTAAAACAATATTTCATTTTTATAGTTAATAATTTCCTTGAATATATTGTAATCTCATTACAAAAAGAATTATTATTATTATCACGGTAAATTAAATTTTGTCAACCATTCACATCTTATTAAATTTTATTTGTATTAAGAATAAAAAGGATAAAATAAAGTGTAATAAACGATTGAAATATTAAAGATATAATTGCTCTTAGGATTAAATGAAATATAAATAAATAAAGAGATTACAAAATTTATAAGAAATATTTGATGAATAACATTTATTTGTTTTTCTTTTTGTTTTCTTTAACATAAAGTGAATTAAAGTCTATTTTACATAGGTCCATGCACATATATTTCTTATTGCCCATAAATGATCTATCCGTCTGGTATAAGAATTCCTTCAATGATCATTGAATTAACTATCCTGCAGGAATATAGTTGGTATTTGTGTATACGAAAGATGAAAACTTCCTCTATTCTGTTGACAAAAGAATGTGTTTCCAGACATTTTTGTATATAATAAAGATGAGAAAGAAGTATACATATTTTTATATATAATAGAAACTAAGATTATTCTATCTTTTTTTTTTCCATATGCCATAGCATCGGCCGAGAGGCGAACCCACAACAACCATCTGCAAACAACTGCTTGCATGCAAGGCGGCTGTGCTGAATTCTCGGCTAACAACGCTTGACAAGATTATTCTACCTTTTTCTTAACAATAAGTAAGAATTTATTCCTAGACCTCTTGTTTATAACAGGTTTGATTATTTTTTCTGCCTGTAATCATGCAGCCATGTGTGTATTTTACTTATTTTAAATATATGTATTCTAAAAGAGAGAGATTTTATCATTACGTGTATAAATTATAAAGTTATATTCATGCAACGGAATAAAATTGAATGAAACATAATTAATAAAATTAAAACTTTGACCCACCTATCTACACTATCTATTCTACCAAAGATATAAACAATTTTGAATGAACTTTGTATACATGTGTCACTATAAAAGATCTGACCAGTTCATATTTAAATGACTATTTATTGTAAAATTATTTTATTAAGATTAGGTATAAAGTAACTCTCTAGTTGTTAATGAAAAGAAATGTTATTTTGTTAGAAGCAACGACTGTTACTGTTTAATAATATTTATTTACTTATTGTAATTAGTTTGAAAAAATTATATTTAAAATATAAAGCATTAACATTTTCCATAATTATAGCAGTAGCAACTTATATAGCCTTTACATTTTATGTTTGAGATTGGCATACTGTAACAGGAATATACTTAGTAGAATGGTAGACAAAGTAGAAATGATTATGAACCTAGATTTAAATATTAAAAGATAAAAATGTATTATCATCATGGGAAATTGCAAAGGTGTTTGATGAGTTGATAATTCAGAAGTTTATACAAAAATCTATGAAAGATCTGCATCACATTTCTTGAATGGTTGCTGATCTTCAGAATATTGATTTAATGGATATTTTATTAAATATTCTGAGATAAATTAACATTCTTATTAAATTTTTAGTAATATTATTGAGTCCCACTTAATCATATACACATCTTGGTATGCTTATTCTGAAAAATTCATTTTACATCTACAATTTGTATCATATGAAATTATCAAGAGTTAAGCCATAGAATAACCTCTACTAGAAGAGAGTATAAATCAGTAGCAAAAATTATCTTAAAGTGGATCATAATCATTATCCCCATAAAATTGCTTTGCTTCTCATGCTGATGCACAATTTTGATCATTCAAACACATCTTCTTTAATCCTTTCTTGACATTCTCATATCCATAAGCCTTTGACTGCTCAATGAGAGGTCCTGACCACATTTTGATATAATAGATATCTACTCATATTTATATATTATATAATATCAAAATTTTTTTTAGCAAGCACTTAATTACAAACTCCCTCTTCATAAATATCTGAATAAATGTCAATTTTTATTTATTAAGTACAAAAATATCAATGACATTTTTCTTTTTAAATAATTTCTAATAAAGTCATCTTTTTAAGCATTCACCACATTTTACTCATGTGCCATGATATTATATTTTAAACATTGATGCCTAATCTCAGTATTCAAAATACATATATTTATAGATTATGAAAAATATTAGTTAATTATTCCTATGAATATATATCTACTATCCAGTTTTCATTAAATACAAGAAGCCCTTCATAATAAATGCAAACAATAATTGGTACTAATTTAATATGTGTTCTACACTATTTTAAGCAAAGCATCTGGAACACTGTATTTTGGGTGGTATTATACTTTTTTTTTATTGCTTGGTTGTGTCAGCAATAGTTGTGAGGTTCCCCATGATATATAAAATGCTTACTAAATCAGTACCAAATGATCTATGACATGTTAGGGCAATGAGCAGAACTTAAGCTAACTCATAAAGATGACTTAATAAAAATGTCAACTAGAAGCTATTAATAATTTTTTGAATATCTGAAATCTGAAAGTACATATTAATTGCAAATTCTAAAAATGTAAGATTGTGGTACACAAATAAACATTTTTAAAAGAAAAAAACTTTATCAAAATCTCTACAAATATAATACTATCAATGACATGTTTGAATTTAATTAAATTTATATTCAATACCATAAGTTGTAAAAAATATAGTAATTTCTAATGTAATGAAAATAATTACTAATCGCTCAGTATTTATTAAAATTTGATTGGTATAAATAAGTGTACTGATAATGTGTGTCATTTCATCAATAAATAAAAATAGCAAACTATCATATTTGGAAAACTGCATAGACTTAATCTAAGTGATGAAATACAGTTAGATGAAATGCATTCCAGAAGCCACTACCATATATTTATCACTGACTACAGTGATATGTTTAAAGTCCTGCAAAATATATGTTATTTATAGAGCTTGCACAATAAACTCTTAACAAGCTTTGAAGAATATACCCAACCTCAGTCTGGTTTCTGCTACTGGTGTCCTTAGTGAGGTGCTAGGATATTCAATCATTAGATTAAAAATACCAGGAAAAACCCAACCCTTTATCTAATGAATAACTATTAAGTAGAAACTCTGAAATTTTCAGACATCCATATGTCTTCCAATCCATCTATCTAACTTAAATAGCCATATGGGAACTAAGTTTAGATACACCATATATTAATAGCTTTAGCAATATAAAATCATCAAAGCCATCATAGCAACAAAAAAAATCAAGTTAGATGCCACGTGATTTAATTTAATAAGCTTGTGTTTACAAATGTTATATGTAGAGCTCATAAAACAAACTCTTAACAAGCTTTATAAAATACCCCCAACCTCAGACTGATATCTGTTACTGGTGTCCTCAGTGAGGTGCTACTTAAGTTAGATAGCTGGATTGGAAGACATGGATGTCTGAAAATTTCAGAGTTTCTCCTTAATAGTTATACATTAGATAAAGTGCTGGGCTTGTCCTGGTGTTTTAATCTAATGATTGAATATCCTAGCACCTCATTGAGGATTCCAGCAGCAGAAATTGGTCTGAGGTTGGGGGTATTCTACAAAGCTTGTTAAGAGTTTGTTTTGCAAGTTCTATATATAACATTTGAAAACACAAGCTCATTAAATTAAGTCATGTGACATCTGACTTTATTTTGTTTTTGTAAAGTATATGTTAAATATAAATTTAAAACATTAACAAACTCTCCATACAATATCTGTCACTCAGAACAAGCAATAGCATCAATGAATGCTATAAGCTTTCTACATAAACTCTATCTAGTATCTACTCATCCAATATCTTCAGATTAGTTTTTAGTTTGTGACATTCATTAGTGAGGAGCTTTGATCTGAGAGTACTGAATCTAGATTTGGTAGAGTGCTCTCAGATGGAATGTTCCCATAGCTGAAAGCAGCAAGCTAAAATCTAGTATAGGGGTATTGAATGAATAGGCAGGCACTGGACATGATTTTAAGCACAAACCCTCAAGCATCCACTGATTACAAGGCTTGCACTGGGTCCACTATTATATAAAGTGTTTGCTAGTATGTTAACAATTTGTGTAAGTATAGAAAATAGTGATAATGTGATATATTAGTGGTTTGAATGTAAATTCTCTATCCATCCAATTATCTACTTATCTTTCTCCCTCTTTACGTATAGTGTAATGGCTAGGAGGAGGATATAAACAAAAAACGCATATAACAACTAGATTTCAATTACAGGGATACAAGGTATTATATTGCTAATAGGTAGAAAACATCAGAGCTTTTAAGGTAAGTAGGGTTAGCTAGTTAACTTTTCTGGTTCACTGAATCTATTTCATTATCATATTCTACATGGGTACCACAAGAAGTGAAGTAAAACTTGGATCTCAAGAAACAGAATTCAAATCTCTCTAATTTAATATAAATGATTTTTTTTAAAAATTCAAAATATTACTTTATTTTCTCTACTTCAGTTTTGAATTACATACAGTATTCCCTTTCATAATCTAAGCCAGTATTGTAATTAATACTAGTGCTATTTTCTTTTACTGCCAGGTCGTTTACGTAAATGCGCTATTATTTAATCTCCTAGTATTTAATGAACCAAAATATGAATCAATATTCAAAAGAATTTGTATAATAAAATAAAAATAAAATTTATTTCCAAAAATTATAAATCATAATAACAATCCACAATAGTATTAGGATTCAAACTTAAGATATCTTCTTCATTAACTATGTTCTAATTTACCAGATTCTATCATCTATGAATTTAAATGATTACTTAATTACTTGATTATATATTTAACTTCTGTATTTTAATACCATTAACTATGTTGTGCAAAACAAATTAATGATGTGAAACACCATATTTTAAATGTATGCCATAAGATAACATAGATTCACACTTATTTATATGAATAAGTCAAGACAATTCATTTAAGAAAGAAAAGCCACCCTTAATTTTATATATAAACAATAAATGAAAAATATTTTTTTACATAATGGGGTAATATTTTATGCATTAAGTTTATAAAATGCTTAAAAACAATATGATGCAATTATAAGTGAGGCTTACATTCAGAAAAATAATACATTGAACATTTTCAAATTACGTAATAATTTTATCAAAGATAGATTTTCTCTACATAATTTTTGAGATCATAGGCTAGTAGATGTGACTGTCTTATGTGTAAGTTGTATTAGTTTTTATGTATTTAATTTCCATTAAAATCATGTTAATCAATTTATTAACTTCTATATGTATAGAATGATAGGCACACACACAGGATATCCTCAATTGCTTAAAATATGATATCCTAATTATTAATCTTTGGAGAGATATAATTTAAGTAACCCTCAAAGAACTGCAAGCTCTTAAGTCACCCGACTCAAGGACTTATTGGATCTATACTCAGTAATGGACATAAATTCTTAAAACCACAAAACATATAAAGAGAAAATATAAAGAAAAAAAAGTTAAATGTTTCAAATTCTTAGATATTTTATTTATAATCTCATAGTGATTTTAATATCTGTAGAAGTATCAAAACTGTAAGTCTAAAATACAATATATAATGATAAGTAAAACAATGACTAATATAATTTTTTTAGCAATTTTATTATTCATTTCCTTTACAAATTAGTAAGATTAAAATCAAAGACAAAGTACATACATCTGTATATAATCTCATAACTCCATAAAGCTTTTTCTTAATATCAGTACCTTCACAAAGTCTATGGTGCTGTAAAGTCTGCCCATCCCTCACATATGTATGTAAATGGATTATGTCCTGTATGAGAGATCAGAGTGACTTATGGTCATCATAGGTAGGATGAGAATGTTGGCACCAATGTGGGCTTTGTTCCATAAGATTTCAATGAAAATGGATGGCTGAACAGTTGTGGGGTAAAGTGGGTTGAAGCCTGTCCATTAATCTTTTCAACATGTGTTTGATCAAGTGTATCAGCAATATGAGATAGTGTGGGTAGTTGAGGGTCATGTGAAAGTCTGAGTCAAACCCCCTATATATTAACATAAAAAAGCAATATGAATGAAAAAGCCATTGAATTATTTTTTTTCTATTCAACTATAATAAAAAATTATATTCAAATGATCTATTAATAATACCTCATGTTTAATTTTAAATATTGGAAAGAATAATTTGATTTCTTCAAAAATTACTTAAACCTAATATTATAAGAACCAAATATAAATTTTAAATAAAACAAAATAATAATCAAAGAAACTTTTAATACATATTTCGTTTTGGCCGACTTCACTAATATTTATTACCTTTAAAATCAATACTGAATTTCATTAAATGCACAATTTTTATACCATGAATTTTTAAAATATATTTTGCTGGCTGAGAAAAGAAATTGTCTATTAGCTATATTATTTTATATATACTTTGAGGTTTATTTAAGAATTTTATAATTTTTCAGAAAGAAACTTCAATAGATTTCTTCACATTTACTTCATTTACAATGGAAGTAAGGTTGTAGAGTATTTCATGGCGATATTAGCATGCATAAGAATGCCATCACTCAAAACAAAATACACTTTTTAGAGTATCTTCTTAGAGTAGCTATAGGTAAGATCAAGTAACTTTAAAACAGTTTATTCTAATGTTTTCTTTGCTCAACTAAGAAATATATTGTTAATATGGCTCTGAAGTTTAAAATTTATCTTAAGTACATAAATATCATTATTGGTGAATATCTAATACCGAAGATTGACAGATTTTCTTTTTTCCGATGATTAACTAATATCAATATGCAACAGAATAAGCTGAACGTGAACATTAAACAAGAATGCAAGTATAATAAAAAAAAAATTACCTTTTCCATATGTGAGATTTTCTCTTAACGATAAAGAAATCTAAAATGTTACAGATAATTAACATTTTTAAGGAATTAGAAATACCTTTATTAAAGGATTACCTTGTTTTTTTTGTTTTTTTTTTATAAAAAGTTTAAAATTTTATTTATAATTCTCTGATTCTATTGATTTTAAAACTAGGATTAAATATATTATTGGAATGTAAATGGTGTTGTAAATAATAAGTGTGGGGATATGTATATATGATATTTATAATGTAAATAAAGTTTGATTACAGAAAATAATTACTGCACAAGATTTACATAATTATTCAATCATTCACTCTAGAAAAATTTAGAAAATTTAGTATGGACTGAACTTCAATTATTTATGCAAATTAATTATATATATATGCAAAATTCACACTAAAAAACAAAACAGACAGAGTAAGTGTGCATGCAAAACATTGAAAAATCATATGTACATTTTGTGCTTATTAAATAATGTGTATATTGAAGTATTATATACACTACAAAAGATGTTTATGTTAGAGATTGTTTGCACTTAAAGATTCAGAATTAGTTAATTTATTTATATACATGATAATCTTCCAAAGGGTGACCAAGCATCTATAAAGTAAATTGTAGGTCCAAACACAGATCTAAATCAGTACAAGAACTATAATGCATTAAACAAACATATAATGTAAGTTCTCTTATAAGCTAAATGCACAATAACTAAATAGGTCCTCTCATAGGGTTAATCACACAGTAATTAATACATTATTTTACAAGATATGAATAGACCAATACTGATTGATAATTCATTGTTACATTCTAGAAGCAATAATAATGAATAGTAATAATAATCTCAGATTCTTAAATATTAAATAATTCAGTTGTAAAGAATACTAACTTTTTTTTTTCAAGTGTCATAGCATCGACCGGGACGCAAACCCGCAACCCGGGCAACTGCTCGTAAGGCAGTCGCGCTGACCTCTCGACCACCAATGCAAGACAAGAATACTAACTTTGCAATGATAATCTAAAATAATAAGATAATTGATAAACAATGAGGATTGCCAATTCCTCTACAAGCTTTGTGATAAATGCTTAGCCAGAGCTAGCATTTACAATATCTCTGTCAGGAACCCCCCAAACCCCTGACCATGGTTTCATGCTTTGGCACTCCTCAGAGAGGTGTCAAGGTAGGTTCAGACACTAGGTCAGAGGTTTGGTAAGGGTTCCTGACAGAGATATTTTAAGTGCTGGCTCTGGCTAAGCATTTATCACAAAGCTTGTAGAGGAATTGGCAATCCTCATTGTTTATAACATACAGGCTTAAGAGATGGGGTCATGAGATCTATGATTCTTATTTTGAATAAGATAATTTAGTTTCTTTTAATTAAATAGCAGTGATTGTGTCAATAAGATTCTTATTTTCTTAACATCTTATCAACACTACTTTTTTATAACGAAGTACATGTTTATCTAAAGATGATTTAAACATAATATCAGCCAGCAAAGATTAACTCTTATTTTTGGTTCTTATATCAAAGATTAAGTTTTCTTAAAATTTAAAAATAATTATCTAACAAAAAAAAAAAAGCTTACGTGATTCACTCGATAAAAGGGTATTTTGTTGTACCAAATATATCACTAAGTAATCTAACAAGAGAAACAGTAAACTAATCTTATATAAATTTAATTGCATACATAAGGAATTGCATGAATTATATCAATGTGACAATCTTCAAAATAATATGAATTCTTATATACACTTTGAACACTTTCACTATTTAAATGGATTTTCAGATATATGGATGAGATAAATGGCAATGGACACAGAAATATAATTAAAGAACAAAATAAATATTTATTACAAAAACTAAATATATTTTCTTTTTGTTTATAATTTAACAAAAAATAAATTATTTACTGTTATTATTTACAGTAATAATAAATTAAAGAAGTCTTTACATCAATTAATATGTAAGTTAGATATAATGCACATGTAATGCACCATACTTGTGATATATTTAGGTTATACAAATAAATAAATAAAGAGAAACCCCCTACAGTTTGAATTGAATAATCAGTGATACATACTAAGGTTAATTAGCATATCTGAATGTACTAATAATATAATTGTAGCTAGTAATATAATAAGATATATTTACATTATAATTAGTGTACAATTTCTTAATATATAATTTAAGTGATATAATATAAAGAAGTATTTGTATTAGTCTTAAATAAACAAAGCAGGTGGAGTAGAAAAATATAAACTCAAAATATAAACTCAACACACAAGTCATTTGAAAATATATAATAAGAAGTAGAGGAATATAATGACACAAATGCCTTTATAATACACAACTTGAAATACCGAAATATCTATGAGTGATGGTGATGAGAAGACAAGCCTATACTAAAGTGGACAGAACAATTCTGGGTTGATGCTACATGTATCTAAGTATCCCATTAATATATATTACTAACATAAGAAAAGGCCTAACAAATAATATCTAAGTAAAATGAGAAATCATCAGCATAATTGCCACAGTAAATACATGACTGAAACTGGAAATACCAATAATGAAAAGAAAGGCATTGAGGTAATAAGCATCCATTGATTACTCTGGTTAGCACTGAGTGGCACTACTGTATAGAGAGTTTTGCCTGTTTTAATAACACTATTGTGCTAGCATAAGAAATAGTGATCATGTGATGTTTAGTGGTTTAACACCAATCTTTCCTAATAGGATAGTGGTGGCTATAGTTGTTAAAGAGCCAAAGACCCCAAAATGTATGGATACTGAACTGGGTTCAGACCCATATGACTAAGCTATTGAGCTTAGATTGAAAATATTATTGTGTACTTAATTTTATTCTTATAGTTTTGCAGTTAAGTAGAGATAAAAGGTGACCGCTGGAGGGTTGCATTAGATCCTAAAATCTAGGTGCAGTGCTCTCAGATCCAAAGCTCCTCACTGATGAAGGCTACAAGCCAGAAACTAGTCTGGGGATATTGGATGAGTAGGCACTAGATAGGGATTTTATGCACAAGCCTTCTGGCATCCATTGATTACTCTGTTTGGTACAGGGTGGCACTACTGTATGGAGAATTTTGCCTGTTTTTTTATTCTAATTGTTTATTCCTTTTTTTTCTAACTTAACAATATTTGGCAATGTCTCATTAAATGTTAAATAGTTTTTTAAACTCAATTTATGCAATCTGCTTTCACTTAAAAATGATTTATAGTTGTATGCAAGTAAAACAACAGGTCATTATTAAATGACAACTTGAGTCCTATTTAATTATCACATGGAAACTTAATTCCATAATCCACTGATTCTCAGCAATTCTCTGCTTTTAAACAATGCTGCCTTAGCTAATAATTTTACAATTTCTTTGTCTATTATGATCACAATGAGAGAAGAAAATGAGCATTCACATGCATATCTACTCTGCCTATGAAATAAAATGTCTCACTTAAGAACTATCGGGCCTCTGATAAGGCAAACCATGGTTATTTTTGATCACAGAATTAAAATAATCAATAAACTCACTATACTGATGGATAAATATTAATAAATAGCTAATCTAAGTTTGTTCGCTATGAATAAAAATCACATAGTAATAAAAACTGCAACAGCAAGAATGTATAGAATGGACCTTAGAAAATTGCCATACTTAGTTCCTTTAAAACCACCTTTCAATGTATAGCAAATTTCTGTTTGAATCCAAAAATATATGCAGTTTATAAAGCTTATTGTAAATGTATATGCAACAGATATTAAGTTATCTTTCAAAAGTAACCTTTACGGAGAAGTTACAATGGTTTTTACAATTCCAAATGGGCAAGAACCATATATTGCCCATGTGGATCACAAAGAATAAAGTGCTTTACACATTAAGAGGTCAATGATGAGTATTACACAGCATTTAAAAAGTCTGAATTCCGAAACTCTAATACATTGTAACTAAGGCACCATGTTGTTTGAATTAGCGGAACATCCAGTGAGAGCCAATCTGCACCTTCAAGCATTAGAGCCCCAAAATCAAAAATGATTGACGACCATACCTTACATCGTATATCAATTGAGTATCATTTGTTACAGTCAGAATAACATAAAAGGAAACATAAAAGGAAACAAAGTCAATACAAATCATGTATGCATAAAAATTATCCTCCCCCTATGATTACCCATTTGCACTCAAGGATTTAAAGTTCAAAAATGATGTCAATAGGGCAGTCCAAATGAGCTGAGGCTACATCCTGACTACCTTCCATGTGGATCACAGGGAATACAATGCCCTACACACCAAACTGTCAATAATTTTAAATTACATTCAACATATTTGCTTGAGGTGCATTGAGGCCTTCTGTAATTACCAGACCTTGTCAATGGTTTACATAACAACATGGGTGTATATTCACTTGTTCAACAAGGAAATGACATAAAAGAATTACAACTATGAATGTGAAGCACAATGTGCCATGACTTCAATCTGTCAAACAGCAGTCCAGATTGACAAAATTACAATGCTTTATATTTTACAAGATTAATGTTTGCACATTTATATAAGGTGAATCTCTGCCCATCTGCATGGGCTGATCCTGACCATAATTGTCAATGGTTACAGACTATACATTACTTCAGCCAAGAGTCCACAACTATGCTAGAAGGTCCCCTAGATCTGGCTCATCTTCAGTTCCAGACTCCATGATTGAGCCTACTTTTGATTCTATTGCCAGGGACAATAATCCAAGCATCTCAATGAGGATACTTTGTTCTGTGTATTCAGGTTTCACTTGTAATATCTCTCGCAGGAAATGTTCTCATACTGCTGGTGCTGGGCTATTAAGATAATCAACAGGGATTGGGGAATTAATCCTTGTTTTTTCCCTTTGTGAGTGTTCTCATTATCTACTTGTTCATATAATTTCAAGAAGTCCCCAACAAACACTGCTTCCTTCAAACTTCAAAGATGTTGAGGTGATAGGTGAAGGTTTGGGCCTCTTGGACCTGTGTCTCATTTCTCACTGACAAGGAGCTGGAGTTGGGGTCTTGAGATTGTGCATTACTTCTTGACTAGCTTTATTCTCAAGGGTCCTTGTTCCTGAGTTCTTGGAGATGACTCTGTCAATGTTGGAAGAGTCCATTTTAACTAGAGCCTCTGATTGGGTTGTGAGACCATGCGGAGACCATTGGTGTCTATATGTGGTGACTTGAAAGCCTCTTATTTTTGATTCATTGTTGGGCTTTGTTCTTGTAACTTGTAATTGTTGGGCTTTGTTTTTATAACTTGTTTTACTAGAGGTGGTATTCCTAAAGGTGGTGGCCTGACCAGATTACACCTATGAGATTTCTTATGCATTGTCCCACACTGAGTGCATTTTCTGTCAGGGCACTCTCCCATAAGATGTCCCCACCAATAGCAGTGAAAACACTGTGAGGGAACCTCACAAAGAGTGACTATTAGTGGGGATTCACTATAATTCACTATCCTATGGATGGCCAAAGGAGACACCCCTTTGCCCAGTAGAATTTTAAACTTGGCAATATTGGTATCTTTACCTCAACAATGCATAATGATCTGTAAGTGAATGTAACTATCTTGCCATATGGTGCTAGGATATGTTGGAGGTCCACCTTTCCAAAGCTTACTCCACAGTTCCTAACAACCTCATCTATGCATGTAGGTAAACTGAGCTCAACTGTAACTAGGTAATGGCATGGCTGAATGATGCAGTAAGCCATATTTTGTTGCTGTAACCATTCCAAGTCACCCATGTCCATATTTTTATTATTGTCTGTAATTAGACATGTCTTGAAATAAGTGTTTAAAACTGTCTTTGTATGGGACTGGTCTTGGGAGTTAGTTTTTTCCAAGGCTATTAGTTTAGTACCAGCCACTGCCTTTTGTGCATAGGAGAGTGACATTTGGTAACTGTTTTTATTTATAGGGTTGTTGTTAATAAACTTTGTTTCATTCTGGTTTCTTGGATCTGATTTGTTTCTCAAAGCAGGAAATTCTGAGTTAATTGGTAAATCCTGTGGATATTATTTGAGGTTAATTGGATTCCATGTCCAAAGCTTTAACTTTATTGTTAGATATGGAAAAATCAAGGGTATGTGGTTTTATTTTAATGTCAAGCACAAGTTTAGAAGTGGTAGGTGTGATTGTGTTTGTGTTTAAGTTCTGCATCATTTTGGGGTTTTTGGGAGACTTCTTGCTGACCCTTTTTTGTTTTGCTCCTCCCTTAAGGTTTAACGATATATTCAGCTTAATTTACTTATCAAAGCTGAGTTATTGTCAAAGGAATTCTGGTTTGACTTTCAATCACCAATGAACATAGAAGAATCTATTGCATATGCATAATTTGTATTCCCTTGGGATTTGTGTTTTCTTGGGATCTCTGTGAGTGAGCTTGATTGGCACTTGTTTTTAGCATTGTCTTTTTTTATCATCAATTTTTATTCCATTATGTTTTATCGGTGATTTTTGAAAAAAGTTATATTTTAAGGGTGCCACTGTTCCCATGGTTTTCAGTATATAACTCCCTTCAGAGTTATTGGAAAAATATAATTTTTGTGCCACATTGTAGCTGACCCTGGATTCAATATTGTTTAATTGTGAAACTGAGGTCACATCAATGTTTTCTGTCACTTTTTTCTTCCCACAAGGTTCAATTCCGTTTCAACATACTTTTGTTGTAACTCCGGAAGTTGATTAGTTTTTTCAAAGTAACTTTTTTCCCCCCATTTTTAGAGTTTGGTTTCTTCACTGGATTGTTTTTATTGTGATCTTTGTTATAATTAACTCTTTTGTAGGAGTGGCCCCATTTCAATATGGTTACTTTTTGGTTTGAAGTGGGTCTTTTCGGATTTAGCTTTCTTGGTACTGTTTTCACTACTGTTGTCAATGGAATTCAGGTCACTGACAATTTCTACATTATAATTATGATTAAAAATAGTATTTCTAGACTGTCTATTCTTGTCTATATCCCTATGTTCAATTTTGAATTCAATAATTGAGTTTTCATCTTACTACAGCTTTTCCCATAGCTGTCATTTGCATTTCCCGGAACAGACATTGGATTTGATTTCCTTGAAAGAAAATTTGTGTTTTCTCTACTTGTAAAGCTATTAAAATTGTAAAATTATTACTTAAAAAAATAACTATGGACTTTTTTCCAAGCAATCACTTGACTTTTGGCATAAATAACTTATGTCACTGGTAGAGCCATTGAATAGAGATGCGAAACTATTATTAGATATTAAGTCATTATTTAATATTTCTATTCAATGTTTGTTTATTTACAATGTAATAACTGAAATACAGGCTTATTATATATCTGTATCAATATATGTAATATTTAGGGTATATGAGCACAGAAATCACACGTTATCAGATAGAGTGGAGAGTGGTGGGTCGTGTGAAAGTCTGTGCTCATATACCCTACTTATTTATAATGATAAATTAAAGATATCATTGTTTAAACTTTATATATTTATTACAATGCTCACATTTTAATATACATATTGAATATATTATAAAGAAAAAGAAAATGTGAGTAAAATATAAATACATGTTTCTGTTAAAACAACATAAATATATATTTATTGTATATCAAGTTTATTACAACCCCTTAATCAACTATAAGGGGCATGCAAAACAGAATAATGTCTACTGAAGATCTCTACCCAAACAGCAATCAAATAATGAAAAATTTTCATAAACACATAATTACATGGTATAAATTATTTAATTATTAAAACTTCAATTAAATCTTAAAAAAAGCTTTTCCTTAAAATGCTCAGTATAAAATATTGACATTATTTCTTTAAAAAGGTATATTTAATTACTATATCTTATATATAAAATCCCTATTTTCTTTGTTGAGTGATTGCTGAATATATGATTGTTTGTCTGATATCACGTGTCAAATTCACAACTACTATGTTTATGCAAAAGAAGTAATTCCACCTTTAATAAAATATGCTCTGAAAAAAATCAGTACAGGAGCTTTTAACCTCAGAGGTATAATATTTAAATCAAAAAGAAAATGTGATTACAGTGCATAAATTTAGGTTTAAATTGTGATATTTAGTGAGGAAGAAAATAGAGGCTATAGTACAGTATTTAATTTAGTAACTGAAATACAGATTTATTATATACCTGTATCAATACATGTAATATATAGGGTATATGAGCACAGACTTTCACACGACCCACCACTCTCCACTCTATCTCACAACACTGATACACTTGATTATATATATATGTTGAAAAGAGATAAATAATCACTAATATACGTATTTCATGCTAAACCAGCAATCACCAGTTGGTCCAGATTATCACCTCTACACATATATGCAATAAGTGCTCAGATATGTGTCTGGACCAACTGATGATTGCTGGTTTAGCATGAAATATTTATATTGGTGATTATTTATCTTTTTGACATATATGTGTTCAAGTATATCAGTGTTGTGAAATAGAGTGGAGAGTGATGGGTCATGTGAAAGTCTGTGCTCATAGTAATTAATTTAGTTTTTATTAGCATATTATTATGTTTATGCAAAGGAAGTAGACGTAATTCCACCATTAATAAAAAACAGAAAAAAATCAGTACATTTGCTTTTAACTACAGAGGTGTAGTATTTAAATCATGAAGAAAACATGATTACAGTACATAAATTCATGTTTAAAATATGACATTTAATGAGGGGGGGGGGAATAGATGCTATAGTATCACATTTACATCCAGTAAATAATATATTACAACATTGATGACCTTTCAGAATGTCATTTTTTTATTCAGATGGCACTCCAGTAAATAATCTTATTATTTATAGTTGTATTTAATGCTGTCAAATTTACATACAGGTAATGACTATGCTTCAGGCCAAGTATATTCTCTCATACCTTTCTCACATTTATTTATATAATATTAAAATCTTTTGTTTATTTTATATTAAAATAAATCATACAATATAATATAAAATATCTTTATATAACAGCAATAATATCTAAAATAATCATACATATAATAGATCTTTTTGGCAAATATTAATTTTTGCCCTTTTCAATGTGCTTGAACTAATTTACAATTAGGATCTACATTTAACATTAAATATTAAAAAAAGAAAAAAATAGATGCTGCAATTCTGTACTTACATCCAGTTAATAAAAAATGTTTAAAAAAAATCATTACATGTGCTTTTAACTACAGCATATAACTGAATTGGTATAGTATTTAAACGATGAAGAAAATTTGATTACAATACATAAATTCATATTTGAAATTGATATTTAGTTAGGGAAAAAAAATACTATAGTAAATATTAATTCTTATTAAGCGCAATGTCAGCACATAATACTTAAATGAGGCTATAACCTTAGTACATGCGCCTTGAGTGCTTAATTTATTACAAGAGTTATATTCAGTAAATATTCATTATTATTACAAATAACAACAGCCATTCAGAATTTTTTATTTTTTTATTTATAGAATGTTCCAGTAAATAATCTTCTCATTATTTATAGTTGTATTTAACATTGTCAAATTCACATACAGTTAATGACTGCCTTTCAAGCAGAGTACATTTCTGACATACATTTCTCACCTTGATTTATATAATATTAAAATCTTTTGTTTAATTTATATGAAATATTAAAAAAAATTGTTGAAAAAAACAATTTAAAAAAATTACAAAATATTATTTTTAATATGTAATTTGTATTATGAAGAATTTAATGCGAAGGAAATAACACTGTCAAATTCACATATCAAAATGACAGCCTTTCAAATGACTGTATACATCTGGTTTAATATAAAACTGCATTCATATGTTTTCTTTATAATATTATTTCAAGCTATCTTGGTTATCTAAAATGCTTTTAATAAAAAAAAATGAACAAAGATTTATTGGACTTTCGAAACAAGAAATATGGCATCCACTGATTACTCTGGCTGGCACAGGGTGGCACCACTGTATGGAGAGTTTTGCCTGTTTAATAACAGTTAAGTGTTAGCATAAGAGATGGTGATCATGTGATGTTTAGTGATTTAAATAAATAAAAAAAATTTTTTTGATAGTTTTATTAATTGTGTGAAGCAATTTTTTTTTTTAAAAAAAATTTAATATAACTTCAGATTAAAAAAAACATATATGGCTTTATTGCTCAAAAGTTCATAAGAAGTTCAAACATCAGAATTGAACCTGGGACCTCCTGAACCCAAGTCAGGCACTATATCAACTACACCAAACCACACAAAGCATAACTTCAAATAATTTTTTAATACAGCAAATCATTTTAACATTCAAATAAGCATAAAAATATTATACTTAATTATAAATATATTAAGCTCTGCTAATTTAATGTTTGTAATAAAATGTACAAGGACACAAACATAAAAAATGCTTTAATGTAATGCTATATATATATGTTTGTATATACATTGTAATGGTCAGCTTACAAGATGATTGTGAATACATGAGCTCCACCAGGTAATGCTTCTAAATTAATGCCTTGAATCCAATGTGATTTGTCCTATGTTTTACTTAAAGGCTAATACATATCCTATCTATAAAATATTACAAAATTTATCAGAGAGATATTCTAATCCTGGTCCTCATAGCATCTTCAACCATTGGGAGAACATTTTTTTTAATGCTGATTAGATCAGAAAAAACATGAGGCTCTCTCCATATCCAATTAAGTTTAAATCTTTACTATGTAGGTAGCACCAAAATAAACAAAAATACTAATGTTAATGATAAACAAATTAATATTTGTTAACAAGTAACTCCACAACTCAATAGATAGTTTAATTATATCTGTATAAAAATGAAGTTGTAAATGTAACAGATGCTTATGATGCACTCTAATGTGTGGTAAGACTAAATATCCCAAATTTATGACAGACCACATTTAGGTATTTTGCTTGATGATTTCACACCAAGCATTTAGATGAATTTCATCATCATAGATGAGCTAATATCTATATAATGATAGTATCAGTAATTAATTTCATAATTGCCTATCATAGTGTTATTTAAGTGTATCACATGTGCATAAATGTGCGTTAATCAATTCACATACATTTAATGTCTTACATGCATCAATGTATTAACTTTACCATCAATAATAATAACATACTTTCTTATGCTGTAATGTTCTCTATAAGGAGATAAAGGTAAGATGTGCATGAGAAATACATTTCCATAAATCACAATATTAAAATATGATCAGGCAGAAGTGTATCTCTTTTTAAACCTATCTGCAATTCAGATAAATGTATAAATAATTACATCTACAGTCATTATAACTATACAAATTAATATTTATAACAAACAAATCATTCTATGCTAAACTTTGTATTTATGAGGGATATATTAATAATATAAACAGCAGGAATGCATCTCATCATTTTCAGAATAGATGCAGGAATATTGCATCTGCATATACATATATAACACAAATTATTATCAAAAACAGGCAAAACTCACTATACATATTGCCACACACAGCAAGCTAGACTAATCAATGGATGCCAGAAGGCTTGTGCATAAAATCCCCATCTAGTGCCTACTCATCCAATATCCCCAGACTAGTTTCTGGCTTATGGACTTTGTCAGTGAGGAGCCTTGGATCTGAGAGCACAAGCCAGGGACTAGTCTGGGGATATTGGATAAATAGGCACTAGATGGGGATTTTATGCACAAGGGCTTCTGACATCCATTGATTACTCTAGCTTGCTATGTATGGCAATATGTATAGTGAGTTTTGCCTGTTTTAATAACAGTTATACACAAGCATAAGAGGTGGTGGTCATGTGATGTTTATTGACAATTTATTATCAACAAAATTCTTATTTCAATCTTTTAATAACTTATTATCAAGTATTCTCACCTGACAATAATATTGAATATATAAAAATAAAATTAAACATAAGCAGATCTCAAATTCAGCATTTATATAAATAAACAATAGATAAATCCACACACTTGAATTCCTTATTAATATTTTATAACAAAATTTCAGGAAGTTACAGGAAATATTTAATCATTTAACATGTATAATGATAAATTTCAAAGAATTAATTATACTCAAGTTATTCGTGCTGTCTAATGATACATATTGCTGTCTTTCCATTCTCACATTTCATTTGTTTGTCTTGTTATCAATTTATGTAAAATTATTACAATTTTCAAGATAGAACGCTTTTTATATTTCTAATTCAATTTATGATAAATTTCATTAATCCAACTAGTAAATAACTAAATAGTAGTGACCATAAATAAACTTACATAAAAGATTTCATTATCTAAGCCTAAAAATTCAAATATTATTTGACAACCATTAACTTATTACTACAAAATATGTGTATAACCTATAAAACATATCTTCAATGCATGGAAAAATAATAATAGATATATACAATAGATTTCTCACTAAAGTTCATTTGCAATTTTAAAGTTTCTATTATAGTTTAATTAAATTTCTCAACTGAATTACTTACAAATGGGAATGGTGATATAGCATGCCACTATAAAGCTTCATTTGGTTCTTTCTTATTTCCAGAACTCTGATAAACATTTGTAGATGTGACAGCAAATTTTTTATTCTTTCATTTTCTCAGAATTTCATATTTTGAGGTTAACCATATTTTGTGAAATATAGTCTCTTTATTATTAAGTTACTATTGAAGATGAGATAGTTAATGGTCCAATTATTTCATTAAGGCATTTTAGAGATGTTCTGTATAAAGTTACTTTCCTATCCAAGAAGAAACTTCCTTAATCAATCTATCATTATTTTTAGAATTACTAAAGGAGTTACTTTTATTACAGACATTTGTTAAGCAGATTTTCTGAATATGATAATTTTGGACCCAAAATCTATTGAATCCATTGATTGTGCATATTTATATAGTTTTTTTTAGAAAACAATGTTAACCATAGCATGATACCTACATGCTTTTAGGAATTAGCCCATCTTTTGTTATATATATTTTAGAAGTCCTCTTGAAAATTAGTCATACATTATTATTATTTTTAATTAAGTAAACTTAAAATTATCCTATATATTTCAAGGAATCCTTATCCCTTATATATATATATTTATTACATGTATGGATAAATGGTGAATATTAAACATCATCATCATCATCAACCATTATCAATCCACTGCAGAATGGTCTCTCCAAGTTCAAACCATCTTCTCTGATCTTTAGCTTCTCTTCTCCACATCACCCCTGCACACTTTCTTATTTCATCCATCCATCTCATATCTCTTGGAATCCAGTTTAATATTTAAATGGTCCATCTATTATAATCTCTTCTAGCAATATGTCCAGCCCAACTCCACTTGTCTTTTAATTTTTCAATAAGGTCAATAACACCTGTTTGTTCTCTTACCCATATATTGCATTTTTGATCTCTTCTTGTTACTCCAAACATGTATCTCTCCATACTTCTTTGAGTGATCTTAAGTCTCTGTATTGCTCTTCTATTAAGGGTCCAAGTCTCAGATCCATAAGAACTCGTAACATAAAACATACCTAATATTATGAATTATTTGTTTTCTAAAATGTATGTTTTGTTATTATATTTAAATAGAATTAACTTTCTCTTATAAACCTAACTTGTATTTGAAGAGTGAATCACCTATGGTATAATAGACTTTTCTTTTATTATGAAATGATTGATGAATATGAAAACCTGAAATGATTACTGCTACCATTGGCATATCTTAGCTTGCTTTCAAATAATGGACTAGTCTAGATTCCATCTTATCTAGGTCGGATGAAGCATTCATAATCAAGAACCAATGTGGTATACAGATAGATAACGTATATACAATGGTAAAAACAGAGAACAACTGTCATAAAGCTGAACGGAGTATTCACGTTCTTCAGAGAGAAGCTACTATCATAAAGCTGAAAGACAGAAAATACTCTGCTAGAACTTAACTCAGACATGAGGCAGGTAGTCAGAGTACAGCTGGAAGTCGTAAATAAATTTATAAGGATACCTGCAGCCCCTTCTTCTCTAGTTGCACGGCTATACATTGTCAACGACAACAGGCTGTGGAATAATCATGGTATATAGCGTAAATAAGCAAGAATACACTTGTTCATGGAATATAGAGTAAATACGCAAGTTATAAACGTATTTTCTGTGTTTTTATTAATTCATACAAAAACACAATAATTACGGTATATCAGTTTAATATACAAACACGTAAATGAATAAAAAGATAACACTATTATAATAATAATGCTTTAAATTTTTAATGATAAGTTACTAATAAACTATAGTATTAAGGTTCTATTTAATGATATTCCTTTCACAAAATAATCCTTTCGATCCTTATCAGCGCACAATCAACATTAAAAACATTTGTAAGCTAATATTAATATTCTAACTCCTCCCCCAAAAAAGTTAGACAAAAATAAAGTTGAAGGCAAAAAAGGATTGTAGTTAGAATTGGTATGTATATAATTAAAAGATAAAAATGTGATTGCAGTCAAGCATTGGTGATCGAGTGGTCAGCAAAGCCGCCTTACAAGTAGATGTCCCGGGTTAGCGGGTTCGCTTCCCGGCCGATATTACGACACATGAAAAAAACAACAACAATGTGATTGTATACAATTTCATGAATGCAAATGCTGAGAACCAACTATCAGCGTGAACAACAACTCATTATGATTGAAGTCCGTACTAAGTAAAATAATAAAAAGTAATAAATATCGATGAAAAGACCTAATGGAAAAAAAGCTGTTGCCAGAAAGAAATCTAGACAATTACTGAAAATATCAAATGATTGCAAAATTAGGTAATACATCGTGGCTATAGCTTTTTTTCCATTGTGTCTTTTCATTGATATTTATTATTTATTATTTTACTTAGTACGGACTTCAGTCATAATGAGTTGTTGTTCATGTTGATAGTTGTTTCTCTGCATTTGCATTAATGAAATTGTATACAATCACATTGTTGTTGTTTTTTTTTTTTCATGTGTTGTAGCATCGGCCGGGAAGCGAACCCGCCAACTGGGTCACCTACTTGTGAGGCAGCTATGCTGACCACTCGACCACCAATGCTCGACTACAATCACATTTTTATCTTTTAGTTATATACATAGCAATTCTAACTACAATCTTTTTTTTTCTTCAACTTTATTTTTGTCTAACTTTTTTTTTTTGGGGGGGGGGCTTAGAATATTAATATTAGCTTACAAATGTTTTTAATGTTGATTGTGCGCTGATAAAGATCGCAGGGATTATTTTGGGAAAATAACACATTTATTGTGAAAGTGAAAAAGCCACCGCAGCTATACTAATAAAGTACCAAACATTTTTAAGATTGTGTTTGTCTTTGATGATTTAATTAAAGCTTTGATAAAATTAAATATTTTTTATTAAGTGTCATAGCATCGACCGGGACGCGAACCCGCAACACGAGCTGACCTCTCGACCACCAATGCAAGACAAATTAAATATTTTTGATTGATATAAAACTAGTTTGTTCTTTTTTTTAAATATGACGTAATTGGAATTTTACAGAGTGTAAAACAAATAAAAAAAAAAACTAGTTATTATAAACGTATATGCGTAATTAAGAAATTCGACGAGCCCATAATAACAGCAACCAATACTTTAATAAGATAGAAAAATATTTACAAGTTGCAGAACAATGATTTTGCCAGTCATTGAAGCAATACTGTTTTACCTAATTAGGGAATCATTCAGCAAAAGATTGTGCAAAACTAATAAATTCTTCAAACAATTGCAGTGTCCTAATGATTTGTGTAGTAAAGACACTTTAAACTGGAGTTCTACCAATTGCTATTGCGATGCTGACTGCGCCCTCTACGGAGATTGCTGTAAAAATATTCAATCCACTTATAATGTCCGTGATAATATAGGATTTTCATGCGTTGAAGTTAGCTTCGAATACATTTCTATTATAGATAAATGCTCCCACCCCATTTCAAACTTTCAATTACAAACAGAATGTGAAAAAAGCGTAAATCTGTTTTATAATTCATTTGTAACTAATGTTCAAACAAAAAGAACTTATAAAAATCTAAAGTGTGCTCTCTGTAACGGAGAAACGTTAGACAACGTTATTCCATGGAAAGTAAATATAAACTGTGAATTATCAACAAATAATCTGTCGAGTTTAAATGAAGCAATGTCCAAAAATATTCTGAAGTATGACAGAAACAATAATGAATGGTATTTAAAAATAAATAATGAACAAAAAAAGTGTTCTATGTTTTATATAATGGATAAAGAAATAAATAGGTCATTGCGATATTGTAAAAATTATATAAGTAAGTGTGCTAGTGCTTGGAAAGATATAGTTATAAAAAGAAAATGTAAACAATACACAGCATTTCGTTATTATAATGGAAAAATTTATAAAAATGTAGATTGTGCAGTGTGTAATTTCATAGCAAAAATTGATTTAAGTTGTTCAGAATTTTTTGCTTTTAATGAAGACGCACTAGATCAAGGAGGAGTAGGATTTTCAGCAATAAATCAAGACGAAGAAGAAGCAATGTTTCCAAGTTCAGCAATAAATAGCTGTTCGTATGCTTGCATGTATGTTCCAATTGAACCTCACAAGTGTAATCAAGGTTTTGTGTACAATGATGAGTTTCGATGTTGCATTACATGTGGTCCTACAGAAGAATTGATTGATAACAAATGTATTCCAATTTTATAAATCAAAAGATTTCACTAAACTAACTTCTTTACTTATGCATGAATATATATGAGGATGATGATCTATTATCTACTATTTGAATGGAAGGTTAATTTATCAAGGTTTAATTTATAAAATGAATATGTACAACTTTTCATTGATTAGAATAAGAATCATATTGATTATTCATGCTTTAATACCAAGAAGGTCAATTTATCATTATTAATATAAGAAAAAATAGCTGCTGAATTTGCATGGAAAATTGGTGGTTTTTTAGGCAGCTGATGAAATACGTTTTTTTTAAATATATACATGCAGATCAATTTACGTTTTTTTTAACCTAGTATACACATCAATAATGAATATATTACATTCTGTCATTGAAACTTATAATTTCTCAATTTGTTTATGTATGCATATTGAAATGGTAAATCTGATTCAGATTTGCCGTTTCACAGTCTGACCCGCCTAATTATTTATTTTACTAAAGTTTGCTTTTTTTTTTTATTATTCTTAAAAAAAGTATATTAACATTTTTTTTTAACTATCATGAATAAATCCTAAAATTTATTTTGGATCATATATATATAATTGTACTAACACTGCTATTCCATTTTTATTATTAAAAGAAAAAAATTTCAAATAATTAACTTTGATTTTTTTATATATATTTTATATATATGTGTTTAAAATGTTTTATTTTTAGTTCAAGAATCCAAGATGGCCTTTTTGAAAAGATTTGTACCTCAATAAGAAGTTTAAATTAAAAGCATTGATAAATTACCAAAATTCATTCACTGTGGAATCTCTATTCATTTTATTAATTAGTAGAGATTCTACATTGTTATCTAAATTCAAAACTAACATAAAATTATATTGAAATATATTGATCCTTATCAAGGTACAAACTTTCTAAAATTAGAATAAAAGAATGATTTCTATTGTTTCTAAAAAAGCAAATCACCTGAGGCAGCAGAAATTGAATACAAGTAGGAAGTTATAAATAGTGGTCCTTTTGAGATAGAAAAAAAACCAGAGACTAGATAGAGAAAAGACGAAAAGAAAGTTGTAGAAATCTCCACACCATGACGATCGAGGAGTAAAAAGGGTAAATCACTGCCCTTTCCTTCCTGAGACCTGAAATCTTTCATTATGCTGCTAAACCTGCCTGCCAAGAAGCCATCTGCCACCCATGTTTGCTTGCAGAACTCATCCCAGGGAACTCCAAGTAAAAATGCCGAAGAGCTCGAATACTTTCATCAAGAAGTTAGAAGAAACTATTATCGTAAGAATATTAATGTAATTTCGTAAATCTTTAAAAAAATGTCAAAAGTTTTTGTTGACTGAAAATTTTTTAAACTGATTCTTTAACCTTTTTCTTTTAAATTCTAATAATCTTTCATTAGCTCAAGCTCACCATAATTTTCAAATTTTAATATATTTAATTATTTAAATATGAATTTATTTATTTGTTTTATAGTAATTTTAGCATGAGATTTCATGCGTTGATTTTTTTATCATTTCGACAAACTTCACTCACGGGATCTCGCAGTAATTTGCTAAGAGAGCAAATTATGTTTTACAAGACGGGAATATTAACAAAGAACGATTTAATTTTAAAATAAAGTAATTTTGATTTATTTTTCTTTCGCAAGTGAAGTTATGTCGAATATATATATATGTCAAAACAAACATTCCGTATTTCTTTAAACAGTTTTTATTATAGATTTCCCAGAATGGGATTCTATTATTTTATATTTCTATAAAGATTTTTGACCTAGTAACAGTGCCGCTGGATAGCGTCAGTTAATTGTCATGCCTTTTTTTTTAAGTTAGGAAAGAGGGAAGGGGGGATTTTTTCAAGAATTAAATTCCCATATTTCTATATGTGTTTTTTTTGTAGGTTAAATATTTATATAAAATAGTTGGTTATGCAGGTTGGTCTCTATGCAGTATTAGATCATTTTAAGGCTATTTAATTATAATTCATTCATATTTAATGATTATAAGACCTCAGGTTAATAAAGAGTGCTTGGAGTATCATGGACAGACCTAAAACGGTCATTCATTTGGGTTTCCGGCATGTCCCCAATACCCCTGTGAAACGGACGCATGTTGGGGGCAGGGGCTCTCCGTAAATCCTATCTTCTATTGGTATATGGACATGACATGTGGACATATTGATTTCCCTTTTATTCTTCGTTGGAATAGGCATATGAGTGTCCGTAATCCGGGCAGTATGTTCTTACTTACGTTTCTTCTCTCCTTTGCATTCATATATTTATTAACCTGATATTGTTCTGTTTTTTTTTTGCCTATCTAATATGTAAGCCATAGGGAATTGATTCTATGAAAGGATCTTCGATCTGAGTAATCAACTCATTTATTAGTTTTCGTAATTAGTTAAAATCGTTTGGTTTTGGCTAATTCACGATATAGTTCTTATAGGTTTGATTTTAGTTGTAAGTCTAACTAAAGTGGCTTGTTTGCTTGATAATTAACTGATCTATTTTTTTTTTGTTATAACAGCTTACAGTTTTAATCACTGTAAAGTTAGTTATAAACTATTCCAGCAAGGTCCACTAATGTCATCAAACATTAGTCATTTGAAATCTGAATTATTATTTTTATAAAGAGAAATAAAATCAATTTTTTTCTTTTATATGTTAGTGGAGTAAAATGTCAAATTAGTCTTATTACAATCGTCTATTTAATTAACGTCTTTTCAATAGAAAATGTTTTATTTAAATCTCATTTTTTTTTTTTTGTTCCCTTTTTTTAAAAAGAGGGTTTTTTTTAAAAATCTTTTTTGTAGTAAAAAAAGCAATAAAATAATCATTCTAATATATGTGCGTTAGGCAGATGTTTAAACCTGCCGCCATATTACAACCTTGTACTAAATGTGCACGGGGAATTTTAAATCCGTGATCATTTAATTATAAAATTATATTTTGTTTTATTTTAAAGGAAAATAACTATAACCAAAAGTAAAGGTGTATAAACGTCACAAAATAAATTGTACAAATTCCATAATGTCAATGTTAACCTAATATAAAAAATCCCATAACTCGCTATAATTATAAAGTTAATTTAAAGATTGTATATTTTTGTTTTTTTTGAGCTTGAGTTTAAACGATTAATGTAGAATGCCTAGTGATTTTTAAATATATATATATAACTAAAACAAACTTCCAGTATTCCTTGGATCATTTTATTTACTTTTAATTAAATAATTTTTGATTTTAAATATACCTATCAACCAATCACCCAAGTTCTCACTAAAATATATAATTAAATTGAATCTCATGCTTTAAGACCCAGCTGCTGGGATGGTGAAAGTAAAGGAATTTGATCGTATTGTCGAGAAAGGCTATTGATTAGATTTTGACCTGGGGATATAGGTAAATATAGCAGAATCTACGATGTACCTGATTTATATATCTTGTACGTGGTCGGACTTGAGGTACTTTACCTGTATTCAGGGGTTTGTTGGATCGATGTGTGTTTTTCGACCGGTACATCATTTTTTTTTCTTCCGTGTTTTGGACGCCCATCCATGATGCTATTAGATATTCCCACACCCTGTATAACACTAAATAATAAATATAAGTAAGATTTTTTTTCCCAAGTTTGTATGATGTTTTGCACACACTGCAAAACCCTAAATATTGTTTAATGTATATAATGCGTTTTTTTGTTATCCTTTTTGACACAGTAATGAATAATGTATACGTGTAAAAAAAAAAATTTCCCGAGTTTTGGATGCTCGAAAATGGTGGGGATTTTAGATAAATACCTACACCATGATGAATATGTTGATAAAATGAAATGTGTGAAATACACATGTATTTTTTGGCTTTATTTTGTGGTAGAGAATAAGAATAATGGGTCCACAAATAGCTGATACCCCGAATTAAAAGTGATATATGTACACAGACTCAAAATAGAAGGGAAAATATATGAGATTTTTTTTTTTCTATCTGTGATTTTACTTCATGTGTAAAATGTAAAAGAAAAATAAACCAAATACTGTATGTTTTGATATATAAATAAATTTTCAGAGTCTGTAAAATATTGTGATATAAAAAAAAACTAAATGAAAATTGTGTAATAGCAACAAATGTTTGTTAATAGAGACTTGGGTGAATAAATTGTTAATAATAAAGCATATATATTCTATTGGCTGGCACCCACATAAAAAAATTTGCCAATAGTTTAATTCAATATTTTCAAACACAAAATAGTGTTATTTAAGATTCGAACCTGGAAGAATGAAATGGTTAAAGAGTCAGTAACAACTTAAATGTAAAATAGAATCATGTAAACTAATTGTTATTAACCAAGTGACATATGATCAATGTCAAATCTGTCCAGGCACAGGAGAGCAACCAGAGGTAAAAAAAAAAAAAAGAAAGAATAAATTTGTTTTGTTTCATATGAGAAAATAGCTAAATTTTGCTCAAAAAATTTTTCTTAATTTAGAAAATAGCTTAGTGGCAAATAATTTTTTAACTAAAGGCAGTAAACAGAGCAGGAGATGAATTGAAGGGGGAACAGGTAGTAGTAGGATGGGAGATGTTTTAGGAGGGAAGGGTGGTGTAACCCGTTAAAGTCAGATATATATATAAGAGTTTTGTTTATCCCACAAAGAAATTTAAAAGAAAAATAATAGTCTCAGAATAAAAAGTTTAAACAGTTTTTTTCCTAAGTGAAGAGAAAGTTCAAATTTTAAGTGAAGGGTACAAAGAAATTTTTTTAATAAAAAAGATTTTCTGTTTTAGATGGAGTGCACCAAAGAAGAGCAGATGGAGGAGCAACAGAAAGATGCTGAAGAGAAGGTGGATAATGACCCACTAAATATCAATAGTCCAGTAGTCACAATGAAAAACCCAGAGAGGTTGATGTATGAGGCAATGCCCATGATGATGGAAAATTTAAAAATGATGATGAACAGCTTCAGGGCAACAATTATGTCTGAAGTTAAGGAAGAGCTGCAAAAGCATCTTGAAGTGGTAGAAAAAAGACTACTGGTAATAGAAGAATGCCAGATGGAAAGGAAACTGGATGTAACACAAGAACCGGTTGACAAAAACACCATAATGAGGAAAGAAACTAAAAAAATCACTAATGATGCACCAGAAAAATTTCAGACACCAAATGATGATGACCAAAGCCAAGATCAAGAGAACAAAAGGGCAAACCAAAGCCAAGAAGATCACTGACCAAGTTCAAACCCTGTCAACTGGCTCACAGGGGCCGTCAGTGATGTCCCGACTCATCAAAGTCTAGATGTTCCATGGTGAGCCTGGAGGAAGTCCACTAGAACACATAGAAAGCTTAAGAGAACTATTCCATTTTCAAACAGTAGATGAAGCCGAGAGAGTGGCTGTTGCCAACCATTATTTAAAGAGCACAGCAAAGGATTGGTGGAGATCATTAACACAGAAACCCACCAACTTCCCGGATTATGAGCAGGCCATAATAAGGCAATTTTGGAGTGACGAGTGCCAAGGAGATATGATCCAGACTTTGACTGCTGAAAAGTATCAAGGTAGTCAGCAAGGAACCTTCACCCAATTTTTTCTAAAACAGGTGGCAAAGTTTCGAACCCTAACTGCATTTACATACTCTGATGTGCGCATTATAAAGGACAATATGTCCATATGGGTCCACAGAATGATCGTGAGTAGCAGGATTTCCACTATTGATGAAATGACAAAATTCCTTGCCACGGTCGACCAAGGGAATCCAACTCTAGAAATAGGAAGTAAAGGGAATGGAGATTATAAGGCAAAACATCTAAAGCAATATGTCCCACCAGATCCAGATAGATAGTATTAAATTAATTAATACAGATGGTTACTTTTATTAATAACAGGAACTCGTAACTGGACTAAGAAATGGGAAAGAATTTTGCGTGTATATAGAGTTTAGAAGAAATGCCTAATTCAAACAAACAGGACATTTCAGATTGCAACCAATGAGTAGATAGTGTGAGAAATGGCTGGTTGGAAATCTGTAACGTGGAAAGTTTTAAAAATTTTATATATGTATTAAAAAATATCTAGGTATAGATATTTTTTTCGTGAAGTGGGGGAGTGTGAAATGGTAAATCTGATTCAGATTTGCTGTTTTACAGTCTGACCCACCTAATTATTTATTTTACTAACATTTGCTTTTTTTTTATTATTTTAAAAAAAAATATTTTAACTTTTTTTTTAACCATCCTGAATAAATCCTAAAATTTATTTTGGATTACTAACACACTGTTATTCTATTTTTATTATTAAAAAAAAAAATTCAAATAATTAACTTTGAATTTTTTTATATACTTTAGATATATATGCTTAAAATGTTTTATTTTTTTAGTATAAGAATCCAAGATGGCCTTTTTGAAAAGATTTGTACCTCGATAAGAAGTTTAAAATAAATGTTTAAATTAAAAGCATTGATAAATTACCAAAATCCATTCACTGTGGAATCTCTATTCATTAATTAGTAGAGATTCTACACTGTTATCTAAATAAAAATGAACATAAAATGATATTGAAATATAATGATCCTTATCAAGGTACAAACTTTCTATAATTAGAATAGAAACAATTTCTATTGTTTCTAAAAGGATCACCTGAGGCAGCAGGAAGTAATAACGAGTGGCAGTTTGGTCTTTTGAGCAGAGACTAGACAGAGAGTGACTTGAGAACTAGACAGAAAGTTGTAGAAGAAATCACGCCATGATGATCGAGGAGTAAAAAGGGTAAATCACTGCCCTTTCCTTCCTGAGACTGAAAATCTTCCATTATGCTGCTAGAACTATGCCCTCAAATGCCACAAGCCATAAACGTTCGCCCATAGAACTCATTCTGGGGAACACCAAATATAGTCATCCAGATTTTACAAGGTTACTAATGTAAATATAATTTCATAAAGCTTTAAAATGTTTAAAGTTATTGTTTATTGATACTCTTTTAACTGTCTCTTTAACCTATTCGTTTAAATTATTTATAATGTTTTTCCTTTTAACAACTCAAGCTCACAATAATTTTTAATATTTTTAATTGTTTTTTGATAATTTTCGATAATTTTTTTAATTGTTGAATATTAATTTATTTATTTGTTTTATATTAAATTTTAGCATGATATTATTTCATGCTTTGATTTTTTTTTTTGTATTTCGACAAGCTTCACTCGCGGGGGCTCGGAGTAATTTGCTAAAAGAGCAAATTATGTTTTATTAAAGGTAGTCCGGGAAAGAACGATTTGATTTTAAAAGTAAAGTCAGTTGATCTATTTTCACGAGTGAGGTTATGTCAAATATATATATATGTGTTTCTAAGCAAATCTACCGTAATTTCAAACAAATTTATTATAGATTTCCCAGAATGGGATTCTATTATTTTATATTTCTGTAATTCAAAATAGAATAAAATATGCTATAGATTTTTGACCTAGTAACAGCGCCGCTGGATAGCATCAGTTAATTATCATGCCTTTTTTTTTAAGTTAGGAAAGAGGGAAGGGGGGATTTTTTCAAGAATTAAATTCCCATATTTCTACATGTATGTTTTTTTCTTGTAGGCTAAATATTTATATAAAGTAGTTGTTTACGCAGGTTGTTCTCTATGCAGTATTAGATCATTTTAGGGCTATTTAATTATAATTCGTCCCTATTTAATAATTATAATATCTCAGGTTAATAAAGAATTCTTGGAGTCTCATGAACAGACCTAAAATGGTCATAGATTTTGTGATTTGGAGTTAGCTTCTGTTCTTCGCATACGCCTGTGAAATGGACAGTGTGTTTGAGATAGAGATGGTTGGTCAGCAGAATTCGTAGAGGCGAATATGAGGACTCTCTGTAAGTCCTATCTCCTATCGATATATGGACACAACATGTGGATGTATCGATTTCCCTTTGTATTCATCGTTGGAAAGGCATACGAGTGTCCATAATCCGGCTCGTATTTTCTTACTTACGTTTCTTCTCTCCAGTGCATTCATATATTTATTAACCTGACATTGTTTTTTGCTTTTATTTTGCCTATCTAATACATAAGTCATAGGGAAATGATTCTACTGAAAGGATCTTCGACCTGAATAATCAACTATTTTGTTCATTTGCGTAATTAGTTAAAATCGTTTTGTTTTGGCTAATTCACGCCATATAATTCTTATAGGTTTGATTTTAGTTGTAAGTCCAATTAAAATGGCTTGTTTGCTTGATAATTACTTGATAGATTTTTTTATTATAACCGCTTATAGTTTTAAAGTTATTTATGAGCTATGCCAGCAAGGTCCACTGTCATAAAACATTAGTTGTTGAAAATCCAAATTATTAATTTTATAAATAAAAATCAATTTTTTTTATATATTTTAGTGGAGTAAGACATCACATTAGTCTTATAATCGTGTATTTAATTCTTTTTTTTTTAATTGAAATGTTTTTTTTAAAATCTCATATAAAGAATTCAATAAAATAATCATTCTTATATATGTGTGTTAGGCAGATGTTTAAACCTATCGCTATATTATAAGCTTGTGATAAATGTGCATGGGGAATTTTGAAATCCGTGGTCATTTAAGTATAAAATAATTTTTGCTACTTTAAAAAGGAGAATAAATGTAAACAAAAGTAAACTGTATAAACTTCCCAAAATAAATTGTACAAACTCAATAATGTCAATGTTAACTCCTATACTAATAAAGATAATTTAAAGATTGTATATTTTTGTTTTTTTTTGAGCTTGAGTTTAAACTAATGTAAAATAACTAATGTAGAATGTTTAATGATTTTAAATATATATATTACTAAAACAAACTTCCAGTGTTCTCGAATCATTTTATTTACTTTTATTTTAAATAAATTTTGATTTTAAATATACCTATCAACCAACCACCCAAGTTCTCATTTAAATATAATAAAATCGAATCTCATGCTTTAAGACCCAGCTGCCGGCACAGTGAAAATAAGGAATTCGATTGTATCGTCGAGAAAGGCTATTGATTAGATCTTTGACCTGGGGATATAGGTAAATAGGGCAGAATTCACAATGTACCTGATTTATCTTTCTTGTACATGGTCGGACTCGAGGTACTTTACCTGTATTCAGGGGTTTGTTGGATCCATGTGTGTTTTTCGACCAGTACAATATAAATGTCAAATTAAAAATTGCATGAAATTTTTTTTTAAAGGAAATATATTTCACTTTACATTGTGACAGTAATAACAAATTGATAGCTACTTTATTCCACTTTGGCCCAAATTGCTCTGCAATTGAAATACGTCTGCACTTATAAACCCCTATAAGTAAATAAAAAAATATTTAATTTTGTAAAGACGCATGTATTTCTTCATTTTAATAACATTCCTCTTTTGAAAATATTTACTCTAAAAATTTGCTTAGAGAGATGATCTCACAATATAGATTTAATTAGAAAAGATTTGTATGCAAATTAAAAATCTAGTTGCATAGAAATTTAAGTTTAAAGAAAGAGAGGAAAAGCAATTAAAATGGTTAAAATCAATTATAGATAATGTGAATCTGAAAAAATAACAGATCAGCAGAAAAAGTGGTCAGGGTAACACCCATTTTTTAAAGATATGAATGTCTTTGATATGTAAACGTGTGCTCTTCCGATGTCCATCTATATATAATATCAGGAAGTTTTTTACATTTCATTCATAAAATAAATGGATAAAAAGACACTCTTCTCAAGACTCTGTAATTATTCACATGCTCTATATTTAATCTAAACGTCACATGATCACCATTTCTTATTAACTGTTATTAAATAGACAAGACTCTCCATATGTATTGCCACTCAGTGCAAGCCAGAGTAATCAATGAAACAAGTCCAGGGATATTGGATGAGTAGGCAGTAGATGGGGATTTTATGCATAATCCTTCTGGCATCCATTGATTACTCTCACTTGCACTGAGTGGCAATACATATAGAGAGTATACCAGAATGTAAAGGCATGAACAAATTGTAGTACAAACTCTAATTAAGTTTAGCTAAATTTTCTAACAACATAATACAAAAATAATTGCAAATTAAGTGACTTATATTTATAATAAATGTATAAAATTGCTACAAATATTGAGATATCTTATTTGACAGTAGCAAAAATAAAACTTTTACAATATGTGGGTACTTATGTAGGGTTGTATCTACAAACTGCTGTTGAATTGGTGAGAAAGGACCGATGATTGTGATAGATGTTATTAAGTCGTAGCACTACAGTCCAGATTTTGTTTTTCATTTTGGATGGGAAGTGTTTTTGAAGGTTTGGGCAATTCATCTAAATCTTCTATACTTGCAGCAAACTTAATACGTTTCTTAAGAAATTCAAGAAAACATTCTATTCCTTTTCTTTATAGAAGGTTGAATTTTTATAATGTAAACACAGCAAAGAAATACACTATTTTAGAAATTCTCAATAAAATCTGATATTCTGGAAGATAAAAGATAATCAGGTTTCAACTTCAGTTGAATTGTTTTAGCATAAACTGATAAAAGGTCGCAACTTTCATCAAAATCAGAAAACTATGAACTAATAATCACAAAAATCTTTCTCTCCCTCCCTGTTAATAAAAATCATTCACTTCCTCTAAAATTTCAATTTTATTTTATTTTCTATCCCAATTTTACAGTAATATATTTTTTACCTTTTAAAATCAACCAATTATTATTCATTACTTTGGGTGCAATTTGAAGTTTATAATTGCAGTTTGTAATGTTATAATTGACTGCTCATTAGTCTGCATTCAGAATACATTATATTTACCCATTTAAAGATATTTATTTAATCTTATTTAATAAATATAGTTTTACTTCTCAAATATTATTATAACAAAATCACTTATTTATAATTGTTAGTAGAGAAGAAGAATAAAATTTATTGGCTTAACGTTTTCGAGAATCCATGCCTCGTATTCATAGCCTTCATAAAATGTATAGTAAAATATATGCAAATATTCAAATAAGCTAGTATTACACAGCCCATTTCTTCAAGATTTTGAAGCAAGTGTCTTTCCTATTAATAGTGTGGATGTTTCCATTAATGTAAAATCCACCATGTTATATATTATGGGGAAACGAAAGCTACAATCAACACTAGACTGGCTTAACATCTTTACATGTATAACAGAGCTCAGAAGAACAGCAACACAACCTCTGTATTTTTGGAGCATGCTAAACAATCTGGACACAACTTCACATCTGCCAATCCCATAATATTGTGCTCAGAACCAAATAATCACAAAAGAAAAATAAAGGAGGCATTTTACATTAATGGAAACATCCACACTATTAATAGGAAAGACACTTGCTTCGAAATCCCGAAGAAATGGTCTACATAATACTAGCTTATTTGAATATTTGCATATATTTTACGATACATTTTATGAAGGCTATGAATATGAGGCATGGATCCTCGAAAACGTTAAGCCGATAAACTTTATTATTCTTCTCTACTAACAATTATAAATAAGTGTTTTTAATCTTATTTGTAACAATAATTTCAATCTCTGTGTTCACATTGCAATATTTATGTGTCTATATAAGTATATTAGACTATTAATAAAGAGGAGATTCACTTGTTAAAAATTTGTCATGACAACAGATTGAAATTGTTCATTGTTATTGGAATTGTCTAAGTATTGACTGGTTTTAAACAATTTAAATAAACTTTAATACTTATACAAATATATTATTTATGTCTATTCTGACTAGTAGAATCAGCATTCAATAAATAACTAATACTTATAATTTTTTTTTAAATAATCTGAGTATTAATCATCTTAAACTGTAAAATGGAAACAATTTTAATTACATCATCATAAAATATTTTATGAGATATGATATAAAATGGTCTTCTCTTTAGCTCAAATCTTTTTAAGCAAAGAGTAAAATGTGATGTTAATTAGGTAAAAGCCTGAAATCCGGGCAAAGCCGCTTGGAGCATTGATGCTAGACAAAATCAATGAAATATAACGTTATCGGGCCACCGCAATGTTTTCTTTTTTTAGACAAGGGGTTTTTTTTTGCAATATTGACTAAACGAATAATTTTTATTTTATTTACAACATGATTTCTTTATTATTAAACAAATTTTGATATTCATTTTTGTTACTTTTCCTGGGTTTTTTTGGAACCTGACATTTTTTCAACAAATTTTGCTAATTTTCTTTTTTCTTTTTATCATTTTAAAACTTTGGACCGTTTCACGACATCAAAAAATTGATTTGAATCCCACTGCCAAAAAATAGAATACAATTATTTGCGACTTGTTTAGAACTTAATTCTACCTTTTTTTTTGGCTTGACTAGATGGTTTTTCTTATTATTAATTTTACTTTTTTTTTAAACACAACTTGTTTTCAATTTGATTTAGATTATGTTTGAATTAGCTTTTTTTTTTGGCTGCTATGAGAAACAGCTTTTTGAGTGGGGGAAGGGGGATTTCATACTGTTATTATTAACAAAAAGTCAACAAAAATATTAAATTATTTTAACAGTGCTGAAAAAAGACAATCGACTTTGGGACTTGTTTCAATTTTTTTTTCTTTTTGTTTGACGTAATTGTTTTTCTTAATATTAAATCAAAACTTATTATTGTGTTTTTGCCGATTAAAAAATTGTTTTCAAACACCCACCCCCACACTCGGAAAAACAATTATAATCGAAAAGTCAAGAATTTACCTTTTTTCTTTTTTTTAAACAACTTTTTCTCACTATTTCTATTTCATTTGAATTACCTTTTTTTTTAGCCTTCTACAATAAACTGCTTTTGGGGTTGGGGGGGATTCGTAATTTGTTATTCTTAACAAAAAGTCAACCAAAGTTGTCATTTATTGTAACCCCGCTGCAAAAAATTGAATCCAAATACTTGTCAATTTCTAATGAAATAAAAAAAAAAGGACACAAACTTTGGACTTTGTAAAATTATTTATTCCATTTTATTGCTGTAATAAAAAGTGGACATTATGTGCCTGAAAAAAAAGGACACAATCTCACACATTTTCTGTACTCGGCAATTCTAAAGAAAAGTTTCAAAATTGCATGTTCATCTCAGACCTTTTAGTGGTCTCAAATATTTTACCCACGCTGAAACGTGACTTAGCGAGTGAGTTTTGTCGAAGCATGTTCGAACATACACTTTGCCATTTTTTTACATATTAGCCTTTTTTAGTGAAGGGTGGAGACCATATGAAAATTATTAATAATTAACATTTTTTAAATCGAAATGACATTACTCTATTAACGAGATTTGTAAAAGTTGTACCGCCTTGAAATTTAAACTCCCTCAAGCAATACGGTAATCAGCTAAGAATAGTACGAATACGCATAAATAGCTTCAAAGCACAAAACAGGCCGTAATATTTTTGTGCAATGTCATGTAAAGTGGCCTAGCTAATGGGTTAATACAATATGTAAATGTTGTATTAGCCTGTAAGGCCACAGTGGCTGCCAAAATGGCATTTTTATGTGTTTTGACACGTAAACAATGCCCCAAGCAGCCGTGCCCAGATTTCAGGCTTTTACCATTAATTAAATAAAAAGATTTCTCTTTACAGAAAATTAGAAGTTTCTGTGCATAATCTATATGCTCAGAGAGTGGTCATGACAACTACATTAACACCCCCTGAAACACTTAAATCTAAAATAGATTTTTTACTTTTCCCAAATTTAGACATTTCTTCATCTTTTATCCCATAATATTTCAATATTATCAAATTTCCAACCATTCTCAAATTGCTATTCTCCTTACAAAAACACTATCAAAAAAATCTTTACTTTCATTTTGGTCAACTTTATGTTCTCACATTTTCCATACAATTGATCCTTTTTATCAACATCTCTATATTCCAAAATAAATGAATAATACTCTACTTCCTTTCGATTCACATACTTTTATTTATTTTTCACTAGAAATATATATAAATGTCAAATTAAAAATTGCGTGAAATTCTTTTTTAAAGGAAATATATTTCACTTTACATTGTGACAGTAATAACAAATTGATAGCTACTTTATTCCACTTTGACCCAAATTGCTCTGCAATTGAAATACGTCTGCACTTATAAACCCGTATAAGTAAATAAAAAAACATTTAATTTTGTAAAGACGCATGTATTTCTTTATTTTAATAACATTCCTTTTTTGGAAATATTTACTCTAAAAATTTAAATATAGATTTAATTAGAAAAGATTTGTATGCAAATTAAAAATCTAGTTGCATAGAAATTTAAGTTTAAAGAAAGAGAGGAAAAGCAATTAAAGTGGTTAAAATCAATTATAGATAGTGTGAATCTGAAGAGATAACAGATCAGCAGAAAAAGTGGTCAGGGTAACACCCATTTTTTAAAGATATGAATGTCTTTGATATGTAAACTTATTTTTTAATATGTCCAACTATATATAATATCAGGAAGTTTTTTAGGTGAGTACCGTTTTTTACATTTCATTCATAAAATAAATGGATAAAAAGACACTCTTCTCAGGATTATGTAATTATTCACATGCTCTATATTTAATCTAAACATCACATGATCGGTACCATTCTTATTAACTGTTATTAAACAGACAAAACTCTACATATGTATTGCCACTAAGTGCAAGCCAGAGTAATCAATGAAACTAGTCTGGGGATATTGGATGAGTAGGCAGTAGATGGGGATTTTATATATAAGCCTTCTGGCATCCATTGATTACTCTCGCTTGCACTGAGTGGCTTTACTCTAGGGTTATTTTGCCTGTTTTATTTCTTAATTGCTTGTAAACTTTTATTTAAATGCACATTATTATATTAAGTAATATTTACTAAGGCTGTAACCACAAGAATATGCATCTGAAAAATGCGAAGGTAGGGACCTCTACAGGTCTTAACCACAAGTTTATGCTTTCCAAAGTGTAAGCTTGTGGTTAAGACCTGTAGAGGTCCCTGCCTTTGCATTTTTCAGATGCATATATAATAGTTAATATAATTTTATCAAACTGTATATATTTTTTTAAGTATTGGATGTTTGAAATTACCTACTATCATGTCATTTTTTGTTATTAATTAATTAGAAATTAAATAATTGTTTTCAAACTAAAAATGTTTTTAGTCTTAGTTTCTTTATTTTATCTAATTCCTGTTTCATGAATTGTAATGTGTCTGACCTTATATCACGACAGCTTATTTTCTAGGATCTATTTTTTAATGATCCCAATCAAACTTTATTTATAAGTAGATAATTTACTTAAGATTATTTATAATAAGCTACTTTATTTATTTCTCTTGCTCACAGTAATAAATTATAGAGTTTTTGCTTCCTGAGTTAGATTCATGCATAACAGCTATATAGAAAGAGATGTGTATGAGTGTAAGGGCAACCAGTTGATAGTTATTCTTTAAAGTCCATACACTACATTTTATTTAGTCTCTATTAGACATTAACTTTGTAGTTGGCCAGTACATTAATGGTATTAACTGGCCAGAGCATTGATGATAATCAGCATGTTTTTTACATCCTGGCATTATTGTTTTGATTATTATGTATTCTGATGGATGATCACTTAAATTGGTGCATCCAAGTAATGTTTAAAAAATTTACCCCAAGCTGGCAAAGACTAAATAGTTAATCTGGACTACAGTAGATCTGTTTCAAATCCAATCACAAGATTGGCTGTTAATTTATTTTGATTGTTGATCATTCATGATGATGAACATATTTATTTTATTGCTGGTGAATGCATAGTTAATTATGCATATACTTAGGGTAGTTACCTGCCGATCTCTTAGAGTGATCTCTCATGCTCATTATTGTATATTTTATACTAAATATGGACAGTTAATTTTAAATGTATTTTGAACTGGGATTGATGATGATTTGCCATTACCCTAGGTTCAACTCCAAAAATGGTGGTAGCATTAGAAATGAATACCCATTTGTGAGATATTGTGACTGCAGGATCTTGTGTATTAAACCCCAGATTTTCCATTAGTGTTATAGTATAGATATTCCTTAGGAGATGGAGGGAATATATAAGAGTGTGCTTATAACATGGAGAAGAGAGGCTGGAACTCCACAGAAGCTGAGGGATCTTCATCATGTGGATTGATATTTATTGAAAGTAATGATGATAATAAATTATTTTCTATGCCAGAATTTTTTAAATTCTTGGCAAATGGCATTATATATTTGCAAACATATTATTTAGCTTTGAATGTAGATCAACTATACTCAATCTTTTTACTTTTTGTCTCGATACATAAGATTTTTTATGTTTCACAACCACAAGATAATACAGGCAAAATAAGTCATAGGTCACATGACCCTATTCTCTTAGCTTGTAAGTTGTAAACAATGAGGACTGTCAATTCCTCGACAAGCTTTATGATAAATGCTTAGCTTTGGGTTGGTATTTTTAGATCTAGTGTCTGAACCTATCCTGGCACCTCTCTGAGGAGTGTCAAAGCACAAAACCATTGTCAGGGTTTGGGGAAGGGGGTCCTGACAGATATTTTAAATGCTTTCTCTGGCTAAGCATTTATCATAAACCTTGTTGAGAAATTGGCAATCCTCATTGTTTACAAGATAGTACACTATGCATCATAATATGGTAATATAAAAAATAAATCAAGATATATCAACGTGATTATTGAAAAATGAATGTGTCTTTTGATGTTGTGACAGTTTGGTTATTTACAATTGTTACATATTGCTCTAAATATTTTCTTCCCACATTTCATTTTAGAATAGAACAATTTGCAGGGACAGATTGATGCAAACAAGTTGGGAAGCATTTGGTACACTTTTATATAATATTATATTTTTTCAGTCATTAATCCCACATATATTTTCCCTTCATTTTTTTTAAAATTTATCTTCAGATTTGTATTGATTTTGAGCTCAGTGAATTTGTCAAATAGCTTCACGTAATCATGTCTCAATATAAAGAGTATCACGAATTTACACAAGCTATACAAAATTCTTAACAAGTTTTAAAATTCTAAAATCTGCTCTTAAATTCTTTTTATTCATATATTGGTGATGGTTTATTTTTTTTTTTTGCATGTGTGTTGTCATTTGTATAAGTTATTTGAGATGAAATGGAGATTGAATAGACTAAAAAACCCTAAGTTCAAATCCCTCTATTTACATATATAAGAAACATTCTGTATAAGTAATAAATTGTTTTTCTCTTCACTAGAATTTACCAACACAGGTATGCATACAACAGGGTTAAAAATAAAAATGAAGGAACATCAGTATTCTGGGACCACGAAGCAGCTACAGGCCATGTATTCGAACCCAGTTCTGCTCAAATTATTTGTACAGAGAAGAGTGATATCAAAAGAAAAGTTAAAGAAGCTTTTTACATAGCAAATGATCTCAGCGCTATTAATAGAAGAGAGGCATGCTTTGCTCTCTCCAAACAATGGACTAAATAATTAAAAATTCAAACTCATTTGCATATGTGTACAATAAATCACAACAGTCTTCATTCACAAAGCTATGCATATGAGATTCCAACATTAAATCTCGAAAGCGCTAAGCAAACCTATTATACATTATATTATAATTATAGCTTCACTATTTAATGCAAAAAAATGTCTGTGTAAGTAAATAACATACAGCTAGCTGTAGAACTATAAAAATCAGTTAAATAATTTGAAATAATTGTGTAGATTTCTCGAGAAATATCAATACCATTGTTTTTAGGTTTTTATTATGGTTTGTCCTATGCATATACAAATTATCTAAATATATATGAACAGTAGTTAGTAATAATTAGAAATATATTTCATGTTTAATAAAATATATATTTGAATGGTCAGAAATGTATAGTCAGCTAAACCAATCTTAGGAACCAAAGCAATGATCACTAACATGTATGTTCATGTATAACATCAATGTAAACCTTGCCACAAACATTACAAAGTTCAACCTCATTACCTATGGCCACATGACACTTCCCACATGATCAATGTATCTCATGTCAGCATATATGCCTGTTTCTTATATCATACTATGGCAGTTAGACACAAGAAACTCTTAAAACTATCCAAAATAACTTAATTGTGGTAAAGATGACACAAAATGTAAAAAGTAGTGTACACAGATTTATTAGTAACAATAATAAAAAAAAACTAAAATGAAATAAATTCTATACATCTAGATTTAAACCCAAGATCATTTTCATTTCTTACAAATTAAAATAAAATTTGTTAGTGGCTTGTAAAATTTTTAAGGAGTGCTTTATTACAAAATTCCTAGTTAAAAGCATGGAAAACAAAACTGAGCATTTCTAATTTCGTAACTACACTACCATTTTTTTTCCATATCAATCATTGGTCGAATAAATATTTTTTTGTTGTTATTAATTGCTGCTTGACAAATAATAATATCTGGAGTAGATCGAACTTTACATTGTACTTTCAAAAATATATTTTATTCATTTATAGAGTAAGGTACATAATTGTGTATACAGGCAATAGTTAGAGCTGCTGTTAACAAGCATTGTCTGCCATGGATTTACAGGGATACAGTTTAATTAGGATGGTTAGGAAGTAGGTCATACCATCCCTGTCATCACAGCAATAGGGGGAGAATCAGTTCTGACCTTGTCAGAACTGATCGTCCATAGAATGAAACGTAATGTCTTGAAACTTATATTTTTGGTTGATCCCAGGTTTGAATCACCAACTGTTCTGGGCAGGTCCTCCTGTCAATCTCCCTAGCCTTCTGTATGAAGTTTATAAGGAGGTCCTCAGGACTATGGTCAATCCCACTTTCAAACAATAGTTTGCAACGAATAGTCCAAATCCTGAAGTTGACAAATGAAGCCAGCCGGGTCTCTGGCAAAAAGCCCCTTTTCAAAGGCCAGAGGAATCATACCATAAGCCAGGTCAGGTACAGACATTTCCTCAGAATCATGCCTCGGAGACGAGACCATGAATTACAATGGAACAGAATGTGGTCCATGGTCTCTTCCTCCTTCCTGCACATTGGACACAAGGTATCGATGTTATAGCCTCTATGATGGAATAAAAAAGGCCCTGTGGGAAGGACTTAAGGTTGACCTTGAGCAGGAAGTCTACATACCTGGGCTCAAGTCTGAGGAATTGTGTCCATTTGGAAAGTCTGGAGATAGAAATTGAGAGCAAGATGGGGTACATGTTTTCTAATCTAACATTAGTCAGGTAAGTCTCCCAGTAAGTTTTGACTGGAATAGAGCTGAAGGTCTTGATCCATGATAGGACATCCATCACCTGTTGTTGGATCCAAAGTCTCCTCAATCTGGGTGGGGGTCTATCGGCAGGTTCCACCCTTTCAATGGGAACTGGCACTCAATGTCAGAATGAGAATTCAATAGCCTAACCAGAATATTGTGGATGTCCTTTGAATTTGAAAGATTTTAATGGCATGTAAGGCCAGTCCATTCAGGGGTTTAGGCTTCTGTAAAATGGTTAAGCTGATGACCAGGGCCCCCTTCCCCCAGCATAAGTTTCCTACAAAGTGTCTCGATCCTTTTAATGAAGGTTCTGTGGGTGTAGAGCCAGCCAGGTAGTATGTGATTTTGGGAAGTTCTACACGAATTAGCAAGGTGACCTTGCCCAAAAGGGAAAGGTAAATTTTTGATAATGAGTTAACTGTTTTCTCAATTTTGGTGAATAGCTTCCTCTCCATGTCTCTCCTCATGACTGAGGGGGAAGCAAGGTGGAACCTAGGAAGCTCTGGGGTGCTGCTTTGAATATGCCTTGGATTTGCTTTCCCGTCAGGATGGACCACATTGCCGATTTGCGTCAGTTGACCTCAAGACCAAATACGCGAGAGATCTGGTCCAGGAGCTCTTCAAGTCTTGTGAGCTCCCTGCCAGAGGAAACACCACCACATCATCCATATGGTAATATAGCATATGCACTCTCCAAGCACAGGAATCGCTATCCCTGGGAGAGCAGCCTCAATGCTTAGAAGCAGGGGATTCACATAGGCTGTGAAGAGATGGATGCTCAGTGGTGAGCCCTGTGGGATGGAAACACAGGGCCTAAATCCCGGAGATAATTGGCCATCCAATGAGAGAAAAACCTCCCTATTTTGTAAGAGGCTCTCTATAATCTGAAGGTATGCCTTGGGCACTTTGAGCCTCTCCAGTATACCAAGTAATATGTCAATTCTGATGCAGGTCAAAAGCTCCAGCAAAGTCAAGCTGAACCATGACTGGCTGGGATTTTCTTCTCCTGCGAATATGGTCAATGATGAGGCAAAATCGGGCTGACAGCGTCAGCAGTCGAGCAACCTTTCTTTGCGAATTGATGAGAGAGGTATTCTATGATGTTATCTTGGATGTCTTCTTTTATAAGGCCCTCAATAACCTTCATCATAAGCGGCACCATGGAAATAGGTCAAAGGTTCTCTAGAACCAGTGACCTTCAGGGTTCCTGATGAAGGGAACCATAGTGATTGGATATATATCCAAGGCTTCCTGACTATCATTAGCAAGGAAATCATATACTTAGGTATAATTGGTAACATAAATGTGCGCAGATGGAATAAAAGAAATTTTGGAATTTCCATGCAGGCCAGGATGGATCTTATCTAGGAGAGACCTTTAGTCTCTGTAAAATCTCGCCCTTCCGTAATCTTGGGGAGGGGCAGCATCAACCGAAGCAAATTTTTTCCCAGGCATTAGTTATCCCCAATGGCTGAAATTTTAGGGAATAAAAACTCCCCTGATTCAGGCAACATGGAAGAGTCAGAGTAGCAGTTTCCCTTGCACCTCAATCGATATGGGGGCCTCCTCGGGATCTTTTGCCTGAGCCAAGGGCTAGCTAAGGTACCTCTCTGGTCCAGCAATGCTGATGTTGTGAGTAGTGATGGGCCCTCTTAATTGCAAGGCACTTTGCAAGGGAAGACTGTGCTGATTTATATTTTGCCTCTAAGTGAATTATGTGTGGGATATTCTGTTCCTCAAGAGACAGGTTGTGCATAACTTCCTGGCAATCCCATCCAGCTCAGCCATTAGTCGGATGGGACCCTTGGTTTCTAAGGGTGCATTGACTGACTGAGATAACCTAGTGTTTTAACAAAGGGCTTACCGTGTTTCCACAGGAGAAAGAGAAATGATCTCCCCAGATGGCGGAATGCAATATAGGCCTCAGAGGCCAGTTGGGTCGTAACATTCAATCTAGTCACGCATCCTCATAGTACGGGGAAAAATTGATTGTTGGAATTATGGTATTGTGACACCTGGAGTCGGATTTTCACTGCTAAATGGCCAGAGAAGGTATTGGGCCAGAGATGGGCTTCAATTGATCCCACACAGGAGAAAAAACCAGGTCGATTAAGGAACATGTATGCCTTGTATAAAATGAGAATGCCCCTTCAGGAAAAAGGCTTTCTCCCACTTATCATGGACAAGATTAAGGAATTTGTGTACTTGTTACTGGAAGAAAAGGTAGAATTGATTGAAATCACCTGTAATTAATGGGGGAAGCAGGTTTGTTCTGAGAGTTGCATTGATAGAGTGGATAGGCTTTGATTACGATGTCCGGGTTTTTGGGCAGGTAGAGATTTATTAGATTGAATGACCATCCATGAAATTAGAAGATCGCTATCAGGCAGGGAGAGTCTATGTATAACATTTTGAATAGGGGCTAATGGTGACTTTTTATTACCTATGAGAGGCACACCTCCTGATGCGGCAGAAGAAACTGAGAAGTGGAAATTGTATAATTCTTCGATTGGTTGAATCACATGATGTTCTGTCCGGAGGTGTAATCTCATTTCTGATAAGCACAGAATATCTGGGGCCTGGTGTATGGAACCAATGTGACAAGGCATATGCCCTATCCCATGAGTTCAGGCCCCTTACATTGACAGAGAGTATCTTGAGCATGGTTATTTGGTTGGTCGATCAAGTGGTCCTAGGGATCAGCCAGACTTGGGGACACAGGGGAAACCACTGGATTCTGGAAAGGACCATCAGGCACTGGTATTGTTTCTAAACTGGTATTGAGTCATAGTCTGCACTAGGGCTGTCATCACAATCACTGTTAGTAGATGAGAGGAGGGAAAAACCCTCAACCCAGAGGGCAAACCTCACCGCATACCTCCGGGGTGAGAGAAATATGTGCCTCAGTCTCACTAATTGTTTTAGGGTGGTCCCCCAGTGGAGGCCTGACCATCAGTGGGGAGGAGCACCCGTACCTTTTTTTCTTTTGAGGGAAAGTTGAGCTGCTACCTGGATTACAAGAATCAAAAAGGCCCAGAAGGTCATCTACCGTTAGGGATTCTGAATCCAATGACTGGTCAGGGAGATCCAATGATGTTTTTGGTTTTCTTTCTCTTTCTTTTCTTTTAAGACTGCTGTAATGAATCCTCCTCTTCCTCCTCTGAAGAGTTGGTCATCAGATCTCGGGAATCTACCATTGATACATCTACAGGCAGGTTAGCAGGTTGGCTCTCCATTGACTCTACAACCAAATTGCATGAAGAGCCCTCCCCAAAACCTCCCGCAGCATATATGGGATCAGGAGAATGGTGAGTCCACTTGATTGACAGGTCAGGGAAGCTCCAGGGGGCTGATGCTCCAGGAAGTCCCTGAGGGGTGGGCACAAGGTGGTCTGGACTTGTGATGTACTATATTTAGCATGACATTGAAGTGGTCCCTGGCTAATAAGTCCATTGTATGCAGCTTCGATCTCTGCAGTCTTTCATGAGGTGTCCTCAAATCCTGCAATGGAAGCACTGGGGGGAACACTCCCAGAGGATGATGGAAAGTGGAACATCAATGAACTCAATATTTCCAGGTAAATTGAGTGGAGAAATCCCTTCATTCAATGCGATGCGAAAGTCTGCTATATTGAGAGGTACTCAGCCCCACCATACCGGATTGTCTGATATTTAAATGCTATGATGTTCCCAAAGGGGGCTAAGGCTCTCTGGAGATCTGCCTTGCTGAAGTTTATGCCACAATTCCTGATATTTTATCAATGGAGCTTGGCCTATCCGGGTCTATGGTTGTCAGATATCAACAAAATAGGCTCTTATGGCCATTACGGAATGACTCCTTGGCCATAATGTTGTTGAACTGAATTGCCACATACCTGTCATTAGGTGAAATAACACCTTGTATACCGAGCCCCAGATGCCATGTGTAGTGAATAATTTGAAAAGTGATTGAACAGGGAATTTAAATAGATTGATGTTGTCATCTGTGACGGCCAGAATCAGAGTCTTATCATCCTTATAAATGTTAAAAGATTTCCTTAAGGAGAGGTGGAATTGATTGATTGTTGTTGTCACTAATCAGTGTGTGTTTAGATAGATCACACTTGGAATTACTGGGGTTATCACAAGGGAGGCATGTCTTCCTTTACTTCTTTGGGGGCTGCAGCAAGTTTTGCCCATTATTTGTAGAGCTCTGCCAAAAGATTCCAGAAGATTTCCCATAAACTTGGGTGTTATCAACAGCAGGGAAGCCAGTAGATATAGATCGAGGTCCCAAGATACTTCGGCAGCAATGTTGGCATAGGATGCTGGGGTGGGACTTGGCAAGCTTCCCTCTGGATACTGACTGAGTCCTCTAAGAATGGCTCTCTTCTGGTGGGAAAGAGTTGGAAATTGATCAACATTATTATACTTCAATTGCTTCTTGTCCTTATTTGATAGACTAGATGGAAGAGTGTAGGTTGGACTCCTCAAAGGAGATCGAACTGATGTAGGGGTGTTAGATAATATGGGGAGGTTAGGTGGTATGACATTATTTGAAAAAAGTTAGAAAAATTTTTGGGTTCGGTATTTCCATTGGGACCAAGGTGATATACGGTTGGAGGTAGGGCCACCCCATCAAATGAGCCTTTTTTTGAAGCTGTGGCATGTCCATTACAAGCTTGGCTGACTTCATGCAGATTTTTGGAGTATGATTTCTGAGAATTTTTTTTGTTGGCGCCACCTCTGCATCGGTTTTCCCTCATAACTTTTGTTCCCGATCCCGGAAAAAACTGCTACTTTTTTGATAAGTAGGGTATGTCGGAATACATATTGTTCCCCTCCAAAAACTGAGTTCAAATTAATAGGAAAGTGTGTTTTTTCCAATTGCAATGTTTTGTCGCATTTCTCAACTTCCGGAATTGAGTGATCGCTTTGAAAAGGCAGATTTTCGGTGGATTTATTTATGTAACTTACCTTAGAAGTTAGCAATTTGGTGAGCCTGGTATTGTTTTGCAGGGAGGATGAAATCTTCCAAACAAGGGCGGTTTGGACCTCCAGGCCCACGTAGAAGTTTATTATTCTTTGGATCTACTTCCACGTTACTTTTACCCAGTCTTACTGAGGCTTCCGGCAAAGATGTACGTATAAATCTTTCTCTTTCAGGCACTACTGGCGTTTTTCGCATATTGGGATTTTTAAATTGAGCTGTTTTCTTTGGTCTGCCAGGATTTGGATAAGCCATGAGATGTTTTTGATTCAATTTTGAAACTTTTTGTTGGGATTTAGTGTTGACTGGATTTTTTCTCCCACTACTCTTACTAATAGCATCTTTTACGATAGTCGCCATTCAAGATTGATAATAATAAAAAACCAATGAAATTATATTCAAATGTAGAGGTAAAAGTTAATTGTTCTTTATTAAGAGTCACTTTAAA